>CM067361.1:18082384-18104884 GCA_034401795.1 Chaetoderma sp. LZ-2023a | reverse complement strand
ATAAGTGATGACTTGTGGTTATAGGACGGCACTGCTTTCAAGTATGCAACCCAAAGCCTTCACACCACCCACCCTGTCAAACTGTCACAAAGTAGAAATACGCAGTGTATTCAAATCTTCTTGAGAAGCTTTCATCTTTGCGGCAACCAGTCCCAATCACACCCTCCATTCACCTATCTCGCTCACCTCGCTAACGTTGTCACCCATCTCTCTATTGCGAATTTCTCTCTATCTCTTCTGATCTGGTAATATTAAATCCGCCCAATCAGTTAATGGACCTTCTCCGTTTTAGCTATGCCACGTCCATCTCTAGCTAAGCTCCACTAACACCACGCTCATGTCGGGATCGGTCAATCTCTAAACTCCCTGACTATCAATTTCAAGAAAGCTATGCAGATAATCTATTGAATATTTGAAACTAATTCGACTGGGTGCTGGTGCAGCATGTTTATTATATAGCAATGGCATACAATTCGTACAACGTGTCGAACTGCCACGCGTTAAAGACGGACTATTTCGAATCATTCATGGCATTATGATTATGACGCCAGCTTGCACGTCACTTAGTTGATTATGATGTCATATGATGAATGGATAAACTGGAAAGGCAATCCGTTACATACATCTTTCTCAGAACATCAAAAGTCTCTTAATTAGCATCTTCTAGCAGAGGATTTGTTCGAGGTTTTCAAGAAGAAATAAACTCATGGATTTTAAAATACCATCTCATTGTGGTAATCCGAGATCATTGTAACCCATGTCTCTATTATGACTTTCTACCTATCGCTTCTGATCTCGTAATATTACGTTTTCCCAATCCGTTAATTAGACAATCCTTTACATATATTTTTCTCAGAACATCAATGTGTCATAATTAGCATTTTATAATGTACGATTTGTTCGAGGGTTTGAAGAAGAAATAAACTATGTAGCTAGGATTGTAGAGCACCATTTCATCATGATAATTCGAGGCTCTTTAGAGTGAGCAACCCAGTAGGCCTATTCATCATTATTCACACAAGGTTTCTGCTTGAGGTAGCTTCTCTTTTTTTCAATATATGCCTAAGGCAACCTTCGACCGATATGGCATCGAGGACACGGGTTCACTTTATACAGTAGAAACTGTTTTAAACGAGCACCTCTCAGAACATAATATATTTAACAACAGAGAATGTAGGTGTCTTGAACATAGTTTCCATTCCTATCGACTCAGTGCATTACTCTCATCACGTTTTGAAAAAGTATGTCTATCCTTCGCGTACCTCTCTTTATTCTTTCCGCTGTCACCGACAGATATTCTGCATAATATCGCAGTACGTACATTCCTCCATCTCCATTTATTTCAAAAACAGAAATTTAAAATAGCTGAATGGATTCTTTTCACAGTTGGTAAATCGTAAAACTATGATGCGACATCGGTTTGGAGTTAGTTATAGTGATGTAATAAATTAAACACTTTTTGATTAAAATTTGTCAAACTAATTGTTTCAAGTTTGATGCTGATAATGGCAGATTAATGTTAACGTAGTAAAAAGCAGTAAGCTTGTTTACTTTGAAATTAAAATCTTGGTCCCTCAGCATGCAGCTCGTTAAGTACTGATAAAAAACAAGTCTCTCCTGATCTTCAACAACGAATGGACCTTTCCATGTTTAGCTATGCCCCGCCCATCTCTAGCTAAACTCCACCAACACCTCGCTCATATTGGGATCGATCGATCTCTGAACTCCCGGAATTTCAATTTCAAGAAAATTATACATGTATGTTATGTTAGAACTAATTAAATTAGTTTCGAAATATTCAACTGCATGTTGTTTAAATAGTAGATAAATACAATTCGTACAACGTGTCGGATTATTAAGAGTTAACGACTGGCCACATAGAATCATTATGATGCAATGATTATGACGTCATATGATGTCAGACTGATAGATTGATAGTCTGCAAAGGTGAATTAATGAACCACATCATTAGTTCTACACAGCTAATACATAATAACATTGATTATAATGTATCGATTAGCAGAGATTGCAGCAAGTAGAGACGTGGATCTGCTAACGCTTTAACCCTTGATATGGCAGTATGTCAACATCAAAACAACGATCAACAAAAGGTGGTCAATATATTTAACCATACCACATTGAATTTAATTGCTATATTTAAACAGGTGTGTGTCGTTCGAGAAAGCCCACACACATTATATTTAAGGAAACACCCACTGGAGAGTAGAAGAACTACCGAAACATGCACCCCTAAACATAGACGTGGGAAGTCCACGTATCTATAACATCCTGGCTGAATGGCATTATGTAGAGTTAGTCCAATTCATAACAAACAGGTTCAAATTGGTTAAAAGCAAAAACTAGTTATGGTGCCGAGTTCGATAACCTAGATATGCTGGTGAAAGGGTATATGACTATGAGTTAATTACTGTATATCGCGCGTGGGTGACTGGATCATATTGACCCAATGTACCACATATGGTATAAGTGTGCTCATGTGAAATCACCATAGCCTTACCAATATGACCGAAATGCACAGCGGCACGTTAACAGTCTACAAGTGCAGGACATCGACACTGATTACCACTTATCTGAATCTGTGTTGCACTGAGGAGGGATAGACACCCGCTTATAGAAAGGTTGCAAAAGCTTGCATCATCTTCGAATAAAGCCAAACGTATTATAATTAGGAATTTTTATGTCCTCAACTGCATTCCTTCTGATTATGCTTGAGCGATTATGTAATTAAATGGAAAATCGCGATTACTTTTTAAATCGTTAATTTCTAAGACTAAAAATTAAATAATCGAATAAGTATGAATAATTACTAATACAAACAATATTTTTAAACATATAATTATTTATGTATGATTACTGTATTCTGCGGCTGTAGTAGTAGACACATCCTGCAGCTGCAACCAGTCCGTCTTACCTTTTGCCTGCTGCGTCTTCTTATCAGGGAAAATCCTTAGCTTCCTCAGGTACATTCTTGACTTGAATGTACCGAGTCCTGCTTTCTTGAGGTCACCTCTTAGTACGCTTAGCAGATTTATGCAATGGCGTCGTCTTCTGGCTTATTATTTGCTGGCTCTGAGTAGGGCGAATTTCAAGACTCTCTGTGATGTTGTCTCTTCTAGCATCCTTAGCACATGGCCAAACATGGGCCATCCTTGCTGGGCGACTTTTACAGACAGCGGCGACGTATTACACAACTTGTATAGTGCATCGTTGGAAACTACGCTGTCTTGTCATTGGTGTCCAGTGATGGTGCGTCGGTGTTTACGGTGGCAGGCATCAAGTTTGTCTAGAGCTGCATTTGGAGCTGGTATAGTTAGGCAGCATCAAGGATGCATCGTATAAACGTGGCCTTTTAATCAAGTGCATTTTGATCTACAGATCCATAGCTTCCAGACGGACTGGAAAGATATGCTCCCCACAACACAGCGTGCAGCAATGCCAGCAGTACTGCAAAGCAGAGAGCTCAGGATTTTACTTTTCCTCCATGGTTCACCGCCACGAAATGGATCGTCATATTCCTTAATGTCATGCCGTGTAGAATATAAAGAATAACCACATACAATTTACTTACTTTTTAATGCGATTGTTCCGAATATTGACGTTTTCCCTCAGTGTCCATTTGCAGGCCAAGAGAGGATAATTTTTTGAAAATCTAACACTGGAATGACTTGCTCGAGTATCCAGCCAGGTATTCCAGTGATGACTTTTCAAAAATTGTCTTCTCTTGGCCTGGAAATGGACATTTCTGAATACCATTCGTCATTTATATATATAAATATATATATTTTCTTAAATAATTGATCATGATCACTCAAATCAATAATCGCACACGTCCACTTAAGATTCGTTAAAAGAAACTGAAACCGCGGTTGCATAATGAAAGCACATGCATCTATGTGGTTCAAAACCAAAATACAACATTTATCATATGTAAAGGCACGCGCGTGAATGCACACGCTCATCTCATACAAATACATTATGGACTTCATCACAAACCAATGGCCTCCACAGATCCGACAAGTGAGCCAACGCACTTACTCATTCAAAGATCTGCCCCCATGGAATCAGTGTTGCATTGTCTAACCGTCCAAAAGAAAGATTGTCGTTTCTCGGTGATTTGTCGTAGAAAATGTTGAAACATTACATTTAGCTGCTTGATTAATTTAGCACTATGCCATTATGATCACTATCCCACTACATGTGTGACTTAACATGCATGTTTGTAGGATGTGTGTATGTTGATTTTCTCGCCCGAATTCGCACATGTGCATGTGCTTGCTTACATCAGCGCTAACAAGACCAGAGTGCCATCCAGATAAACACGCTGTTATATCACCAAGCTACTAAGCCGGATCATGATAAACAAGGTAAATAATTGATGAACAGCTTGATTAGTTGTACGTAGCTAATACGTAATAAGGTGGATTGCAATGTATCGATTGTCTAAGGCATTCTTGATAATACTGCTTAGTGCAGTATTAATCCATCTACTCTTTGAAAGAAGGAACTGAGCAATAAAACCTGTTTAAAACGGCCGCCTTATGGGCTACAAACAAATATAATAACTATAATAGAAGTGACTTCTCTTAATAAAGGTGACTCGCCATGGGATATGCATGTCGGATCCAGTAGATGGTAATTCTTTAAAACAAGCGGTCTTTCGGCAACGAAAGCCAGGATGTGTGACTATATAGCAAGACCGATGTTACGGTGCATATTGTATAATGTCTGACTGTACGATTTCTTATTCAACAACAGAAACAATAACAAGTAACTGTATAGTGGGTTGTATATTATTGTAAGTAAGTTGTCATTGAAATCCTTATTGAAAGCGAGAGAGAGAGAGAGAGAGAGAGAGAGAGAGAGAGAGAGAGAGAGAGAGACAGAGAGAGAGAGAAAGAGAGAGAAATTGTGAGCTCGGCAAGAGGGGCCACAGCTGCGAGATGGTCCCAGAAGTAAGGTTGTCTCGTGTGCTCTCAGCAGAGAGATTCTCAAAGCAGGAAGGTGATTCCAGCAGATATGTGGTCCCAGTAAAGAAGTGGTTTTAGCTGGGAAATATTCTCAGCCGAAAAGTGTTCTCCGTAGAGAGGTTGGGAATTGGCATGAACAAAGATGTGTTCTCAGCGAAAATGTGGTTCAAGTAGAGATGTGATCGTATCAGACATGTGATATAATGCAGGTTTCTCTCAGGGCATTAACCACTGCGCCAAAACAATTAGTTAATGCTGTTCTGCGATAAAATCGAATGCGCGTTACACCGTTATGCTGACTTATGATGCAATCGCATGCCTTATCAATGTTTGTAATGGGTTTATGGGACATGGTGCTAGAGAGCACTGCCAATCCCCTTCACGCCTTGACGTGAACCTAGGCCAATATCTCAGCAATAAAAATCTTGTAGTAGGCGGAATCCAGGATAAAAATTGGGGAAACAACATAAGAAAAACAATTTTGTACAATAAACTAATGTGATAATCTAATAAAAATAAGAGTCCAGTAATTAGTTTACTAATAGGTTGAACAGCCCGCTTTAATGTATCGTCTAGGAATATAGTCCAGTCAATATAGGGATATACCTAGAACAAATTGCAACAGAAGCTTTTTTGGTTTTATGTAATGCTACTGGTCCTCACCTACCAGAAAATAAAAAATTCCTAAAAATTCTATCCCGGTAAAGGACTATTTCACAGAATTTAATAGGACCACTTAAAACCAATTATTAAGCTGAATATCTTACGTATCTTTGACTGGAGACCCATAAAATGTCTTAACTACATAAATAAAAGTGATAGCAAAGAACTGTTATTTCGTGATATGATCGCTATATGACATCCCGCTAACAGTAGATCCGTTACTACGTCTCTTGATGACGTCATCATGACGTCAATTATCAATCTTCCAATATTCAAGTAAATTGAATCCAAGTTTTATGATTTGTTGAATCAGTATGATGAATTAAGTAATGGTTTATTATATACAAACAGTTACATCCGTCATTTTCTCAATGGACGGCAAGGTCCAACATACTCATATTATCTTTACACAAGACCAACGTCTATGTCGTCAAATTCTGCAAGATCTACAGCTTGACAACTTGGAATGTTGCTGCAGTTGGTACTCTTGCATTCACCACATGCATATATACAATGTAGGCTATGCTTTCTGCAGCTGCATCGCAATGTCGCACATTCTCCTCGGCACTGGCATCGAATAACTTTCAGAATGCAATCAGGAGCTGGTAGCTTATCCATTGTTCTGGGAATAAATTTCCCCTGGTGAATCTGCCATCCGAAATCCTCTGGCTTTAAGATCTCTTGCTCCTTCGTCCATAACTTTACTTGGAAGTAAACGCGAAAACTATGATACTTGGCTGCATCAGACGTTGGTGGCAGATTTTGAATCTGCAGAGATGAAATACTCTTAACCACTTTTTCTCGAAATTTTCGAAGTCTCAATGCGTCCAATGTATCAGTTTCACTACCACTATACATACATACCAATAGCTTTTCACCAGACACCTGAATTCCGACCTTAGTAGATGTGTGGCAAAATTCCTTTGCATGATTCATGAATGAAGAATTGGAGTGCAGCTTTCTAAGAGGAACACCTTTGCCTACGTCATGTTGTGTCACATCCACCTATTGCATGAATTAAAGGTAGGTATCGAGCAACATCATCGCCATTTTCAGCTCGCAGAAAATTGATGTCCCAAACGATGCATTTTCCTACCCTGTCTGGCTTCCCTGGCTTATCCGATCTGTAGATAAGTTTGTGGAGACCAGGATCAGCGAAATGGCACAACAACACTAATATGCCTGTGTCTTCGCCAATAACGTGAGTTATGCCTGATTTGGCACACTCAACCCCCGTCAATGCAATCAGAACATCTGCATCATCGACAGCATTCAAAGTTTTAACATTATTTTCTTGGAGTTTTTTGGACAATATATCAATGAAGTTTTGTTTATTGGCTGAATTTGCCAGGAAATGATCCTTCTTTGACTTGAGTGTCATGTTACTTGAGAAAATAACTTTGGGCCCCACTGCACCTTTTGTCCGTCTTAGATGAGTCATATCCTTAATCGATGGTCCTGAAATATATCCATCAAACACAACAGTTGGGTGGTTGAATGTTTTTACATACTCCACGTACATCGCGGCAATGTCATTGAAGCTGCTACCTTTCTTCCAAAGAAATCGGTGGATTAATGATCCGCCATCAAAAACAGTGTATTCTGGTGTTATTTCTTGGCATTTGGTGCTGCTCGTAGTAGAGGTTGCAGAATTCAATGCCTCTGCTAGCTGCGGCTTATTCGCTTCTCGGAGATGTCCATGTTTGTCAAATAGAGATGGTGGATATGTAGACAGCTCGTGCATTAAAGCAGTGTCTAGATTGCATTCACTATTATTTGCTACAATTAAAAGGCGCTGAAAAAGGAGCTGTGGGTCAAGAGAAAGCTTTTCACCATCACTCGATACGACATGTCCTCCCATACATACCACTTGATCTTTTTTCCTGAATGAAAGCTCGAATGCATCGTGGCCTTCCATTTTCTGTATTATGGCATTTCCAACTTCCAATGCCTTGTGTTGATTACAAGTGGGATCAGCTGTAATTCCAGTGGCAGTATTATATAATTCATCATTTGACATAAATGGACAGTAATCCTGAACATATTTTAAAATAGTCAAACAATCTGTGTGATCCCGAACTTTCCTGGCATCAGACATGTCTTTATGTTGCTCCGAGACTTGGTATTCTGCTTCTGTTAGCTCCTGCATGGCCTCGTTGATTTCTGCGCACACAGGGTGTGCTAAAAGCCAACGTGTCCTTTGTATTTCACCCATCCCCCGCCCACGATTGAGGCCCCCAGTGGTCTTGATGGTCCGCATCAATGACTGTTCTATGACAAGGTCACTAGCAAGACCAGCCCAGTACCTATCAGATCTTCGCACTACAAATAGTCCGGTCATGAACTTCTGATAAATGTCTGGCCTTGTACTCTCTAGTTTTACCATGTCCTGCAGATGCAAATATACTGATTTTGTGTAATGGCAATGCCCGGCAGCAGCAAAGAAGGGCAGCATATCTGACAGTGACTTCAAGTACAACTTAAAGTCACCCGTCCTCTGAGCTCTGAGAAAAATCTTTAGCAGGTCTACCATATGCATGTACTGCACCCATAAACGTCCTGTTGGACTACTTACAATCATTGACTCCCCTGATTCTAACTTCTCATTTATCCGCTCAAACACATCATCGGATATCACTGATTCAAGTCTAGAGTCATATTTGATAACAACATCAAAATGGCGTAGAGCTGCTTCAATATCATCACACGTCACTACTGCATTATCTATATTTCCTTCACTCACCTCTAAGATAGGAATGCCATACGCCGTTGACAGAACCATTGCATTAAGTGCTGCATCAACCAGGAAATGTCCACGTACAGCTCTAGCATACGCTTTTCCAGTCAACATGTGCGTTACAGCATTTTCAGCATACACCAACTCCAGTACGTATGTTAACCCCAATGACTGCATGAGGTGACCAATGCAACCAATGTAGCTCATTGTTGTGTGGAAGCCACCTAGAATCAAGATTATTTGCACTAAATCACTTCTCTCGCCTTCATGAGCCATGATTGTCTTGGCCTTCCACCAAAGTGGCTGATCGAAGGTGACAATGGGTGTTGAACCATGACGTTGGTTTTCCGAAGCAATGAAGTGCAAGGTTGAATAAATACAACTCATGTCAGTTGGATCCATATCTAGCATTTGGAGAAAGTGGATTTAAGAGTACTTCGATCATCATCCAAATTAGCTAATAATTCCAGGAGTGAACTTGATAAAGATAATAACTCATATCTCGAACCGCTTCGCAATGATGGATAGAAAAGAATAAATGGATGGATCCAATATATCACTTAAGGATTTGACATTATAATGAATTACGGCACGTGTAAGCTAACGCCACAATCACAATTGACAGAACATTTTCCGCTATGTAGCTGGGAAAGTTTGTCACGTGTACGAATTGCATGTCTTTGATGGATATTCTATTTAATAAACGCTCTGTTGAATATTTTGAAACAAATTACGTACAAAACGTGGACAGAGCTTTGCTAGATGTGGGTGGGACATAGCTAAAAATGGACCCCAAATCATTACTGACTCAGTAGATGCTTGCGCGCAGTTTTTGAAGCAATATTTCTGAAAGCTGTTGGTGTTTAATGATTAAATGAATAATCATGAATGGCGTAGACAGGTTCGTCACGAAAGCTCAATTAATGACTTACGAAGCGTGTTTGTACGAATTGTATGTCTTTACTATTTAATAAAGATGCAGCAACAGCACCCAGTCAAATTAGCTTCAAAATATTCAACAGCTTACTTGTACAAGTTTTTGAAAATTGATAGTCGGGAAGTTCAGGTATTCCAACACGGAAACAGCGTGGTGGGGCTTAACTAGAGATGGGCGGGTCATACCTAAAACTGGATTCCTCCATTAAACAAAGTAACACTAGTTTATAGTACAACAATGTATGCCAGTGTTTGGCATACAGGTAAAAGCAATTTCACAGAGTCAAAACGTCATCCATCTCTTACATCGCTAATAAGCTTAAGTATCCATACAATTAAAGATTCACCTTTCCAGAGTAACCGCCCATCATTTGACGTCATAATAAACTATGTGACGTGTATAATGACATAATAATGAATGACGTCATGAATGACGTAGATAAGTACGTCACAAACGCATTTTTGAAGACGGGCTATGCGTTATTATACGGATTGTATGTATTTACTATGTAATAAATATTCTGTTGAATATTTTGAAACTAATTTGTCTGGGCGCTGTTGCTGCCTATGCAGCAGCAGCACCCAATCAAATTAGTTACAAAATATTCAACAGCTTGCCTGTATAGTCTTCAGGAAATTGATAGCTAGAGAATTCAGGGATCTATCAATCCCAAAACGACGATGTGTGGGTGGAGCTAAAGGTGGGTTGGCCATAGCTAAAACTGGAAAGCCACATTACATTTGTGCATGTAAAGGGACGACGCATGAAAACTGGTTCCATATTATTTGCAGCTTATAAAAGATGCATCCATTTTGTAGCCATTTATAAGGAAATGAAGACAAAAATAGAGTGTGTCACAGTTCTGTCTGCACGTAGATTTAGCGTGTTTACTGCTGGCCCTAATCACTCGTTTAGAATTCTGGCATATGCCTATACAATCAATATATTGATGGACGGATGTTTGTCTAACACAAATTGGGATAAGTAAAACAGCATTGTTGGGCTGAGGGGGTGTTAGTGAACGGGGACGGATAGGGGTAGTTATGAGCGTTATCTGCTGGAGTATGCACATATATCCTGGATGTTTCATAGGTCATGGACTAAAATTGGTTGTTATCCCTTTAACGACAACACTTTGGCAAAGATAATTCGCTTATTGATTGTTTATTCGCAGGCCAAGATAAGACACTTTCCCACTGGATGACTGACTCCATTGTCGGTTTTGGTCGGCATTGCAAGACTATGTGAATATGACTTGTTTATGTCTGTAAAAGGAATCTACTGAGAAAGCAATGTTTTTGAAAACATAAGTTGTCTTCGACATCCGTTCTTTACATCAATGTATGATCATAATTAAATGGTTTTGTGGGTGCGGGTGCATCTGTTCGTTGTGGGTTACTAGTAATAGTGGTAGTTGTAGTTTGTATTATTGTCAAGCATTAGTTCTAGGAACCCTGTCATTGCCGACGCAGTGGCACTAGGATATAGCAGTCATAATTGGAATGCAATTTTTACAATTTCAATTTTCGACCTGAGCAAGGTTCGAACCCAAGCTACTCTACGGCACCTATTGCCTAGCGTTTTGGGAGCCGATCAGTCTAGCCACTGGCCCACCCTCCAGAGGACAAACATCCTCGTGCACCGGACCAGCTTTAACTACCCGACTCTCAAGCACACACATTGACTGGAACTGATAGTGTACATTCCAGACTTGCCACATCTCTAGGCACTCACAAGTATGTAGTTCTAGGAACCCTGCCATTAACGATGCACTGGCACCTATGATATTGCACAGTCATCATTGGAATGTAATTTTTTTACGATGTGATTACGAACACAGATCGATTGTAAAATATATATAAATGACAGATTACAGTACCACATTAACTCACGTGATCACCTTCTGGAGTATAAACAGTTAATGGACCGTTCCAGTTTATCTATCATTAATATGCCATCATAATCAACTACGTGGCATGTAGGATGGCTACAGATGGGCGTGGTATAACTAAAATTGGAAAAGCACATTACTATAGTCATGTGATTTCTTAATACAAAGTGACGTGTTACAGGATACGACTTTAGGAGCCAAAGGATTGTGGTTCTTTAGGACAGGTCGCGTTTTATCCACCTGTCTCATAGAACTACATTTCTCGGCTCCAAATTGTAGGTGATTGCTTTTGAAAGTTTAACCTCCTCCAAAACACGATACTTTATAAAACTTCAGCATAATGTAATACTAATGTTTTTAGCAGACCTCTTACATTTAAACACACACCTATTAACCATTTAACACGCATATCAGCCAAAAACGGCTTCTGCATTGGTCTTGAGAAATGTCCATTTGCAGAACAAGAGAATACTATTTTTTGAAAATTTCCAGCTGGAATGACTGGCTCGATAACCGAGCCAGTCATTCCAGTCATAAATTTTCAAAAATAATCTCTTTGTCTACAAATGGACATTTTCTATTATGAAATTGAAATTTCCTGAACAAATTCAAGGGTTAAATCTATGTACTAGAAGATAACAGCACGCACTCCAAGAACGACCAATAATGCGGAATAAATCAGTTCTTTGCTTTATGTTCTCTAAAACACCTATAGTGAAATACGTAGCGTACAAACGGGTAGCAGGTGTTTTATAATATATTGTTCGCATGATTCTTCTAGTCCCGGAGCCAGGACCAGCTAGAATGTTTAGCGCTACACTAACTACACAGTTGGTTGGCCACTTATGGCTGTCTGGGGTGGGTGTGGGTGGGGATGGTAGCTACCTCTGGAACATTTCGTTCTAACCCTGATGTACAGTTGAAATATGGCAGCAACAACATTTGGAAGTTGATTTTCTATTAGTGGTTGGGGTAGCGGTGGGGGTGGAGGTGCGGGCGGGGTTCACGCTGTCAACATGTTGATATGAGATAAGTCTTTATATTGCTGCTTCAATAGTTCATGTTTTTTAGAATATAATACTGTGGAATTTAAAAAATACACAAAATTCAATAAAAGCATGTTGTCTCTATTAATTTTCGACTGTCATTCTGCAATAGTGTATTTCAATGAACCGTCAGTTCACCAACCTTGGTAAGCTTATTTGATTCGTTCTATCTTCATTTTGGGAATACAAACAATGTTGAGATTCCTTGATTTAAACATGAAATATTGGCATTTCCCTTCCCCATTCCACAAATCACGATTCATGCAATACACATTTCTGATTTGCCCAATTGGTAACACATCCGAGATATAAAATAAATCTTAAGCGTATGTCTATGTGTTCACAACATGATTATGTGTTCAAACAGTTTTATGTGGGTATTGCAACACTCCAAGCTAGAAGCCAGATGAGTACAAACTCGAGCATGGCAGACAGTGATTTTCAGAACACAATATTGCTGTAGCGGTATAGAATATCATTGCACTATCTCAAAAATAATTTCACGGCAACAACTGGTAGAACATGTGGTCCATGTGTGGATACAGAACCCAGGCAAATGAACGTCATGTATCATGCTGCTTAGGGAATGTGTGGTCTGTGTATGTAGGCCTATCGCCCTTCACCCATTGAATCTGTATGATCTAAATCTAAGTAGGTCCAAAGGCTTGCTACCTGTGAGCATATATAACTTTCTACGTTGGGTTGTATGTAAGGAATCAGGCGCAACATCAAACACCAAGGATAATCACAATGCAGCAGATGAACCACATGTAATCATGTTTGGCCAAGACATTGTGCACTGCGTTTCACGTGAACCAGTGATGACACCAAAATATGTCGCATTCCTCATGTCAATGGGTCACTTAACTGGACCGAAGCAGGTCATCAGCATAATCAAACATGGGCAACTGTTCAAACCATGGCAAAGTTGAAGCAGTCAAAACCAGCCTGGCGATGGAAGCTATTGCCAAGTCCAATCACATGGGAGTCGTTGCCTTATCTGGTCGGGTGTATTCATACGAGCAGCAACATATGATATCAGCGAGGAAACATTCGATGGCAAACACACTACACATGCAACAATTTTTGCATTGCCCAAATCAGGGACAGTTTTTTTCCCCATCCACTGAGGAAGGAATATACAAATCATTCAAGAGAACGGGCCACATTGGATAACCAGCAGCATGCCAAGCTATATTGTAATGGATGACCATTAGTATACCGTAAGGTTCCTCAATTCAGTCACATAAGGGTCGCACAGCAGAGACAGTTCCCTTGATAGTAGTTCCAAAACATTGATCGGGCATAAGCAGTCGTCCGTATCGGTTCAACCACGTTTGTGAGCTCTGCCTTATGGAAGCTGATCAACAGTCAATCCCAAACTGGAATGGGTTCAACAAAATCGTATCATGTGTTTCACCACTGAAGTTGATTACTGTCCGATGATCAATGTTATCACTTTCGACATGACAACCTGCACGGAGGTTAAGGAGATGCACCCCAAGGAGGTTGATGGCATTGTGATCAGAATGATCGGGTTGCATATCGCACTCAACTCCATGGCAGTGGCTGGCAAAATGTTCAACGAATCAGGACGTGCAGCTCGTCTCGTTAAATCAACACTGCAGTAAAATGGCAAACCATGGGGTCAAATGTCATAAACTCGTCATGGAATTCCTGGTGCACTTAGAAAGCAGTGATATTGCAAGTGGTTATCCCGAAAACAAGAATATACTGGCGTATAATGGGAAACCCTCACCGCATATATGCATGAGTGCACAGATGCAATAAATCAGAAAACTGATGACCTGCACAAGTATTATTGTGATGGCATGAACGATACCCAGAACTTGATGGCAGCATCACAACGCCTCCCCTTCTGGGATACTGTCATCAAGATGGTACAATTGCTGCTAGAGTTCATTCTCACTTACACATGATGGCTCCTTGTATACGTCTGTCACATCATCAACTTCCTTAGAAGTTTCTTGACGTGCATATAGCCGTGTCTGGATCAACATAGCACATGACCAGTCTAACAACTTAGACTCTAGGAGGAGAGAAGCGATCGTAGGTATGGACCAAAAACCAGAGTCCCTAGACCGATAGCTCCTGACGAGCCATGAGCGAGGAGCAATTACATCTACAACGCGTGTTGTACAAGACAGCGACAAGTCAGAACGCACAGGGTACTGGTGCAGGCAGACGAGAGAGAGAGAGAGAGAGAGAGAGAGAGAGAGAGAGAGAGAGAGAGAGAGAGAGAGAGAGAGAGAGAGAGAGAGAGAGAGAGATAGAGAGAGATGTGTAACGTTGAGAGGATAATGTCACGAGATCAAAATGTGGACATTCTGAAAATGTAGACATTCTGATCTCGTGTTGCAAAAAGATCCTTTCGACATTGATACTCTCGAAGAAGAGGACGAGCTCCTTATCAACATTAAATCTGGTGAGACACTACTACAATCTGCCGCAGCGCACCTCATAAGACAACTAGATGAGTTTGTTACGAAATGCATATGCAACAATACGAGATCTTTCTGGGAAGCCTTGTTGCACACGAATATCAAGATGATTGCATCAATGTCAAGGGATAGGACGCTGACAGCAGCGAAGATCAAGGCAACTGCTGTCGTCAGATCTGATACAGATATTTTTGGCAGACTACTGATTGTCGATAAATCTCAAGATGTCAACATAAAGAAGATCCTTGACTATGAGCTATCAGCTGTGCCTTGTGTACTTGTCCATTCTGATGACAGTTTGCATAGAAATGTAATGAGCGACGTGCTAGCTGATGTGTTAAATATAATGTTGTGCTGTCCAACTTTCCTTTTGGTGAAGAGCCACTACCCACTTCAAATGCCATAGATGCAATGACCATGGACCATGACATCAAATATGGCGGAGCTAAGTCGTTTGGACAACTGGTGGAAAGGTACTATGGTATTATATCAGCACCACTCGGTTAGAATGGGTGCAACTGAGATGCAAAATGATTTTTGATCACTTTGACCCACTCGAGTCCATCAAAGCGGGAGAACGTACATGTATACGATGATGGTTATCCATAGTATTTAGAGAGTAATATCTTAGAATACACTACATCCGTTCCCAAATAATGGGACAAGTACATCAAGAGTCCAAACAACAAAACAACCTTTTATGCCGTCCTCTGACGCTGTGATCAAACTGCATCAGAAAACTGTCACTCGCCGATCAACTTGTCCTCGGCTGTGGCCTCAATGATGGAAAAAGCAGACTGATAATAAAAGGATGTGTGGCAAAACTCTTATCCGACCACGAGGCTTGTGGAACACGAACAATGATATATGTTGCTGCCATATGTATACATCATTACGACGTGACGAGGTGCCAATACTTTGGCTTTGTATAGGAGTGAAAAAATGCTACGTTGCATTCCAATCCACAAAATAGTCTCGGAAATTGTTCCAAAATTATGCAACGCACTTCAATCCTTGCATGCACTCACATCATGTGACTCGAGGGGCAAGGTCCATGGCATTAGGAAGACTACAGCTGTGAGGCATCTCCAGAAAGATGAAGAGCAGAAATGTGAGTGTCCCAGCGGGGATGCGGGGTATTATCCCGGGGTATTATCCTGCCGGCCAATGGCATTGTTTGCGCATGTGGACAGTTTGTGCAATCCCTGTATGTAATAGATTAGGAAGCTGGCAATATAGCAGATGAAATCAGATATTGGATGTTCTGTCAGAAAAGGTGGAAGAGTGAATGCCTCCTCCCAACCTCTGATAGCATCCAGCTACACATCCATGGATCTAGCTTTCAGTCATTTATGAAGTGTTACCCAAAGCAGATGGTAGTAACTGGAACACCCAGAATTTAGCTCTCCAACTCACATGATGCCCAAGTTGGGTTGATTAAGTTGAATGTGTGCAGGTGTACGGTTTCTACGTGCCAACGCATCAGCACGTGTGCCTGTCAGTGCAATGAGATGTCATGCACGGGATCCTGCATTTATATGGGAGTTGAACAGTACACATGTGTGACTCGGAGGATAATGGCGATGATGATGCTTATGGTAAAGCTTAATGAGATATTGATAAATTCATGACATTTTTATTTGAATGGATTAAACATGTTGAATGTCAGTAGGACCTTGTTTTAGTATTGATTGAGTAATTACAATATGCAGTCAGATCTGAACTTCTGAGCTACTTTTCTTTGGATTTACTGGCCTGCTGTACGTTGGGGGTCGGAGAAGGGTAATGCTAATAATTTTCGAATAATTCAAGAAATGTTATCACCTTTTGTGTTGCTGAACGATTGACAGAAGGAATTATCAGCCTAAACTGCTTTGGCAAACTGATTGTGCATTCAAATGTATCATTGCAGAATTACGGTAGAACATTATTTAAAAACTTGAAAATTTTTAAGGAAATTTATCGTATTTTCAGCATTAGATAGCATTGTATTTTGGAAAACATGCACTACTAAAGCAGCTATACAAAGACTTATCTCATAGCATGTTAAGAAAATTTGTTTTAGGAATCTAAGCTTTAGAAGCGGAGGAACAAGATCAGCTAAATTCCCTTTTCAGATTTGCACCTCGGCCACCACCACCCTAATAAAATATTGGCTGTCATATATTGTTGCTGCCACAATTTAACTGTACATCAGGGCTCGAATTGTTCCAGAGACATGTCTCGAACAGACCAAGGTGGCAAACCAATTGTGTAGTGGGTGTTGCACGAAACTTATTTTCTTTTTAAAAATGGCTCCTAGACTATCCTTTGTGTCAGCTGTGTCGCGGCGCTGTCCGCATGTGAACGATTCATCCATAGCGCCTTACCACGTCATTGGCGCCAGTGTTTGTCAGTGTGTAGCTGCTGTGTCCGTGGTGTATGTATCGTACTTTATCCCGCATCACGAACCACATGAGAAGGCACATTAATGTTAGAATGTAAATACGCGAAGGCTATAAACAACCCTGTTTGTATGATGATTTCTATTTTTAGGACGGTGATGCGGATAAATTAGGTCATGTGAACAAAGTACCACGTCTGGGTATATTATGGCTCTCCTTCGAAATATGTGACACACCATCTCTACCCATCCCTTCCAATAAACTTAACATCAATACAATACGCGGTAAATGTGCAGGTTAATAAGAAGTTTTCAATTTAGCTGCACCCACTCCCAATAACTTCTTTCCCTTTGTAAATTCCTTTCTCTCTCCCCAGGTCCCTCGCACTCTCTTCTTGTCTGTCTCTCTCTCTCTCTCTCTCTCTCTCTCTCTCTCTCTCTCTCTCTCTCTCTCTACCTCCCTCCCTCCCTCTCTCTCTCTCTCTCTCTCTCGTTCTCTCCCTCTCTTGCTCTCTCTCTCTCCCTCTCTCTCTCTCTCTCTCTCTCTCGCTCTCTCTCTTTCTCGCGTCCCTTTATCGCTCTCTCTCTCTCACTCTGTCTCACTCTTTCCCGCGCCCCCTCTATCTCTCTCTCCAGGTCCCTCTCAATCTCTTTTTGTCTCTCTCTCTCTCTCTCTCTCTCTCTCTCTCTCTCTCTCTCTCTCTCTCTATCCTCCCTCCCTCCCTCCCTCCCTCCCTCCTCCTCCCTCCTCCCACCCCACCTCTCTATCTCTCTCTCTCTCTCTCTCTCTCTCTCCCTCTCCCTCTCTCTCTCTCTCTCTCTCTCTCTCTCTCTCTGTCTCTCTCTCTCTCCCTCTCTCTCTCTCTCCCCGTCCCTCTCAACCCACCTCTCTCTCTCTCTCTCATTCTTTCTCTCTCTTCTCTCTCTCTTTCTTCCTCTCTCCTTCCCTCCCTCAATTCTTCCGTCTCTCTCTCTCTCCTTCTTCCCACCCATTCGTCTTTCGTTCCCTTCATCCATTCCTTCCCTCCCTACTCTCTCTCTCTCTCTCTCTCTCTCTCTCTCTCTTTGCCTTCTTCACGCCCCCCTCGCTGCCGCCCATCCTTCCTCCCTCCTTCGCTCCCTCCCTATCTCCATCCGCCCCTCCATCCCTTCCTCCCTCCCTCCATACCTCCATTCCCTGTCCATCAAACCCCTATATGTCTATCTGACTCTATGCGTATCTGTACTGATGTTGTAATACTACATACAGTCCAATCAGGTAATTGGCAAGCTTATAAATATATCTTTCTGAGAACATCAAAGTATCTATTTAGCATCTCAAGAAGTGCTGTATTCGTAGGAGGTCCTTGTCGAAGAAATAATACCCCCATCGATTTCTATGAGTGGCTAAGTCCTTAAGAATATCCTTTCATTGCATAACCCCAGATCTTCTTTCTATTGAAAAAACCTGAACCCCAGCATTCATCATTGATCGCACCAATTTTCAGCTGAGGTAACTTCTCATATTAACTTGTGCGTGATGCAAACTTCAAACAGTAAAACTTCGGCGAAAAGTGTTTCCTTGTTGTACGAATACCTGTCCTCTACGCCACCTCATGGAGCACAGGTACTTGACATTTTAGAATGGGGGTCGTTTGAACAGGTTATCTATGCAATATATTCTGCACATTAATCTAGCCACTGTTTGCACATTGTCGCAACTCTTCCTTTGTTTCATTTGCATGCCATCGTCTTAGATTAGGCGGCAGAAAAAGTGTCTGCACATTTAACCGAAACAACTACGAATTTCCCCCAAAACATAGTGCAATATAGCGTGTTCCTCTAAAAACCATCCGCAATATTGTATGTCTCCAAGTAGCAATCCCTCTTTCTTTCTCTTGCTCGTTCTCTCTCTCTCTCTCTCTCTCTCTCTCTCTCTCTCTCTCTCTCTCTCTCTCTCTATCTCTATCTCTCGTGTGCTTCTTCTTATTAGTATTCTTCATCTTTTTTCTTCTTCTTTGTCTTCTTCTTTTTCTTCCTCACTTTCACACAAATCGCCTTTCGACCTGACTTACTGATATCACCATAAGATGCCACATTCATCCCTTGCACTATGTTAATGCTTTGAAACTAATTTATTTGAAATATATTGATGTCTACGTTGATTAAGTTCAAATTAGTCAACACATCTTGGTTTGTAATAGGAAGATTCACTTCCTTGTGTACATGGGTAAGTATTGAGAGAAAAAGTAAGTCTCTCTCTCTCTCTCTCTCTCTCTCTGTCTCTCTCTCCCTCTCTCTCCTCGCTCTCTCTCTCTCTCTCTCTCTCTCTCTCTCTCTCTCTCTCTCTCTCTCTTCACAAGGTAGGCAGAGATCATTCAAGAAACGACATGGATCTGTTAATAAGTTGATCCGAGAAATTCCAGTGTTCCAGTTTAAAGACAACGATCCACAAAAGCTGGTGAATATTTTGAAATAATTTAACTAGGAGCTGCAGCTGTCACAGGCAGCAATAGATCCACGTTAAATTAATGTCAGAATATTCACAGACGCAATATTTAATTCATACAGAATTTGACTTTAAAGGAATATATTCCGAATGCACGCTTATTTTCACTCACGTATTCATGGCGTAGACGTGAACATATGCGCGTGAGATCAGTGTATCATGAAATTGACCATTTAATCGCTAAATTTGATCAAGAATATTGAAATAATTGCTTATTAAATATCCATTTGCAAGCCCATAGAAGACTATTTCTGAGGATTTACACTGGTATGATTGGCTCGCTGATCGTCGTAAATTCTCAAATATAGTCTTCTACTGACCTGCAAATGGACATTCAATAAGCAAATATTGTAATATGCTTGACGAAATTTAGCCATTAAACGGTTAATTAGATGAGACACTGAACTGACACGTACACGTGGATGTGTACGCCATGAATACGTGAAAGAAAATAAGCGTACACACAGAATATATTACGACACCCGAACAAAACAGAATAGTACTCCAATGTATGGCGTTGTGTTAAATAAATCAAGCAACTACATGCATTGCTACGTCCTATTTCTGTGACAAATTTTCGACAAACAACATCTTTCATGTATGGACATGCCACCGTAGAGGCCGTTTTTGGCAGACTTCATGTTAAAAGAGTTAATCACCCCAATACTATCCAAGTTTATGTGAAACATGGTAAATAATTAATAAACCACATGATTAGTTCTACACATCTAATACGTAACAACGCTCTCTCTCTCTCTCGCTCTCTCTCTCTCTCTCTCTGATTGTCTTAAGCATAGCTTGGTGCAGCAGCACTAAGCCGTCAACTTTTTGAAACCATAAAGAGAGATTGTCTCAGTAACGAATTGGCTTCAGCATGTACGTGGTAACAGTAGAAAGGTCATTTCAGCAGATAAGTGATATTAAACAGGTTCCTCTCAGAGCATTTAAGTTGGCCACTGCAGTCCCAGAACGATTAGCTAATGCCGTTCTACAATAAAACCGAATTGGCGTTACATCATTGAAGTGACTTATGATGCAATCGTGTGTCATGAATGCATTTTATCACTGTTTGTAATGGGTTGCCGGAATACGCTGTCAGACCGCTGTCTGTCTCCGCCATGCCAGAGCGTGGCGCTAGGGTACTATATTAGCGAAAGGAAGATCGTCGTGGGCGGACTGCAGGATTTTAAAAGTAGGGATGGGGGGAATATAAAATAAAGACTAGTTTATGAAAGCAACGCGTGGCATGATAGCGCAGGTTCCTGGGTTGGTAATTGGTCAATATCGGGCGCCATTGACCGGTATTGGTCCGGTATCAGCCCAGTAACCTGCTTTATCAGGGTGGATAAACTAGAATTGAGACAGATCATTATTGGAAAATAAAACGTGTCAAAGTCACGCTATGGCATATGACAAGCAAGGTATATTTGATCAAGGTTTCTTTCTAAGTGTGTATATACGATCAGTGCTGCATTATCTTAACTGTAATGAACGAATTCAGTTTTTGCTATGCCCCTGTCCCTCTCTAGCTAAGCTCCATACTCCGTGTTGCCCGCGTTGGGAATGATTGATCCCCTGAACTCCCTGACTATCAATTTCCAGAAAACTTTACAGGTAAGCTGTTGAATATTTAGCAACATTCTTGTTGAATATTTTGAGACTAATTTGACTGGTTGCTGTTACTGCCTATAGCAGCAACAGCGCCCAGTCAAATTGGTTTCAAAATATTGAACTGCGTCTTTATTAAGTAGTAAAGACAGAATTCATACAAGAACTCTTAGTCCGTTTTCAATTAAGCGTTCTTGGCGAACTTAGCTACGTCATTCATGACGGGTTTGATTATGACGTCATCCTACATGTGACGTAGTTGATTATATGATTCATGGATAAAATGGAAAGGATCAATGATTTAATGTTACATTCTATTCCGTTGTGCTCATTGTGATTTTCTCTGATGTATTTGGGAGATATAGATGGGAAGAGTTTCATTTGTATGACTTTACAATTCGATTTAAGGATTGCCTTATTAACCCTTTAATTACTAAATTTCTTCGAAAAAATAAATTATTTACTTGTTGAATGTCCATTTACAGGCCAAGAGCAGACTATTTTTGAAATTTACCACTGTATTGCCTGGCTCTGTAACCTAGCCAGACATTTCAGTTGTAAAATTTCAAAAATAGTCTTCTTTCGCCTGTAAATGGACATTATTCAAAACCACTACATAGGCCGGTTATTGCCGGTTTCATCACGAAAGGGTGAATCTACAATTCGATTTAAGGATCGCATTATTAATCTGGGTTTTCTCGATAATGTTTCAAATTAATAGACCCACTGCAATCAGGAAACAAAAGCAATTGTATAATTTATAGTAATCGTTGGGAGGTGCTACAACTATAAGGATACACAAGAATTCGACTTCAATTTATGCAACAGTGGGTTTAAATTATAACTTGTTAGTCTGAACAGCCCACACACAAATTGGCTATGACAAAAATACCAGTACTATGGTATGCACTTTCAATTATGTGCAATCGAATGTGGGGACGTCATTGATATCGTATATACTAGCTAGATTGATCATGGTCTTATCTAAAGTGGCATGTCAGAGTTCAGTATTTTCTCCGCGGATGTATAGTCTCCAAAATAATATGATTGTGTTACTTAGTTTATTACGTAGTAAAATAAAGTGTCAGATTACAATAGCCAATACAATTTTAAAGATCTAATTTGCGTCTGTCAATTTCTCGTCCAACTACAAAAAGATAATTGTGTCATCTTTGAAGACTATATATGCAACTGATCGGCTGTGTCAGCCACTCAGTGAGTATCTGGTCATGCGCAATTGCGATTTACTGAACTCGCGTCGCGTCATCTGTGATAACGACAACATCGTCGTGTCGTG
>CM067361.1:18050029-18081884 GCA_034401795.1 Chaetoderma sp. LZ-2023a | reverse complement strand
GCATGACACGTGTGTTCAGGGCTCGAATTGTTCCAGAGACATGTCTCGAACAGACCAAGGGTGGCAAACCAATTGTGTAGTGGGTGTTGCACGAAACTTATTTTCTTTTTAAAAAATGGCTCCTAGACTATCCTTTGTGTCAGCTGTGTCGCGGCGCTGTCCGCATGTGAACGATTCATCCATAGCGCCTTACCACGTCATTGGCGCCAGTGTTTGTCAGTGTGTAGCTGCTGTGTCCGTGGTGTATGTATCGTACTTTATCCCGCATCACGAACCACATGAGAAGGCACATTAATGTTAGAATGTAAATACGCGAAGGCTATAAACAACCCTGTTTGTATGATGATTTCTATTTTTAGGACGGTGATGCGGATAAATTAGGTCATGTGAACAAAGTACCACGTCTGGGTATATTATGGCTCTCCTTCGAAATATGTGACACACCATCTCTACCCATCCCTTCCAATAAACTTAACATCAATACAATACGCGGTAAATGTGCAGGTTAATAAGAAGTTTTCAATTTAGCTGCACCCACTCCCAATAACTTCTTTCCCTTTGTAAATTCCTTTCTCTCTCCCCAGGTCCCTCGCACTCTCTTCTTGTCTGTCTCTCTCTCTCTCTCTCTCTCTCTCTCTCTCTCTCTCTCTCTCTCTCTCTCTACCTCCCTCCCTCCCTCCCTCTCTCTCTCTCTCTCGTTCTCTCCCTCTCTTGCTCTCTCTCTCTCTCTCTCTCTCTCTCTCTCTCTCTCGCTCTCTCTCTTTCTCGCGTCCCTTTATCGCCCCTCTCTCTCACTCTGTCTCACTCTTTCCCGCGCCCCCTCTATCTCTCTCTCCAGGTCCCTCTCAATCTCTTTTTGTCTCTCTCTCTCTCTCTCTCTCTCTCTCTCTCTCTCTCTCTCTCTCTCTCTCTATCCCTCCCTCCCTCCCTCCCTCCCTCCCTCCTCCTCCCTCCTCCCACCCCACCTCTCTATCTCTCTCTCTCTCTCTCTCTCTCTCTCCCTCTCCCTCTCTCTCTCTCTCTCTCTCTCTCTCTCTCTCTGTCTCTCTCTCTCTCCCTCTCTCTCTCTCTCCCCGTCCCTCTCAACCCACCTCTCTCTCTCTCTCTCATTCTTTCTCTCTCTTCTCTCTCTCTTTCTTCCTCTCTCCTTCCCTCCCTCAATTCTTCCGTCTCTCTCTCTCTCTCTCTCTCTCTCTCTCTGTCTCTCCTTCTTCCCACCCATTCGTCTTTCGTTCCCTTCATCCATTCCTTCCCTCCCTACTCTCTCTCTCTCTCTCTCTCTCTCTCTCTCTCTCTCTCTCTCTCTCTCTCTCTCTCTCTCTTTGCCTTCTTCACGCCCCCCTCGCTGCCGCCCATCCTTCCTCCCTCCTTCGCTCCCTCCCTATCTCCATCCGCCCCTCCATCCCTTCCTCCCTCCCTCCATACCTCCATTCCCTGTCCATCAAACCCCTATATGTCTATCTGACTCTATGCGTATCTGTACTGATGTTGTAATACTACATACAGTCCAATCAGGTAATTGGCAAGCTTATAAATATATCTTTCTGAGAACATCAAAGTATCTATTTAGCATCTCAAGAAGTGCTGTATTCGTAGGAGGTCCTTGTCGAAGAGATAATACCCCCATCGATTTCTATGAGTGGCTAAATCCTTAAGAATATCCTTTCATTGCATAACCCCAGATCTTCTTTCTATTGAAAAAACCTGAAACCCAGCATTCATCATTGCTCGCACCAATTTTCAGCTGAGGTAACTTCTCATATTAACTTGTGCGTGATGCAAACTTCAAACAGTAAAACTTCGGCGAAAGTTTTTCCTTGTTGTACGAATACCTGTCCTCTACGCCACCTCATGGAGCACAGGTACTTGACATTTTTGAATGGGGGTCGTTTGAACAGGTTATCTATGCAATATATTCTGCACATTAATCTAGCCACTGTTTGCACATTGTCGCAGCTCTTCTTTGTTTAATTTGCATGCCATCGTTTTAGATTAGGCGGCAGAAAAGTGTCTGCACATTTAACCGAAACAACTATGACTTTCCCCCAAAACATAGTGAAATATAGCGTGTTCCTCTAAAAACCATCCGCAATATTGTATGGCTTCAAGTAGCAATTCCTCTTTCTTTCTCTTGCTCGTTCTCTCTCTCTCTCTCTCTCTCTCTCTCTCTCTCTCTCGTGTGCTTCTTCTTATTAGTATTCTTCATCTGTTTTCTTCTTCTTTGTCTTCTTATTTTTCTTCCTCTCTTTCACATAAATCGTCTTTCGACATGACTTAATGATATCACCATAAGATGCCACATTCATCCCTTGCACTATGTTAATGCTTTGAAACTAATTTATTAGAAATATATTGATGTCTACGTTGATTAAGTTCAAATTAGTCAACACATCTTGGTTTGTAATAGGAAGATTCACTTCCTTGTGTACATGGGTAAGTATTGAGAGAAAAAGTAAGTCTCTCTCTCTCTCTCTCTCTCTCTCTCTCTCTCTCTCCCTTCCTCCCTCCCTCCCCCCCCCCCTCTCTCTCTCTCTCTCTCTCTCTTCACAAGGTAGACAGAGATCATTCAAGAAACGACATGGATCTGTTAATAAGTTGACCCGAGAAATTCCAGTGTTCCAGTTTAAAGACAACGATCCAGAAAAGCTGGTGAATATTTTGAAATAATTTAACTGGGAGCTGCAGCTGTCACAGGCAGCAATAGATCCACGTTAAATTAATGTCAGAATATTCACAGACGCAATATTTAATTCATACAGAATTTGACTTTAAGGGAATATATTCCGAGTGCACGCTTATTTTCACTCACGTATTCATGGCGTAGACGTGAACATATGCGCGTGAGATCAGTGTATCATGAAATTGGCCATTTAATCGTTAAATTTGATCAAGAATATTGAAATAATTGCTTATTAAATATCCATTTGCAGGCCCATAGAAGACTATTTCTGAGGATTTACACTGGTATGATTGGCTCGCTGATCGTCGTAAATTTTCAAATATAGTCTTCTACTGACCTGCAAATGGACATTCAATAAGCAAATATTGTAATATGCTTGACGAAATTTAGCCATTAAACGGTTAATTAGATGAGACACTGAACTGACACGTACACGTGGATGTGTACGCCATGAATACGTGAAAGAAAATAAGCGTACACACAGAATATATTACGACACCCGAACAAAACAGAATAGTACTCCAATGTATGGCGTTGTGTTAAATAAATCAAGCAACTACATGCATTGCTACGTCCTATTTCTGTGACAAATTTTCGACAAACAACATCTTTCATGTATGGACATGCCACCGTAGAGGCCGTTTTTGGCAGACTTCATGTTAAAAGAGTTAATCACCCCAATACTATCCAAGTTTATGTGAAACATGGTAAATAATTAATAAACCACATGATTAGTTCTACACATCTAATACGTAACAACGCTCTCTCTCTCTCTCGCTCTCTCTCTCTCTCTCTCTGATTGTCTTAAGCATAGCTTGGTGCAGCAGCACTAAGCCGTCAACTTTTTGAAACCATAAAGAGAGATTGTCTCAGTAACGAATTGGCTTCAGCATGTACGTGGTAACAGTAGAAAGGTCATTTCAGCAGATAAGTGATATTAAACAGGTTCCTCTCAGAGCATTTAAGTTGGCCACTGCAGTCCCAGAACGATTAGCTAATGCCGTTCTACAATAAAACCGAATTGGCGTTACATCATTGAAGTGACTTATGATGCAATCGTGTGTCATGAATGCATTTTATCACTGTTTGTAATGGGTTGCCGGAATACGCTGTCAGACCGCTGTCTGTCTCCGCCATGCCAGAGCGTGGCGCTAGGGTACTATATTAGCGAAAGGAAGATCGTCGTGGGCGGACTGCAGGATTTTAAAAGTAGGGATGGGGGGAATATAAAATAAAGACTAGTTTATGAAAGCAACGCGTGGCATGATAGCGCAGGTTCCTGGGTTGGTAATTGGTCAATATCGGGCGCCATTGACCGGTATTGGTCCGGTATCAGCCCAGTAACCTGCTTTATCAGGGTGGATAAACTAGAATTGAGACAGATCATTATTGGAAAATAAAACGTGTCAAAGTCACGCTATGGCATATGACAAGCAAGGTATATTTGATCAAGGTTTCTTTCTAAGTGTGTATATACGATCAGTGCTGCATTATCTTAACTGTAATGAACGAATTCAGTTTTTGCTATGCCCCTGTCCCTCTCTAGCTAAGCTCCATACTCCGTGTTGCCCGCGTTGGGAATGATTGATCCCCTGAACTCCCTGACTATCAATTTCCAGAAAACTTTACAGGTAAGCTGTTGAATATTTAGCAACATTCTTGTTGAATATTTTGAGACTAATTTGACTGGTTGCTGTTACTGCCTATAGCAGCAACAGCGCCCAGTCAAATTGGTTTCAAAATATTGAACTGCGTCTTTATTAAGTAGTAAAGACAGAATTCATACAAGAACTCTTAGTCCGTTTTCAATTAAGCGTTCTTGGCGAACTTAGCTACGTCATTCATGACGGGTTTGATTATGACGTCATCCTACATGTGACGTAGTTGATTATATGATTCATGGATAAAATGGAAAGGATCAATGATTTAATGTTACATTCTATTCCGTTGTGCTCATTGTGATTTTCTCTGATGTATTTGGGAGATATAGATGGGAAGAGTTTCATTTGTATGACTTTACAATTCGATTTAAGGATTGCCTTATTAACCCTTTAATTACTAAATTTCTTCGAAAAAATAAATTATTTACTTGTTGAATGTCCATTTACAGGCCAAGAGCAGACTATTTTTGAAAATTTACCACTGTATTGCCTGGCTCTGTAACCTAGCCAGACATTTCAGTTGTAAAATTTCAAAAATAGTCTTCTTTCGCCTGTAAATGGACATTATTCAAAACCACTACATAGGCCGGTTATTGCCGGTTTCATCACGAAAGGGTGAATCTACAATTCGATTTAAGGATCGCATTATTAATCTGGGTTTTCTCGATAATGTTTCAAATTAATAGACCCACTGCAATCAGGAAACAAAAGCAATTGTATAATTTATAGTAATCGTTGGGAGGTGCTACAACTATAAGGATACACAAGAATTCGACTTCAATTTATGCAACAGTGGGTTTAAATTATAACTTGTTAGTCTGAACAGCCCACACACAAATTGGCTATGACAAAAATACCAGTACTATGGTATGCACTTTCAATTATGTGCAATCGAATGTGGGGACGTCATTGATATCGTATATACTAGCTAGATTGATCATGGTCTTATCTAAAGTGGCATGTCAGAGTTCAGTATTTTCTCCGCGGATGTATAGTCTCCAAAATAATATGATTGTGTTACTTAGTTTATTACGTAGTAAAATAAAGTGTCAGATTACAATAGCCAATACAATTTTAAAGATCTAATTTGCGTCTGTCAATTTCTCGTCCAACTACAAAAAGATAATTGTGTCATCTTTGAAGACTATATATGCAACTGATCGGCTGTGTCAGCCACTCAGTGAGTATCTGGTCATGCGCAATTGCGATTTACTGAACTCGCGTCGCGTCATCTGTGATAACGACAACCATGTCCAGTCCATAGTGAGGGTGTAAGCATGATCAATATAGCCGGTATATACGCTATCTGTGGGGAACGTATCAAGCCGAGTAATGAAAGAGCACATAGCATCGGGAAAGCGCGCCCTTTAATAAATGATGTGCCATACCAGATGGGTCTTGCTAAGAGAATTGGGGACATATAATCTGACAATATGCAACACGCAACAACCCCTGATAAATCCGCTTGCATAACACTGCACGTAGATGTTTGGCAGGTACAAAGTCACAAAGGAACGGAATTTAGCAAAATAAGCAGATTTGATCTTAATCGCATGTGTGATGTGTGTGCGAGAGGAAAAGGAATAAATCCGTAATTACAGCATTGAGATGTGTAGTGCCTGGAAGACGCTCCACACTAAAGCTAAAAAAGATAACGTAGCATGTTTCCAAACTAGATGAAACATACTCGTCAATATTTTTAGCATAACTGGATAGGAAGACATTGCTGCCCAATAGGTTTAAACTATTCAGACGATTTCTTATCTCATTGTCAAATGTGAACTAACTAACATGTTTCTGTTTTTATTTTGGAAATATTCTATGTTAATTCCAGTTTACTTGCTTAAGAGGAATGTGATCCATAATTATATTGAATCCTTTCACACATTCATATGTTACAACATGAAGGAGCACGCTTCATGACCGCATTGTCTGCCTATGGATGGGTATATTGTTTAAATTTTATATGCTTTTACTGAGGGGAAGACGTTTCATGTGCTCATATATTCGTTACTTATTGATAGGCGGATCACCATAGCACTTGAGGGACGTAAAAGTGTTACTCCCGACATGGTAGCAGGGTCAGATTTTCCATTCACACTCTGGGGAGTTTTCTAAATGTACACCTGCCCCCCCCCTCGCCCACAACCCCAACCACCCACCGCCACCCCCCCCCCCCCCCACCCCCCACACACACAACCCCACCCCACCCACCCCACCCACCCACCTCCACCCACCCACTCATCCCCACCACATCCCCGAATTTCCGTCTTACTTAAAGACAATATTTTGCAACACATGCCATGAAACAGACAGTAAGATTTAGTCGACGGATTTTATGGCTAGTAGTATATTGTTGGGTCTTCTATGGCATATGAAACAACTTGAACCTTTTGAACACAGACTTCATAGAATTTCGAGTTTTAGCTATGCCCCGCCAATCTTTAGCTAAGCTCCAAGCACACACGCGCACGCACGCACGCACGCACGCACGCACACACACTTCTCTGTGTTGGGATCGATCGCCATTAATTATGACGGCATCATACACGTAGCGTAGTTGAATACATTAAGTGTTCGTGACGAACTTATCTACCTAATTCATGACGCTATTGATATGACGCTATCCTACAAGTCACGTGGTTTATTATGACGTCATATGATAGCTGGAAAAACAGGAAAGGTCCATTCACGAAAAGCATGCATGTAACCTGTTGAAGCTAATTTGACAGAAACATGTTGCCACGCATCAACAGCTACCAGTGAAATTACCTTTAATCTCTTAATGTAGATTAAGTTCCATCATTGGCCCTTTGAGTTAGACGGGTTAAGGTTTATTTTAACAAATATATAGTACATTGATCTATTTATATGTTGTGTAAAGAGGGTATACAGAGAGTTGTCCTTTGCTCTTTGATAGTCAACTATGGCTCTCTATGATCCATGCGAAATCATCGCATCATTGTTTAACTATTTAACACACACGCTGATCAAAACGGCTTCTTCAGCGGTCTTGAGGAATGTATATGCACACCAAGAGAAGGATATTCTTTAGATTTTATCCCTTGAATAACTTGCTAGAAAACCGAAAATGTCATCGTCATTATCATATTATTACTGAATAACTTGCTAGAAAACCGAAAATGTCATCGTCATTATCATATTATTACTGAATAACTTGCTAGAAAACCGAAAATGTCATCGTCATTATCATATTATTACTGAATAACTTGCTAGAAAACCGAAAATGTCATCGTCATTATCATATTATTACTGAATGACTTGCTAGAAAACCGAAAATGTCATCGTCATTATCATAGTATTACTGAATAACTTGCTAGAAAACCGAAAATGTCATCGTCATTATAATATTATTACTGAATAACTTGCTAGAAAACCGAAAATGTCGTCGTCATTATCATATTATTACTGAATAACTTGCTAGAAAACCGAAAATGTCATCGTCATTATCATTTTATCCCTTGAATAACTTGCTAGAAAACCGAAAATGTCATCGTCATTATCATATTATTACTGAATAACTTGCTAGAAAACCGAAAATGTCATCGTCATTATCATATTATTACTGAATAACTTGCTAGAAAACCGAAAATGTCATCGTCATTATCATATTATTACTGAATAACTTGCTAGAAAACCGAAAATGTCATCGTCATTATCATATTATTACTGAATGACTTGCTAGAAAACCGAAAATGTCATCGTCATTATCATAGTATTACTGAATAACTTGCTAGAAAACCGAAAATGTCATCGTCATTATAATATTATTACTGAATAACTTGCTAGAAAACCGAAAATGTCATCGTCATTATCATATTATTACTGAATAACTTGCTAGAAAACCGAAAATGTCATCGTCATTATCATTTTATCCCTTGAATAACTTGCTAGAAAACCAAAAATGTCATCGTCATTATCATATTATTACTGAATAACTTGTTAGAAAACCGAAAATGTCATCGTCATTATCATATTATTACTGTTATCATTATTACTATATTATTATGCACCACCGCGCCACCGTCCATACGTTGCTCAATCTTCATTTGGCATCGTCGGTAGTATATGATGAACCGTATATAATTATCAATTAACACAGGCTATTAGTATCCACCACCGCCGTCCACACCGATGCCCCAATGCCAACACCAGCACCATCACTACCACCAACACCATTAACACAACATCAAAACCACAACATCAAACACCACCATCATCATCACCATCACTATCACCACCACCACCAGTACCATCACCACCACACCCACCACCACCTCCACCACCACCACCACCACCACCACCACCCACCCACTCAACCCCACATCCCCACCCAAATAACCACCACCACAACCACTACCACCAGTACCACCACCACCATCATCACCACCACCAGCACCATCGCAAATCACACCAGAACCACACCACCACCAACACAATCACCACAACCATCACCATCACCACCACCACCGCCACCACCACCACCACCACCACCACCGCCACCACCACCACCACCACCACCACCACGACCACCACCACCTACGCCATCACCAAAGCCTTTGCCACAACCACTCACGCTACCACCGTTACCACTACCGTTTCCACCGTCACCTCTACGGCCACTGTTCTCCATACAACGACCAGCACGTCAGCCACCAACACAACGACCACCATCATCGCAATTGTAATGATCATCCTAATTTATTAACGCCATTTCTCACTCAATCGTATTTGTATCTTAGAACGGCTGATACATTCACAGAATCGATCAACACATTAATCAACTCATTAGACAGATGTTAGCAAATAATAAAAAGGATAGCATCAGAAAAAGCATTATAAATGCCACTAGTCGGCTCTACCAGCGATATCAGATTGATCAATCCATCTTAATGATTAACGACGAGGCGAGGGACAGATTCAATCATGATTCATATTCACATAGACACATGGTGATTTTCTGAAAACCATTTATTAGCGTTCTTCCAAAATAGCAATAAACACATTTATCACAGCAAAGACAATGGAGAAATCCAGTTTTTAGCAATATCCCGCCCATCTCTAGCTAGGCTTCACCCACGCTGTTCCCGTGTTGAGATAGATCGATCCCTGAACTCCCTGACTATCAGTTTCCAGAAAACTATACAGGTAAGCTGTTGAATACTTTGAAACTAATTTGACTGGCCTATGGCAACAACATCTCCCCAGTCAAATTAGTTTCAAAATATGCAACAGCGTGTGTATTAAATATTAAAGACATCCAATTCGTACAAAAACGCTTAATCCGTCATCAATTAAGCATTCGTCACGAACTTATCTACGTCATTCATGACGCAATTGAGGATGTCACGTAGATGATTGTGACATCATATGATTGATAGATAAACTGGAAAGGTCAATTCTTCTGGGACAAACTATTTCTCTAAGAACATGATTATCCTACGCACATGTATAGATCTGTTACTCGCTGATTCTATTCGAATGATGCCATAATAAATTCTAATTCCTGGTCAGATGACGTCACAATCAGATGACGTAGGTCAAGTAAGATACAAACAAATACCCTGAGCTACCGTTTGAATAGAATGGTCCACTTCTATGTATGGGCGGCCAATTTGTAGCTAACCTCCGCCCACGAGCGCATTTGAACTGCTTTAAATTATAAGAATCCCAATTACAATGTAACATATAAGTTGTTGAACATTTTCAAACTAATTTGACTATTAGTTGCTGCTGCCTTTGGCAGCAAAATCTCCAAGTCAAATTAGTTTCAAAATAGTCAATTTAACGTTTCTTAAATTGTACATTGGCCAAAAACCTACAATTCAAACATTTACTGTCAGGCTTTTTTCTATATCTTGTTGCACCTATGTCATTTAATTATGAGGTCAGCTAACACATAATATTATATATTTTGACTATGACGTCAGATACGTAAGTGAACGATAGGATCATAGAAAGAGAATAAATGCGACCAGAGAATCTGCAATAGAAGTCATTTTGCATAAACTTTATAAAATTCATTTATCAAGACCTGAATCGGACTGCGGTGTAGTTAGTTCCAAATGAGATATAGCTAAACGAATCCTATAATTTTAATATGAGATGACGACGTATTTGATAGACGTCATTTATGACGTCATTCATTATGATGTCATTCTACACGTCACGTAGTTGATTATGACGCCATAGGATGGAAGGTTCTAGTGTCATAGCATGTTGCACCATGTTTGGTATCCCTGCAACTCTTCGCTGATGATGATTACTGTTTTCTGCGGGTGTAGTAGTAGAAACATCCTACAGCTGCAATCAGTCCTTCTTCGCTTTTGCCAACTGTATCTTGTCCTCAGCCGAAATAGCTTCCTCAGGTCCATGCTTGACTTAAATGTACCGAGTCCTGATTTCTTGAGATCGCCTCGTAGCATGCTTAGCAGATTTATGCAATGACGTCCTCTCCTGGCTTTGTATTTGCTGGCTCCGAGTATGGCAAATTCCAAGGCTCTCTGTGCTGGTGTCTTTTCTGGCATCCTTAGCACATGGCCAAACATGGACCATCTTTGCTGGCGACTTTTACAGACAGCGGCGACATATTCCACATCTTGTATAGTACATCGTTGGAAATTATGCTGTCCGGCCATCGGTGTCCAGTGATGGTGCGTAGGTGTTTGCGGTGGCAGGCATCAAGGTTGCATTGTATAAACGTAGCCTTTTTATCAAGGGCATCTTGAATGCATAACTTCCCGAAGGACTGGAAAGCTATGCTCCCCATGACACAGCGTGCAGCAATGTCAGCAGTACTGCAAAGCAGGGAGCTCGAAATTTTACTTTTCCAACATGGTTTGCCGCCACGAAATGGGTCGTCATTTTCTTTAATTCTATGATTTGTAGATATGGACATGTGGGTGAACTCTGTTTTGGATTGATTCTCAATTTTTAGTTTACTTGCAGCTATTGGGAGAAGTTCGTCAAGGGGTTTCTTTTCCTCGTCTATGAAGTCCACATCATCGGAATTTTCCATCTCCAGCGGCATATCCAGTATTGACAATGGGAGTTGGGGTGGGGGTGGTCTTGTGGAACTTTTCCGCACAGAGTTCAATGAGGCAGCACGGTAACAGGTGAAAAGCAGCGGAGATAGCCCCTCTCCCTGTGGGGAGCCGCGTAATGTCTCAAACTCTGCATACTTCACTGACTTGACTCGTACGCGCTTCGTCGGTTAATACCAACATGGGCAAAGCGTTGGTGGACCTTAGCTTGAGATGGGCCAGAGGCATGGCTAAATCTTGATTCCTCTATTTTTATGTCAACAGTACTAGGCAACCCCGTGGGTATAGCAACCCATTTTAGCATATAAACACGGCTTTCAGTCCATTCCATATTTCTCGTTATGAACGCGCGTGTAACATTCAACGAAAGATTTTGATTGGTTATATATCGTCTAAAAATATTATAATTGGTTAGATAGCCTGTAATAATCTCACATTCCCCATGACACCGCAAATGTTTCCTAGACGCGACGACGGTGAAAATGTAAACAAGACCGGATATGTTATGTTGTTGATTAAACCACCTCTTGTGTCAACTTGTCGTTGTAATGATAACACCGCCTCTGCAGTAGTTTTGAGGTCTGTCTTGGCAGGTCAAGAGAAAAGTATTTTTGAAAATTTACCACTGCAATGACTGGCTCGGTTATCGAGCCAGTCATTCCAGTGGTAAATTGTCAAAAATAGACTTCTCTTGGCCTGCAAATGGGCACTGACTAAGCACAAATTTAAATTTCCTAGACGATTAATCCTATTATCACCAAGCGATCAAAAGACCAACTCTTTAAAAAATATGTTCCTAAATTTCCGTGGTAAATTTACACAAAAAAATTTCTCTTGGCCAGCAAATGGTGATTCATTAAGCAAATATTTGAATTTTCTTTTAAAAGGTTGACAAACGAAAGGGTGGATTGATAAAAGTAGCATGTTGAGCGCTTTGAGGCGCTGTTGACAGAAAAGGGGTTAAATTTTGTAATATATATATATATATACACTACCTAGTTATCAAATACACGTTTGTAAATTTACATGAGAGACGCGGAAATCATAAAAGCTGAATGGAAAATTATTTCAATCCGAAATACATATATTTTGTTTATCAGGATTTTTTGGGGTACATTAATCAGAACTCTTAGAAAGTTATGTATCCCAGCGACTAAAACAAACAACGCAAAATGGTGCGTTAAAACGCGCTTCACGGATCAACTGTATTGAAAAAAATTTCAAAATATCAGTTTATATGATAAATAGAATCTTAAACTCGTCCGCATTTCATATTACTATTATCAACCCCGTCGAAAATACTAACTGCACACACTCTAAAGCGCGTGAACTGTGATGGACTTCGCAACTAGTTGAAAATATTAAACATGTTTATTCTTCAGCAACTAGTCGCTATACCAGCGCACATCTTACGATTTCAGCTCTTACAACTCCAGACAACGAGGAACAACTCGCTACAACTCCAAACAACTAGTCGCCAATTAGTTCAGTCTTAAGGTGTACACTGGGAATAAATAAACTCGTGTGATAAATTTAATACGAATTAGCAATGCATTTTAGATCCCTTTAAGTAACCATATATGTGACGTTGTCAATGTGATAAGGTGACAACATAAAGACAAAGACGTAACACACTCGCAGACAGCAGACACTTGTACATTATTAACCACATTAAAACGTCCCAAAGCATCGTCTCGTAAAACCTGATTTGAATTAAATCTTCAACTGGTATTAATGACCAACAATTGTGTTCATCCTGCCGGTAATTGCAATGGTCAAAAATGTTTGACTTGCTGAATATTTTAAACACACTTTTACTGAAAGTTTTCAGTGAAATAGTTTTCAGAATATTTAGCAGGTCCAGAGATATAAGCTCTGGAATATGGTGTTTGCAAAAGCTCCTCAGTCAGATGTTTGTATACCCGGGGCGATTCCGTCACACACCTGACACTAATTAGCTAACATCAGATGATAATCGATGCTATGTGGTGTTTGTTGTTGATGCCAGAACTTGTATGTGAACTTGCAGGTTTCGTTGAGAATTAGGGTATGCACTAATGTAAAGCAGCCTCTGGCGATGTGGTGCCAGGGAAACTGTAAGTAATGTAATCATAGAATACCCCGCTCTAGTGACTGTCAGCAGATGCGGAGAATCATTGCATTATGAAAATCGTATAAGATAGTATGTTGCCCAAGCACGCGAAGGTGCATAAAACATACATTGGGTGCGTGCGCATAATCAGACACGAACGTGCACATATAAACATGCACACATATTCATGCAATATATGTTGACAAATACACAAGCATGCACGACCAGACCACCATTATGGCACCACTCCATTACACCAATATATGGTGACACATACACGCGCATGCACGACCAGACAACCATTATTGTGCCACTCCATTACACCAACATCAAGTGTGTGTGTGTGTGTGTGTGTGTGTGTGTGTGTGTGTGTGTGTGTGGGTGGGTGGGTGGGTGGGTGGGTGGGTGGGTGGGTGGGTGGGTGGGTGTGTGTGTGTGTGTGTGTGAGTGTGTGTGTGTGGTTGGACGTATCTGCACCACCTCTTGGCCATGTGAGATAGGTCATAGAATTAACTTCGCAGATAGAGAGCGAGAGAGAGGGAGAGAATCCAAGCAATTTTGTGGAAAAAGAAAAAAGGTAAAACAGGTAACGCTATAACAATTTAACAAAACAACTGGTAATTCCTATTCACCTCCAGAAATGCAGGAGAAGCCATGTGAGATCCTCCAGATTCCAACATCCATAGCACATGATAGAACACCACATCTCACACTTTGTCATCCAGCCTACAGCCCAAGTCATCCATCACCACGTATTGAGACAAATAAACGCATCTCCTGCATAGATTGGACAAATGCCCACATATCAACTCGCGACCATGTCAGGAAAGAAGTCATTGCATAATGCCGTTCCTTTGATACTATGATTTAATCGATTTTCTACGTCAATATGTGCATCATTTCCACTTAGACCTCCTTTTACCATAGTCTCGTTATCATAATAGATCGTCCCCGTATTCCAACCCTACGTATCTAATCTGATCTGTATAATAGAGTACGGCTCAGAACATGTTTGCAAAACAAAAATAAATGTACCGTTGAATATTTTGGGCTTGATTTGATTGGAAACATTGCTACCTACGGCAGCAAAGGCTTCCTATCAAATTGCGTCCACAATTTTCAGCATAACTTTTTCTTTTATCGTCTTCAAAATTGTACTAACTAATGTATTTTTGTTTGTGTTTTCAAAACATGTTCAATTATTTATTAGCTGTAATATATGCAAGTAGGGCAGCAGCATCACGTTTCCATTCTATATGATGTGGTTGTCATCTCCTTATTAAATTGGTATTGGTGCTTCAGGAGATGAAGAGGTTTGCAATTTCCTGCCAGGCCTCGCATTGTATTTTGCGAGTGATTCTCTAATATTAATTTGACCACATAGAGGAAACCGATTCAATGTAGTTTTTCTGACATGCTGTCATGTGTGGACGTGATGTTCAAATTCTTCATAATTAGTTGGATTCTTTTACCCATAATTAACGTTTACTTACCTGTTTATTGATCTAATGCTTAACAATTTTTTGCAATATATCGATCGATATAATAGGCAGCATTAGTTCGATAAACATGTATCTAATTATTCAGTGACAGATTAAAATAATCTCTGGCTGTACCTATGCGTCAGGATCACACGTACAGATTTGTGCTCGCAGCATGGGGTGGGCCATTTTCATCATGTAGGAGGCTCTTTCGAGGTCCTCTTCAGAACATTTCCAATGCTGGGATGGAGTTCTCATATAATATGGTACCTATGCGGGAAACTGTTGAATATTTTGAAAGAATGTTTATTAAACCTTATATCCATCAAAGACATACACATACAATACTTGCATTTGACAAACTTTTCGAGATTCGTGATGGAGTTATAATCCGTCTTTTGGATTGTTACGTCAGCCTACATGTGATGTAGTTCATTATGACATCCGATACTTGAGCGCTATATCGGATCCATCCAGGTTATGGATTTAGATTTGTCTGTGGCATTATTCCATCGCTATGCATTTCAACCCTCATCTAGATATTTCCAAATTAATTTGCATGGAGGTGGTCATGTGATGGATCTTCAGCTGAATCGCGGACTTCAACAGTTACAAACTTAGGTGGAGGCAGCACCATATACGTGTCATCCTTTCCCACATACTCTTCGACTGGCTCATGAACAATGGAGGAATCCAGTTTTAACCTTTAAGTCACAATCAATAACGTCCTCCCACACGACACGTAGTTGATTATTACGTCATATGATTGACTGCTAATCCAGAAAGATCCATTCAGCTGTAAACGTGTTGTAAATAATCTACATATGCAGGCGATTTGCATAGCTCACGATTCTTTCTTAGTGGGAAGGGTAGCCATTCGTGGCCACCCTTGAGTGACAGAGAACAGAATTTGGGAGCTGAGCGGGGATTTGTATAATGATCTGATTAATTTAGAATCATTGTATTTGATGGATAACAAATTAAGTGAGCTGACAGAGATTAGCTTTAAGCCTTTAGGGAATCTGCATCACTAGGATGTTTCAGAAAATCGCATTGGACATATACAGGGCGATACTTTTAATGGCTTTCTTAGTTTACCCTTTCTCAAATTGAATAGTAATGAATTAAAATCTGTGCTGACGAAGGAACTACAGAAGCTGTCGCGGATTGATCTTGTTGATCTAAATGCCAACAGGTTCCCATATTTATATGCTGGTGATTCTGATCTAATCCGGACCAGTTTTCTATATTTGCAGCGGTTTTCAGGGTTAAGATTCATCTCATAAAGCACGTTCCTACATCTCTATAATCTTAACTGCCTCAAAGTGAGCTTTAAACCGGAACTGGAGTAATTAGATCCACTAGCTTTTCAGAACTTGACACACTGAAAGGGGTAGCAGTTATACAACAATAGATTCAAAGTTTTGCCGCAATCCATTGTAGATTGGTGTCCAAGTTTGACATCTCTGTACATCCGGGAAAATCCCCTCTATTGCAACTGCCGTATTCATTGACTGGACGATGGATCGGTAACTAAATCACATGCACACCTTTCTTCTTCGATTGCGATGGGCACAAATGAATCCGTGTGTCTAAGCACGATTAATGGATTTACAAGTGAGGGTTTTAATTTAGTAAATGAACCTTCGTTTCCAGGACCAATTACGACATCTCATTGCACCCCGATGATCATATCATTAAATCCGTCCATAATCTACTGTAGTAACTTAGCTACATATAAAATGTTACTCACCCAACAGAGGTCTTGAATCGGCCCGTGGAACCAGCAGCAGGTTCTCGCGTTTCAAGTTCCAAGGTGCGACTGCCGGGCGTCCATGGAAACAGCGGGAATCAGCTAGCCCGGCAGCCTCGAAACGCGAATTCCAGGATTTATGGATCCCTGTTGGTTTTTTGTATCTCAAGGAGTATTATTGCTGAAAAAAGCCACTATGTGTTTATGTGTCCAACTAATTTAGTTTCCCAAAAACTTACAAAGAATAGAACATCACGAATTTGCTGTTGCTGAAACTAAAGCTAAGATGGAAACGGAACATAAGCCAATGATTATACATGTTTTCTGGACAAGTTGAATGTATTCAGTGTCATGCAGAATGTTAAAATTTGAAGTCATAATTTCATATCATCTGGATTACAGTAATTCTTTTAATGTTGAATTATTGTTACCATTGTACATTATCACATTACTTTTGTAGTACTGTACTACGAACGAAAAGCTAACTGCAGTCCACAACAGTACCATGACCAAATTAATCAGAAATAAGACGAAACCAGAGGAACATTTATGCAGGTGGACAAGTAGGGTCCATGAAGACTTACATAGTCTAATTCACGAATGCTTAAATAGCATTCTAATACAGTTCATAATCTAGGAACCTGTTAGGAAGACGGCACTGCCTTCCTGTTTGACTCTGAATGGTGTGAGTTTGGAGTTGGTCATGTCTAGGAGATGTGTGATGTATTTCCCCTCGGACCTGACACCTCATGCACCTAGGGGAAAAGGTGTGATGCGGTTCCCCTCGGACCTGACAGCTCGTGCGCCTAGGGGAAGTGTGATGCGTTTCCCCTCGGACCTGACACCTCATGTGCCTAGGAGAGTGATGCTGTGTTTGTGGGACGGGTAAAACGAGTCGATATTCAGGTCATCTGTCAAAACAGCATCTAGATCACTATGCAGATTTGATGAGGATGGACCAATACCATATGGAATGGTTTCATCCAAATCCTCTTCAAAAATGGATACACGGTTATCATCAGATAACCTACAGCCATTATCGGGTGATAATAAGTCATCATCATCGCCATGATCTTCAGAGCTTATAGCATGTCTCATTCGCAATATCCAGAGAGGTAAATCACGATCTCTACACAGCTTTAATCTATCATGGTGAACAACTAGTTCCCTGCGTTGGTTTTTGATACCAAACAGTGCTTCTGACAACTTCTTATAAATAATAAATGGACCAGTCCAAGGAGGTTGTAGTTTACTGGATTGACCTATTTTATTTGCAGAATTAGCAAGATAAACTACATCACCAACATGATAGGCAAGCTCATGCAAGCGTAGATTATACTCTTTTTACTGGCGCTTCTGAGCCATTTTAAGGTTTTCCCGTGCGATCTCATGAGTTTCGTGAAACATTTGTTGTAACTGTTGGACGATGTCACTGGCATCTGAAGGGGCATCCTCTGTAGTCGCAGACACAGGGCATTTGCACATTATGTCAATAGTCTGTAGCACTTCTCGACCAAGCATCATCATGTTGGGAGTATAACCCGTCTGTCAGCTTAAAGTAGATCGTATAGCTCCAGCGATGAAAGGAATACACATGTCCCAATCTTTCTGTCTATCATGCTCTTGCAGGTAACACCGTATACACTGCAAGACTGTACGGTATATACGTTCAATCTGTCCATTCGAACATGGTGTATAAGCTGTGGTGCGTGTTTTTGAAATTCCAGTAGATGGGACAGTTCCTTAAATAGGCTGCTGTCAAAGTTACGACCCTGGTCGGTGTGTAGGAAATATGAACATCCAAATGTGGTGACAAAACGCTCCACCTACGTTTTGGCTACCAGTTCTGCCCCTTGTTCAGGGAGCGCATAGCACTCAACCCATTTAGTGAATTGATCTATGATCATCAACACATATCTATTTCCCAGTGTAGATGTGATAAAGGGGCCCAAAATGTCCATATGTACCCGTTCCAAGGGAAAGCTGCATGTAACTCGCCCAGAGCAGCTCTAGGTCGGATGGAAGCTTTTTTGCTGCAGCTACAAATCCGACAGGATTTCACATACGCCACCACATCACGAGAGTATCAGTGCCAGATATATTTAGCCTTCACTCTCTCTCTCTCTCTAATGTCTTCAGCTCACCCATGTGACTGGCAAGCTTGGAGTCATGACAATTTTCCAAAACCAGCTTCTGTAGAGACTTTGGGACTACAAGCATATTCCGTGTGGTATTTGCTTCTACCCAGAGAAGTCGGTAAACTGTCCTGGTTTATGGGGTTACCAGCAAGTTGGAATTCTGTTCTAGGGTCTAAAACCTCCTCAATTGCTGTGACAATGCCAAGGTTGTGGTCTTGTTCCAGAGTAATATATTGGGCCGACAGCTTCCTTGATAAAATAGGAATCTGCGAATCTTTGTATGAGATGTTACCAGACCCTCCAGTTTAGATGAGGGCTGGAGCACAACATCGTTCTGTACCTCCCGATCCAGAATACCTGTAGTCTTCATGGCCTCAAAAGGACCAACGACCACTTTCTGTTTCAATGTTACCCAAGCTACTCGGGCTTCCTTCCCATGAGCTCTCAACATTGATGTTGAACCAGTTCTCCCTTAATTGTCAGACACAGTCTAGTCAGATCAATGGTGGCCTTGTGTGTCTTCAAGAAATACAGGCCTAATATAATCGGATCATTAATATTGGCAAGAAGGACTGGCCAGTAGAACATCATAGAGCCTAATGCAATTGTGACTGGCTCAACACTTTCTGCAGGGATAATATTGTCTCTACCTGCACCTTTCAATGAAATAGACTCCAACTTCTTTAAAGGGTAAGGTAATTTATTTGCAAAGAAATTGCCAATTACTGTCACTTGTGCCGCATTGTCCACCACCGCATCAACGCAAACACCATTTACTTTAATGGGAATGACTAGTGTCATAGGGTCACGATTAAACTCATACATGCGAACATCATATGATCGCACAGGCGAAGATCTCGGTGAAGCGGAAGGTGATGGCGACCATGTGCGCCTCGGCTCCGGACACTCACGGGAAAAAGCCCTCTAAATTGCAATTAAAGCACTTTCCCGATCTGAGAGGAGGAGAAGGGGAACGGGATGGAACGAGCTTCCCTCTTGAAGGAGACCGACCTCGACCGAATTGACCAGATATAAGATTCAAAATCTTAGCAACATCTACCTTCATCTCCGCCATATCCTTCCTAGGTCCTTCGACATGTTTCTCTAAGTTATTTATCCTGCTTGGAGCCGTTATGCCTCTCAACTGCTCAGGATTATCTGCCTCCATCAAACCAGAAGCATCGTCCGGAAAACGGACCTTTCGAACCTCAGGTCTTCTGGAACCCATGATCAATCTTTGATTATGGATAGCTGCATTGACCATTTGTACAGCCTCCTCCAGGGTGCTCGGATCTTTATCCATAGCTATCAGAGCAGCTCATAGGAATGCATCAATGGCAATTGCCTCGCCCAAACTCTCTGAGGCATCAGGGTAGCCATCTAAACTGAGCTCCTGAATGATACCTGCAAATTCTTCTAAAGAGTTACCCTCTTGTCGAATGTCTTGTATTTTTTTCCTGATGATGTGGGGCAGATCTTTCTTCCCGAATCGCAACCTTAATTTTTCGCATAAACTGAAGTAATCATTCTGGACTTGCACAGAACAGATGCAGTAAAACTTTAAGGCCTTGTCCCTTAAAGCTGAGATGAGTATGTCTAATTTATATGTATCAGACAAATGGTACCTCGAAGCAGTATGCTCAAACCGTATGAAAAATGGTTTCCACTCACATTTTCCATCAAAAGTTGACATTTTAGGTGGAGGAGGACCATCAGAGTAGCTTCTACGACCTGGTGGCGACATTCTAGAGTCATTATACGAAGAGCCATCCAAGTAGGTTCTACGAACTGGTGATGACGTCCTAGTGTCATGGTGAGAAATTGATCTCGACTCATACCAGATTCAGTAGCGTACCTGCATGCAAACCATCCTTCAGAAACTCGAAAGTATAATGATAACGGACGCGTTTACGTGCACTAGATTTTTTACGGAGTATTAACTCCACACTGAATTTGATGGTGTGTACACCAATATCTGCATTAATTTTCTCAATTCTATCATTGAGAAGAGAGAGTTGGTCATGCAGTTGCAGTTCTTGGTCTTTTAAGGAACAGGGATTCAAATGGTGCAGTTGCTCATTATACAGAACCAGAGAATACGCCGGGATATCGATAAATTTCACTATTTGGCCATAACGCCTTACTATGTCTATTGCGCGTTGATAGTGTTGGCAAATGCGGTCTACCGCGAGTTCATCATCGGCCGTCCTTAAATAGACAAAACCGTCGCCTCGTTTCTCGGTAAGGTCGCAGGTTCTGGCCCAGATATAGAACACGATACGGTGAAATTTCTGAACGGCGTTGGCTATTCTCGACTGCAAAATATTAACCAGGTCATGTGTAGTACCACCGCTTTTACACCAATACTCAACAAACCCAGTTTGATCAGCCCTTTTCAAAATGAACCCTTTACTTGTACCCAACAAAATTGCTTTGTGGGTAAAGGATTGATCCACAGAAAACTGGGTGCGAGCCAAAAACTCCTCAGATTTAACTTGAAAAGAAGGCATAAGCTGAATAGTGTTTTAACGGAGTAGCTAGCAATGTGATAATGAACTTTTTGAATTAATAACAACAAGAAAAAACAAATGATCTTTAGCATAATTAGTAAACCTAATATTATAATTGAAACATATTTATTGATTAGAAGGGAGATTACCCTCTAATGTTCAAAAAGTTAATAATAATAATAATAATAATAATAATAATAATAATAATAATAATAATAATAATAATAATAATAATAACAACAACAACAACAATAATAATAATAATAATAATAATAATAATAATAATAATAATAATAATAATAATAACAGTGATATATATCACTTCTTTATTTCAAATAATTCTGAAATAAACAACGAAATTGAACTGTAATTAAAGTATAAAAAATATCCAAAAACCGACGGTTAAATTACAGCTCAGAATCGCGGTTTCGTACATATGACACTGAAGACAACAAACAATAACAATCCAGAAACTATAGGGTTGTCATTCCACAGAATACTGACATAGATGATAGAAACTTAGCACGAAAATATACCTCGATTCATTACAGTTCAAATAAATAACATTGAATCTTGAATTTATGACGTATATGATGTATGGATGTAAGGTATATTAATCTATATACCCGACATTTGCATGCTATAGTATAAATAAATAATATATATTTTACTATAACTCACCTATCACCCGTGAATATTAAATAATAATAAAAATAACTATAAAATAATCAAAATGGCGGCCAGAGTCCGTCAAATTGACGTTCGGCAGGACTAGAGTAGCCCTTATATTTCCGAGAATTCTATCTTTGTTTTTACAGCAAAATCGTGTATAGAATTTAGAAATAACTAACAATAATTTTAAATTTAGGGCCCAAAGTACTCCTGACACCATTTGTAGTAACTTAGCTACATATAAAATGTTACTCCCCTAACAGAGGTCTTGGATCGGCCAATGGAACCAGCAGCAGGTGCTCGCATTTCAAGTTCCAAGGTACGACTGCTGGGCGTCCGTGGCAACAGCGGGAATCAGCTAGCCCGGCAGCCGCTAAGCACGAATTCCAGGATTGCAGGATACCGCCAGTTCCACATTACTATATGGAATATGTGTAATGTTGCATGATGGGATATCCAGCGCCAAGAATACAATTGATGCGATCAAATAAAGAATGTCAAAATAGAAGCCCAGTTAGTAAGAATGGAAATATTGTAGAAATGGATCCGTCTGATTCTGGTGTTTATAAATGTCGTGCCAGCAATGAACTTGGAACGACGGAACGGTGCTTTTCTGTAAGTATGAAATCAGATAATGCTACGGTTCTTGTTCTAAGACGTTCTGATAGATCGCTTGTTATAACATGGGTCAGAACTATCGCCGAGCATCAATATAATACATTTTACAAAGTTAATTCTGCTAATTCAATATATGATCGTGTATTTGTCCGCTCTTGTATGAAGTAGTATGTATTAGGCCAACTGAATTCATCCACAGCGTATATAATTCTCATAACAATGGTCAATGATAGGCAGAACAAATACAAATCTGTATAACGGTCGGTGCGATATCATATGACCCGCAGAACACTGGTATCTACAACATCCGTGACCTTGTCATAGGTCTCGTAGTTGGTACCGTTGTTCCCATTATTTCTGGAGTTATCGTGATTTGTTATTTTATTGACAAATATAACAACACTAAGTCGCGTCCTTTAAGTTACATTCCGCAGTCAATGTCATAGCGGGTATTCTTGAACAGTTAGGACGACGTGTCTGACACCACGCCCGTAGTCTATGAAAACAGAATGCTTGATTTGTCAGATGAGGATGAAAATATTATCATTCGTGACTCATTTTCCACATCGTCCCCTGCTAGAGTGTATGATGTCAAGATCGTGAATACTGCATGAATACAACCTGTCACTCGAGTATATGGTGTCATAATCAATTACTTCACATCTAGGCTGACGCCACAATCAAAATGTATAATCAATGACGTTGCTAGCTCAGGCAGGAACATTTATAAATCTGTCAAGTGTACGAATCGTGTGTCTCTGATACTATTAAATCCACGCTCTGTGGAATATTTTGATTTTCAACATAACTGGTCACTAAATACTGCCATAGGCAGCAAGAATACCCAGTCTAATTACTTTCATAATAGACAACAGCTTACGTGTAACTACCCTCAAAATGGGAGTCTGAGCCTTCAGATTTCAAAGTATATTAACCGATCACAAACTACACAGCACATTGGCAGAGCTTAGCAAGAAATGCGCGGGTCAGAGGTATGAATGGATACCGCTATTATCACCCTCGCATTTTATAGCGACAAACATAAGAAGCAGGCAAGGGTTGTCACTAAAGATCTAGTCCCGTCATTAAAATCAGTTGTTGTAGTAAATGTAATTTTACAATCACAAATGAATTATTGTACAGGGGGTTATTGGCACAAAAATACATTTATTATGCACACTGATGTATATTAGGACAACATGGAACCCCATTGAAAAGTATTTTCTTCAGTTTGAATATTGTTCATAACCACTTTTTTGTCAACAGTGCTCGAATAATCGTTAGATCAAGTAACGTTTAATTAGTCAAAACATTAAAATCTTTAAAGTGAAAATTTTCCTCCATGCCTCTCCATTTGCAGGAAAATTTCTCATTTGAATTTAAGAAATTACCTTTTGTTGCCCTGCAAATGGATATTTCTCATAGGTCGCCTTGGTCGCCTTGGTCGCCTTGGTCGCCTTAATTATCAATGAGTTAATGGTGAAGAAACTAAAAAAGAACAGGTTTACTTCTATGATGGATTCCCACAAATCTACATATATTTTTAAGGGAATCTAAAGGGCTGCAAAAATAGTGGCACTTCGGGAAATCAAATGCTTGAAAGACATGTTCCCAACACACAATTTTGTGGGTGGTGAGTTGCATCTCTCTCTCCCTCTCTCTCTCTCTCTCTCTCTCTCTCTCTCTCCTTCGCTCTCTCTCTCTCTCTCTCTCTCTCTCTCTCTCTCTCTCTCTCTCTCTCTCTCTTTTGTGAACATGAGATATCAGTATAATCATTGCCATATTATGCACTTTGACATCGATGTAAATAAATGTTTTCTATCGGTTACCGAGACATTCACCAAACGTGTGTTGCTTTAAATATCTCAGGGCAGACATACTGACACACGTCCAGACAGACATATGACCGCTGTTTTATGAGCGGAGCTGAGACCAGCACATTTGCCTGGGGGAGAGCGAGCTGGTCTCTTGCAAGGTTTGAACGTATGAGATGGAAGTCTTAGAGCAGCATGATGATGATGATGATGATGATGATGATGATGATGATGATGATGATGATGATGATGATTTCCTGTGGCTCTAGTAGTAGGAATATACTAGAGCTGCAATCAGCCCTTATTCGACTTTGCCCTCTGCGTCTTGTCCTCCGCCGAAATCGTTAGCCTTTCAGGGTCATTCGTGATGTGTGTGACCTGAGTCCTTGTTCCCGAGGTCGGGTCGCAGCACGCTTAACAAGTTTATGCAACAGCGATTCCTGATGGCTTTATATTTACAGGCTTCCAGTAGGTAAAAGTCCAGAATATACTATGTGGGTGTGGTTACTGGCATTCCTAGTCAAACATAGATCATGTTGGCTGGGTTAATTTGCAGTGCATAGTGCATCGTTGAAATTTAACCTGTCCGAATATGAGTGTTCTTTGATGGATATATCTGTGTTGGCAATCACCCGGCTTGTCTAGAGCTGCAGTTGAAGCTGCTCAGTCGTTACATTTTTACAGCATCAAGGATACGCAGGATGCGTTGTACAAACGTAGGTTTTCGTCTATGGAATCTGTGATCTACGAATCCCTATCTTCCAGAAGGAAAGAAAGAAAGCTGTGTTTACCTTGATACAGCATCCAGCAATGCTACAGAGCAGTGAACCCACAATTCACTTTTCCCCAATGTCTCGGCGCCACGAAGTAGATCGTCATTTTCCTTAGCTTCATGCTTTGCTGTTAGGTATGTCTCAGTGAACTCTGTTTTGGAGTCATTCATAAAGGGATGATCATATAATAGTTTGATTGCATCTATCGAGAGTAGTTTGCCAAAGGGTTTCCTTTCATCATCAATGAAGTCCACGTCATTGGCATATTCCATCTCCCATTATGTTTGTTATTGTGGAACTCTCCGGCACATAATTCATTTGCGCATATGAAAAGCAGATGGGCTAGATGATCAAGCTCTGCAGATGTCATTATCTTGACTCGTACTCTCAGGTTGGTGTCTGCAAGTTGTAGGCTCTCTAGTCCCAGACCATCTCATTGCAACTAGTCTGGTGTAGTATGTCTAGGATCATTGTGTGCTTAAGAGTGTCGAGGGATTGTCAGACGGCAATGACAATTGTGTGGAACTTCCAGTGTCTGGACATGACTACTGACACAAGCATGCTCCAATTCATACTATAGCTGCGCAGCTGTGTCCACGTTTAAACCTACTCTGACAGGATCCATCAATTGAGTCTCGGATGCAGATTAGGATAACGTTGAATATAAATCTCTGTATACCATGTATGACAGATTGGCAGGAGGGCATCGTGGGTTCCTGGGCTTGAGCAGCGCGATAAATGCTCCTTGGTCTGCATCATCAATGGGAAGATGTTGCAAAACGGATGAATTCATTAGGCACGTTGTCGGATTTGAGATAATAACACTTGCATATTCGAATAGTCAATTGTCCATTGCTCATGCCATTATATCCGGGTGCACGTTCATGTTAGGTTTGTGAGTACCGGCTCAGTTTCTGCTGTTTCATTTATTGTTAGTAATGCCATGGTGTGAACTGAAATGGATGCGAGTGCTCATCATTACCTAATTGGCGCTGATTAGCTATTTCATTCCTGAAAACAGTTCTAGCTCAATTACAAAGCATGTCATGGTATCATGCAACTCTGGTATTTATAGAACCATCCAATTTATTATTGTCTAGTATGCTGTTGGGAATGTACAGATGTACATATTTGATGAAATATCTCTTTCCACGAGATGAGGCAAATACTGTACTTGCACATATAATATTTCATAGAAGCCACAATACTTACAACACATTCCCTTCAATTGGATTAATTATCCGCTTACACATATATGTATTTGGGCCATGACTCTATCTATGAGGTGCTTCCCCGAAGGGTTGTGTAACTCCCCGAAGGGATGCAAAAGTAAAAGTCAAAACTGAACAAATTCGAAAATTGTTGCTAGGGGTGTATGCGTTGCCTGTTGCTCCCTAACCAACTGTTGTTGGCGGGTGTTAGTGCAGAGTGCCACGTGAGGGAGCGGTTGGAGGGGGGGGGGGTGGTACTTTATTTCTCTCGCGGGTGGGTTGGGTGTGGAGGGTAACTGTAAAATTAATTCTAAAATAAGGAAATCAAGAAGTCAGGTTTCAAATAAAGGTACGTTTTTATGGTACGGGGGTTCTAATTTCAAAATTGCTGCCATCTTTAATTTTAGCATGCTTCAAATCAATGTTTATACATATAATGGGTGGATAATCTTGGAAAGGTCTAAGCCGGATTGCCATTTGTATATATATATATACAAATGGCAATCCGGCTTAGACCTTTCCAAGATTATCCATCCATTATATGACGTCATAATCAACTACGTGACGTATATGATGACGTCATAATCATGATGCCATTAATGATTTAAAAATAGTCCGTCTTTAATGCTTAATAGTCGGACACATTGTAGGAATTGTATTTAATTGTTATTTAATAAACATTCTTTTAAGTATTTTGAAACGAATTTGACTGGACGCTGTTGCTACAATAGGCAGCAACACCGCCCAGTGAAATTAGTTTCAAAATATTTAATAGCTTACCTGTATTGTTTTCTGAAAATTGATACTCAGTGAGTTCACGGATCGATCGATCCTAACACGAGCGAGATGTGGGTGGAGTTTAGCTAAGATTGGAAAGGTCCATTGTTCTGACCAGCTATGTGTATCTCACGGGTGTAACGTGTTATACATGCGTCTTGTCGAATTATTGACTACTAACAGTCAGAGATAACATTCTGCCATATTTGCTGGTATGTTCAATGGGTGAAGTACGTGAAGTATTTAACCTCTAAATCCGTTCACGATTACAGACCGAAAACACAAGGAATATCATGTTAATTATACTGAAACCAATTTGCCTGAAACCTGTTCCTGCGACTTGTTCCAGTCCATTTAATTTCAAAATATTCCCAGCCGTTTCTGCATAGGTGTGTTAGTATTAGGGTACTGAAATAACAATGTTTTGAGTGGCATTGTAACTTTAGGACGAATCTCTCATGATAAATATTCTATAATATACTGGTGATATTGTGTAATACATAGACGGTGATTAAGTTTCTGTGCCAGGGCTACATCCTTCCATTAATCAATGGATGTTTTGAATAGTTTGAAAATAGTTCAACTTGATGTTGGGGAAGTTAATAGGAACAAACAGCGATACGAATCCCGATGCGCGTTAAATTTAAAAACGATGCTATTAAACACTACAGACATTTAACATGATAATGTGTGTATGATACATTATGAGTCGGCATGCTAAAGCAATTTGGGTAGACAAAAAGAAAATAGAGTGAATATATCATATTGATAATGGGGTTATGTTCTTTTTATGAAACAGCGTGGGTTCGTAATGATAAATAGCAATATGCTATGCAGTACAACTTTGAAGAGAACTTATCATAATTCCAAAAATAAAACAAAACGCCTCCTACGGCAGCAATGTAATTGAATCAAATTAAGTCCAAAATATTCAGCAGAACAGTTCTTGCGTGGTAAACAAAATGATACTAACAGACATGGTTCTATTGTTGCGTGGGAAGCATGTTAATAGCTCTACTTTATTCAGCGTGTGGCTCCTTAGATTACGTATGCACAGATGAAAGGAGTTTCTGGAATCCGCAATTGTGACGGTTTATGCACTGTTTTCAAATAGTTAAGTTAACCCATCATTCCAATCTATGCTACATCCCGATACGACCCTTGTCATCACATAAGAATAACATTATCTATTCCCCGGTGCTCTGATATTCCACAACATGATTTCACAAACGGTAACTTTAGTGAATTATTGAACAATAATGGTAATTTATCATATAAACAAGCCTTCTAGCCCGTTCCATATTTTTCGATATGAGCACACGTGCCATATTAAACGGAGTATTTTCACTGGCTGTTGGGTGTGTAACCCATTTAAATCGACCAATTAAAACATCGATTGATGTGAGCGTGACGCGTATGGCCCGCGGTACTGTTTTACTACGATTTGTTTACTACGATTTGTCATTCAAGAAACGTCATTACAAAATGTCATCGTTTGACATTTTATCAGTCGGCAGCGAAGTAATGATTGATGGCCGTGGCTCTCCGCTAGTCTTAGAAGAAAAGTGTAGTTTACTGCTGACATCGCCAGATTTTGTGTTTGTCACTATATTTTGCTGCGCATTCAGTATCTGTTATCAAATAGTGGTGCGTCACGAAAATCAACAATGAGAAATCAGATAAATGTCACATCAGCAACTATTGGCAAATATTTCAAAATTACAGTTTATATGATAAATAAAGAATCTGGAACGAGGTCACTTTTCATATCACTATTATGAACCTCGTTGAAAATTATCAATTTTGCACTCGCTAAAGCTCGTGCAAATTGATAATTTTCAACTCGGTCCAAAATAGTGATATGAAAAGTGACCTCGTTCCAGATTCTTTATTTATCATTTTAATGTGTCACTACGATGTTATATAAAACAGTATCTCATTCTGATCTGTACGATCTGTGCAATAGCTATTATACGATTTCATTTAACCTTTAGCCCGAGGAATGTCAGCGTTTCAATTTCAAGACAAGTTTTAACACAGGAAATATTTTGAGTATTTTGGTAACAACAACAGCTCCCGATCAAATTAATTCCAAAATAGCCAACGTAATATCCCATACATGGCTTCTGATTTCTCTTCTTTCAGTGCAATCTATTAATACCGATGCTTTGTCTGTAAATATGCTAACAAACCAATGGAATTACTTTCATACCTCAACTGTCAACATAGCTTTCACCGCGCGCCTGTCGAATGTGGCACGTTCTTCAAATATTCAAAAGAAACATTTTTGGCGAAAATAGAGTCCACCTCAATTTACCAAAGCACGGAACTTGGCACGTTGACAAAAGATTTTCACGAAGAAATAAAAATTATGTCAAAGTAACAGAGGTGTTCATTTCTAGCTATATCCGCACATTTACAGCTAATCTCTATCAATCTGTACGGGTGTTTGAGCCAAGACGTATCACGTTGAACCATCCAGTCCTAAAATCTCAATCTCAATGTGTGACTTTTGAAACTAAGTTGACTGGGTGCTGTTGTGATTGTTCTTCGCCAAACGACTATTGTAATCACACACACCTAACGTTCTGTCTTGCTGGATTTCATATGCAGCTCGATGTGTAGTGATTTCAGCTAGAGCTGGGCGGTCTGACGGTAGTACCGTGAGGACCGCGATATACCGTGAACCGATACCGTGACCGTTGACATTTACAAATACCGTGAATACCGTCCATAATGTTTGAGCAATATTTGAGAAATATATTCATAAAATCTGACTTGACCAAGGGTAAATAAGTGCTAATAGTGCCAAAATACAGGCATCCCTAACTATTAGCCGAGTTCAGGTGAAAGGGTCGAAGTAAAAACAAACATCAAGACGTCAATTACAAAATAATGACAGGCAGAATTGTATTTCAAACGTACGTCTTAAAAGTCTCACGGTAAAATGTCTTTATTTAAAACATCTAAACTCATTCTCTGGCCGTCCGCCGGTAATAATTACACTATAATATTTTCCCTATTCCCGTTTCTATTATTTGTAATTTATTACTCCAAGCATTTTGTCACCGAACAAACACGGTAGAATAACAAAATAACATACAAACTGCGTGCTATTCAAACACAACAGCGATCTTGCAAAGACGTATCTGATTGGTTGTTCATGAACTAGACCGTGGGAGAATACATTACTATGCTGAATTTATCAATGAAAATTTACTAAAACGTAGTATTTGCTCGCGCCGTTTTGATCACGTGCTAATTTATTAACAACGAGCAGCCTTGAAGTCGTTATTTTTATTTTTCTGGCTTGTTTTTAAGAAATTTCTTTACGGATTAAATCCAGTTTAAGTAACAACACCTAAAAAGTATAGTGTTTTGTTTTTTGTAATTCATTTTCCAACTGGCTACACGTCGGAAGTTGGCGGAAATAGCTTTTTACACGCATTGTTCACGTGAAGCATGGCGAGTAACGAGTCTGCGCATCGGGTACTCGGTAATTATCATAAGCTTTGGAATCGGCTATATTCAATGTCGTGTTATATGTATGTGTATAGGCCTGTTTTCGCGAGTAACAGAATATACGACTCCAACAGAAATAAAAGCGTACACCACTCGCCCCGTTTAAATACTCGCGGATTTTGTCTGGACTCTGTTTATCAAAGCGCTCGACTGCCAAAATAAAATTTACCGTTTGCTGGTCGCACGCATTAATAGCAAGAACAATCCAGATTGAAAATAGTGCACCCCAATGTCTCAAACAGCGGGTTATAGATAGCGAGTCGACCACACCCTTTGACCGATATTCCCGTGAATGATATTACATCAATAAAAATAGTGACCTAATAAGATCGTGAAACTAAACAGTCGCAACAGGCATGTTTTTCTTCTCTAAATCAGGAAGCCGATTTATTTATTTTACCTATATTTACCGTTGATTGGAGATGGAAGGGAAAAGGAAATGGAAAAATGTGTTCTAATTTCGTGGCATGCCTCAAGCTCAGATGACGGTATACCGTGGTACCGCGGTATTTTTTCATGGTACCGGTACCGTCATGTAAATATCAATACCGCCCAGCTCTAATTTCAGCACAGATGTACGTTAATCGTATTGATTAAACAATCAATCACGGCTAAGAAGGTTAGCGTCGTCATACCAGAATGAGCACTTTATCACAATACTTGGCACCAAGGTAAAAACTGATCGTATCATAGACAGTCTAAATTAAGGACGGATCCAATTTTAGCTATACCCCGTCCATCTTTCGCTACACTCCACCCACACGTTGACCATGTTAGGATCAATAGATACCTACACTCCCTAAATCTCAATTTCCAGAAAACAATATAGGTAAGCTGTTGAATATTTGGAAACTAATTTGACATCGGTGCTGTTGCTGTCCATGGCAGCAACCGTGCCGAGTCAATTTAGTTTCAAAATATTCAACAGCATGTTTATGAAACAGTTAGAAACATACAATTCATACAAACGCGACGGATTATTACGCAATTGTGACATGCTTAATTGCGTCATTCATGATGTAGTTGATTATGGCGTCAACTTACATGTGACGTAGTTGATTATAACGTCATATAGTAAAATTCGTGAAA
>CM067361.1:18027529-18045029 GCA_034401795.1 Chaetoderma sp. LZ-2023a | reverse complement strand
CTTGAATAAAGGATTCTGAGAATTGAGCGGTCAAACTATATAAATCGATCTCCGTACACTCAAATCGTGGGCGGAGTTTAGCTTGAAATGAGTGGGGCATAGCTAGGAATATATCTTTCTATTACATTATAAACACGAATATTCGATCATCTTGTATCATCACGCGAGATTCACTCCCAAATGAAATCAGTGCTTTCGAGAGGACACGTTTATTTCGCATAACTAGCATGCTAATTGAACAATTTGTCAGGGAGAATTTTTCCCGATCCTCCACCATTACGCACCCTGTAACGACATTAGTTCCTTCTCTTACTATCAAAGTTTCTTCCGCTTTGTACAAATTAGTTTACAAGCTTTGGCAAGAGACCAAGTTAGCATCTGTATACAAAAGTCTCAGCTACAGGCACCACGCACGCGGTACGAGTCATTAATCACCATCATTCGGGTGCATTCGAGAATGTTACCGAGTTCAAGTCATGCTTTCGAGTTCGAATGATTGGTGCCGATATTGGGGTGAATCGATAATAGATGGAACGTGATGTGCACCACATAAACTGAGAGTCGCAGCCAAAGCTACTGAAGAGTTAGTTATGCTAGAAGAAAAACTCAATGTTTGTTAATAAATGTTATAAATAGCGAGACTTCTTATTCCTGACATAATACAACATAGTGTAGAATATTGTCACAGGAATAGTGCTGTATTCACACTCAATCACGTCTGAATAACACAGGCTTTACGATAAATTTGCATTCTTGGCAGTTCAACTTATTGACGAAATCCAGTAATAGACTGAATTCCAAGAATCTCAATTTTAACATAGCTATATAGTTATGTAGCTATGTAGCTGTAGTTACATAACTATAAGGTTTTGGATATTTTCTTAACTAACTTGACCGGGTGGTGTGGTGGATGGTGGTGTGGTGTGGGTGGGGGCTGAGAAATTTATATAGATACATGATTGAGGTATCGGATCATTCCCTTATATGGAAAATGCTATATAGTTTTACAGATGTCATTTTTCCGTTTAAAGTTTGATATTATCTCACATTTATCCTTCAACATGTGTGAATACATCATATCTATATGGACAGACATACTGAAAAGCGAAGTTATCGAGTTAAGTTTACATGTTCAAGATTAGCATAAGAAGTCGCGTCTCGCTAGGAATTGAAATTAGCATGATGGTTACAAAGGATATACGGAGCTGACGTTATAGGGAAGTTCAACAACAATTACCTTATTGCTAATGAACATTTCCGGTTTATCAACTACGTGACGCGTAGGATAACGTCATAATCAGTTAAGGCATAAATGACTCGATTTAGTCCATCTTAAATGGTTAATAATCCGACACGTTGTAGGAATTGTAAGTCTATTTACTAAATATTCTGTCGAATATTTTGTAAAGGGTTTGACCATGCGCTGTTGCTGCTATAGGCTGCCATGTGCAGCAACAACACCCAGTTAAATTAATGTCAAGATATTCAACAGCTTACCTGTATTGTTTCAGTAAGTTAAGGGATCGATCGATCACAAAATGGGAGAAATGCAGGTGGAGCTTAGCTAGAGATGGGTGGCGCTTAGCTAAAGATGGGGGAGCTTAGCTAGAGATGGGTGGAGCTTAGCTAGAGATGGGTGGAGCTTCGCGAGAGATGGGTGCAGCTTAGCTAGAGATGGGTGGAGAATAGCTAGAGATAGGTGGAGCTTAGCGAGAGATGGGTGGAGCTTAGCTAGAGATGGGTGGAGCTTCGCGAGAGATGGGTGCAGCTTAGCTAGAGATGGCTGGAGAACTGCTAGAGATAGGTGGAGCTTAGGATAGCTAGACCTGGAAAGGTCCATTATGTTCACATGCATCATTTAAAGGTATCACGATGCAACCATACTAGAAGGAACTCATTATATAACTTCAGTGACAAGTTGTCCTCAAAGCTGGAATTTTAGTTTGAAGATTGGTATACCAATGATTTTCATTCACTAACAATTTAAAGGAATGGTGTTGCTGTAGTTGTTAAACCTAGTTATCTGAGAACTATTTATTTGTACGTTAGGAAATACGCAATTACTAACGAACTACTGTATTCTTGTGATTCACTATAGATGTAGCTCTGCTCACTGTGGAGGCCAGCAGTACAATCCCTAACATTAGCGTTATGAAAATAGTCTTATATAGGACATTGCGCAACACCCACGCCAGGGGGCCATAAATATCAAAGTAAAATGGCAGCTTTGAAGAAGTGGATCATTGCTGAATTTTCTAATTGTTTCACTAGTGTTATTGCTTCATGATAACTTTAATCGGTGTACACGAGTCAAAGATAATACCTTTTTTATTAGCCATAGCAATCTCGGGCATTCTCATTCATTTATGACGAAATAGGTAAGGAAAATAAGTTAGTTGTATCGCTAATATGAAAATGTCACATTGCTAAGCGAATCATGATCTACTCCTATGCCTGATTAAGCCTATTTGGGGGATATTGACAAATAGTTGTGAGGGCCATTATCTGGTGAGTCAAGGAAGGAAATTACTACTACTACCACTACTACTACTACTACTACTACTACTACTACTACTACTACTACTACTACTGCTACTGCTGCTGCTGCTGCTGCTGCCGCTGCAGCTTCTGCTGCTGCTACTACTACTACTACTACTACTACTGCTGCTGATGCTGCTGCTGCTGCTGCTGCTGCTGCTGCTGCTGCTGCTACTACTAATGATGTTGCTGATAACGATGATGCTGCTGCTGCTATTCCTACTACTACTACTACTACTACTACTACTACTACTACTACTGCCGCTGCTGCTGTTGCTGTTGCTGCTTCTACTACCACTACTACTACTACTACTACTACTGCTACTACTACCACCACTACTACTGCTACTACTACTACTACTACTACTACCACTACTACTACTACTACTACTACTGCTACTACTACCACCACTACTACTGCTACTACTACTACTACTACTACTACTACTACTACCACTACTACTACGACTACTACTACTACTACTACTTTTTCTTTTTTTTTGAAAATCCGACGCTGACGCAGTCGGATACACCTCCCGGAGGAACTCCTTTAAAAAGGCTTGCAAACCCCCATAAGAAATAGCAGGCTTTATTAATAGAATAACAATACAAACCGAACATGTCAAAACAGTGCAAGATAAAATACTCTATTATCATATACCACAACCGTGGCATAACTACATAGAAAACATATTGCTATTTTCACACCGTGTAGTAGTAGGCCCAAATAGCGAGCATAGCTAACCAACAAGTGGTAAAGCCACTCATCAATAATTAGCAGTAAGCTACTGCTAATCATTGATGCCATTGAGCCGATTCATGACCGGCAGGCTAAGTAGATCGTATGTAGTTTAACGTAGCACACCGCATAGTAGTAGGGCCAAATGGCGAGTGCAGCTCGCCAACAAGTGGCGAGGTGACTCGTCAATAAGTAACAAAAAGTCACTCATTGACGCCAGTTAGCCGATTATTAAATACCCAACGGACGTAGTAGCCTTTATATAATATAATGCACAAAGCAAATGTATACAAACTATGACTACTTAGATAGCGCTCTGGGTTCACATTCTAAATTTACTTCATTGTAAGTTTTTGCAAATTACCCTGGAACAAATACACCCACAGTAAATATTTACAACAGGAAGCTAATTGTAAGATATCACATTCTGTTAACTTGAAAATCGGATCACCTCCAGAATATTGACATAATGCTCATTTGATATTTAAATATTCTGATACCAAGGTTAGGATATTCGTCAAGATTAGAGTCTCCTAAGGCATTACAATTTTAAAATAAAGGCAATTAAATTAAATTAAAATAGCATTTATCAATATACAGCAAGCAGCGAGTGTGCTAGCTTATACAAGTTCCGCTTCTGATATTTTTAGATATCCGTATTCAATTGATACTAGGCCAGTTTTGCACCATACGTCTTTAAATCTACTTTCTCTCCCATGTTCTACTAGCCTGTAAAATTCACAATGAGTGCAGTTTATCAACAATGATCGTAATATAGCTCGTATGGCTCTCTGATGGCTGTTGCCGGCTTTATCTCTGGCCTCTGAACACCGATGCTTCCAGATGGCCCACACTCCTACAGATAACAAGGTTATTAACAATTCTTTCTCCTTGCTATTAATGATTCGTCCGATAGTTGAGCAATCTTTGAACAAAATTGTTTCAGCCACTAAATTCACATATTTGGTTCCAAATTTAGCAAGGAGCATATTGATATATACCCAAAAGCCTGTAGTTATACTACACTGAGTAAATAGATGGTCTATCGTTTCCTCCTCAGTATTACATAATAAGCACCGGTCTGTACTTGATATTTTACACATATAAGTAAGATGTCCGACCCATAGCCTTCGATGGAGTAATCGCCATGCCAGGTCCCGTGCATTTCCTGGTAGACAAGTATGTATTGCTTTCCAGGCATTTTTCCAGTTCTTTGGCGTGCATCCTAAATTGTTCCAATGCCTAACCACAATAGGAGTCTGTCTCCGACTTCGCATTAGAATTCTATACCAGTCTCTAGATGCCATGTTGTATTTTTTATGTTCTGACATAAATACTAATGTTGGTTGCAACATATCAATGTTGCCACGTGCTTTCGGCAATTTGAACCATACAGCAGGTATTGCATTCTTTATTCTAACAAATAAGCGCTGAGCATCAATATCTCCATTGATGTTATTCTTGCTACATCTTGCATCGCAATCCATCTAGGAGATTTCGGATTTACCAAGTCACGTAAATATTGAATACCATTTTTGGCCATAGAGGGCAAATATCATACATCATCATTATCACGAATCAATTCGTTGCCCCAAAGACGTTGCTCTAAGGCATCTTCCCAACAATTGGGTTGTGGCATTGATCGTGTAAATATTTTTAAGGCTTCGAGCTGTTCTTTATATAAATTTGGAATCTTTTGATGATTAGGTGGCAATTTGTTGCACATAAATAAACATTCTACTGGAAATGGGTCAACGTACCTTTGGAGAAGTGCCATTGAAACACTTGACCCAGATGAGTTTGAAGTAAGTAACTTATTCAAGAATTTCAATTTTAAAGAAGCACACTTTGCTGAAACATTAACAAAATCCAGGCCTCCGGCATGTTTTTCATTGGTGAGGATTGACTGTGATACTAAATGGGCTTTGTCCTCCCATAAGAAGGACAAAAGTACCGTGTTGATCTTTGACTCTACTGATTTGGGCATATGAACTACAGAAGCGGTATACCACAGTCCAGATAAAATTAAATTATTAAGGACAAATGTCCTGCCAAAGACAGTTAGGCGACGTCGTTTCCAATTTAGTAATGCACACTTTAGCTTGGATATCCTTTCTTCCCAGTTTAGTAATACATTTTGTTCTCTACTAAAGTAAATACCCAAAAATGTTATGACATCATTAGAGCAGTTAATATCCATCACATTATCAGTTCTGCCCTTCCAATCGCCCAAAAACAATCCCTTAGATTTATCTTTATTGACTTTAAGTCCTGATGCCTTTTGAAAATCTGTTAATACTCCATTTAAAATTCTAAAATCCGTATTTTTACCCGCAAACACAGTCGTATCATCTGCATATTGAGAAACCTTTAGTGGCCTTTCTACGCCACGTATACATATTCCTTGAAAGTCATTGCGTTGCCTCAATCTGGCCCCCAACGATTCCATAGCTATGACGAATAGAAGCGGGGCCAGTGCGCAACCCTGTCTGACACCTCGTTCCAACACTACAGGTTTGGATAGCTGATTGTTAACTAAATAGCAACTTGTTATATCAGTATATAAAATATTGACCCATTTGATAAATCTTGAACCAAAGCCAATATGGTCTATATACTTAAACAAGAAATCCCATTCTAGTCTGTCAAACGCCTTCTCGTTATCATGTGCTATTATTGCTGCTGGGATACAATCCTTTTCGACTAATTGAATAAAGTCCCGTATAAGCAAAGTGTTGTTTAATATTGATCTTCCTGGCACAGAGCAGGTTTGATCATCATGAATGACTTCGCCTAGGACTGCGCCAAGTTTTAATGTTAGTGCCCGAGTAATAATCTTATAATCTACACAGAGTAGAGAGATTGGTCTATAATTCTGTATTTTATTTCTGTCACCCCTCTTGTATATAAGCCGAACATATGCTTGGGCCATCGATGTAGGGAGATGCCCTTGCTTAAAAATGCTGGTTGCTATTTCTTCTAATACTGGCCCAAATATGTGCCAGAATGTTTGATTAAATTCAACTGGAAGTCCGTCACATCCAGGAGACCTTTCTAACTTCATACCTTTGAGGGATTTTGCCAAATCATCAATTGTTATTGATTGGTCACAGCTTTCGCGACATGAATCTGGAAGTCTTTTCGTTATATTAGCTAAAACATCTCTAGTTGCAGTTTCCTCGTTTCCCTCAGATTTATACAATGATTTGTAAAATTCGGATACTGTTTCAATCATTTCTGCATTTGAGCACACTGATACTCCATCATTAGTCTTCAGTGAGCGCATTAATTTCTCTATACCTCTTGCTTTTCCAAGTTACACAAGTAACGTGTAGGCTTTTCGCCCTCGGTGTGCATTTGTGCTCTTGACCTTATTTTGGCGCCATCAAAATGATATTGCTCTATTTCATTTAGTCTACCTTTTAATTTAACTAATAGTTAGTGATAATTATATTCCCATCATTAATCATCTTATTAATTTTACACAACGACCTCTGAAGCGCCTTCTTACGCTTTCGTATTTCACGTGCTTTCCTAATGGAATACTGCCTTGAAATATGTTTCAGGTCTGATTTAGCATCTTCCCACCAGTTTGTTATACATTCATACGAACCTCTTCTTTCATCCCAATGCCTCCAACAACTTTCCACACATTTGCGGTAGCAACTATCTCGTAGCAATGCTACATTAAGTTTCCAAAATCCATCTCCTCGTTTGACCCAGTCAGCATTGTCTAATGTGATGGAAAACATATTGTGATCAGAGAAAGTTACTGGTTTTATGTTAGTTGTACACATGTAACCTTTCAATGAACGTTCTACATAGATCCTGTCTAACCTTGAAGCTAACCTTCCATCGGTTGAAAACCAAGTAAATTCCTGGCCTTCTGGATTTTCAATCCGATAAGTGTCTAACAAGCTTTTATTTTCACAAATGTGTTTCAAAATATTATGCGATGTGTCATTAAAATTAGACCTAAGGTTTCTGTCTTTAGCCTCGTCTAATATGCAATTAAAGTCACCGCCCATAATTAGGTTTTCAGGCATTCTGTCTTGAATTATTGTGGAAACATCATTTAGAAACTCACGGCAAAATTGATGAGAGGTAGGTGCATAAAGGCACATCAAATTTAAACTTGTGTTTAGTACATCAATTGATACACAAATCCATCGTCCATTTGGATATGATGACGACGATATAACGTCAACATAGTTGAGACAGCGGGCAGGATAAGAATGGCCACTCCCGCACTATTATCTTGTGATAAAGAGAAAAAAATCTGCCCTTTGAAATATCTTTGAGTAAAATGATGTTTACAACCGCCATCATTAGATTAACTAGATTTGGGTTTTTAGCTCGTTTCTTAGACCATTTACCTAATTTTCCTGCGAATTCAATATTTCCTAGTTCTACCACAGACAAATATTCATATTTGGAAATATCAGAATCATGGCGCAGTAGACGAGATTTCACGCCTCTCGCCGTTACATATGGCACTAACACTTCACCCCCTTCTGATCGGTACATTACCCTTTCATCTTTCATCTGTGAACTCTGTGTTTGAATGGACACATCTGATTCTGCAACTGACATTGTATCAGCATCCATATCATTTACTTCAATCTCAGATTCTGAGCTATTGTCCTCTTTATGACGCTTATTGCTACTTAAGTAACATTTGGCAGAAGCATCATTTACCATATCTTCAAGCTGACTTAAATCAAGTGGGCTTAGCGGAAAATCGACTGAACTTTCTGTCTTCAGAGTCCTAAACTTATCCTGTCCTAATTTTAATTCATGGGCTAAGGAATTGTAAACTGACTCTTCTGCAAGATCATCATTTTCCTGCGTGTCTTTTACAGCAACGTTTGGCTCCACTGCATTTTGAGTATTTTCTTGACTTAAGGTTATACCCTCCTCTAGTACATGCATTTCATCAACTGTAGTCGCTTTAACAGGATTTGATGATTTGTTTGTGTCATTTACAGTGGCATGAACCACAACAACAGCTTCCGTAGCGGTTGCTTCAGAAGCATTTGACTCAGTTGCATCCTTTAATGGGCGATCATCTCCTGATACTGAGGGCTTGTTTTGATTTTTTGGACAGCGCCATTTAAAATGGTCAACTAAACCACAGAGCAAACATTTGTTTCGATTGGGACAATCTGTTGCCAAATGGTCAGTACTTAGGCAGATCCGGCATTCTTTAGTTTGCCCTCTATACCATAAGGGCAGGACAAAGCTGCCATCAAGTGTCAATCTGCTTGGTAAAGGGCTATCCACTTTATCAAACCAAATACGTCTTACACCGTTTTCTAGCGTTCTGTCAAAGGGATACGTTTCCCGTTCAATCTTTTGCACTTTGCCATACTTCTTGAGTTCACTCATGATTCTGTCATCTGGAATTTCTAGTGGAACTTTCATCTTCACTAGCAACCTATCTGACTCGATTTCCTCTACGTTACAAACTTCACCTTTTACAATAAGAACATCTTCCAGAAGCTTTTCCTTGACCCCCTCATTTGACACTGTTACATTCCATACAGTTTTAGTAACATTGATAAGCCCCTGCAAAGTAGCAGGTCCCGCGCCAATGACGTCTTTTAACCCATGATACACGTTGATAGCCGTGACACCCCACCCCTTAGTTGTTATTTTAAGGCTTAGGGTACGCTTATAGGTTGCCATGGTGGTTTATCAAAGAAGGAACCCCATACTACTACAATATATAATAAATATATACTTATATAACACCAGGACGTCAGGGAAAGAGCTAAACACCAAATAAATAGTGTCCCCTTTTGAAACCCTGACGTCTACCAACAAATATACGAATAGAGAGTAGAGTCGTATATTTGTTAGTTTGAACCACTTTCTAAATGGTTCACTAACACCTAGCCGATTAAAGTATACTAACAAATATATGAATAGATAGTACAGTCATATATTTGTCAGTCTGTTCGAGTTGACCGGGGACAGCCAACTGACTATAAGGATTTATATAGTTAAAGAACTAGGCTTGTGCTTCAATTGCAGAGCTAAATAAACGCGTGCGTTCAATTCGACTACTACTACTACTACTACTACTACTACTACTACTACTACTACTACTACTACTACTACTACTACTACTACTACTACTACTACTACTACTACTACTACTACTACTACTACTACTATTACTACTAGTACTACTACTACTACCACTACTACTACTACTACTACTACTACTACTACTACTACTACTACTACTACTACTACTACTACTACTACTACTAATACAACCACTACAACTACTACTACTACTACTACTACTACTACTACCACTACTACTACTACTACTACTACTACTACTACTACTACTACTACTACTATTACTACTACTACTACTACTACTACTACCACTACTACTACCACTGCTGCTGCTGCTGCTGCTGCTGCTGCTGCTGCTGCTGCTGCTGCTGCTGCTGGTGCTGCTGCTGCTGCTGCTGGTGGTGCTGCTGCTGATACTGATGATGATGATGCTGCTACTGATAATGCTGCTGTTTCTGCTTCTGCTGCAGCTGCTAAGACTACTACTACTACTACTACTACTACTACTACTACTACTACTACTACTACTACTACTACTACTACTACTACTACTACTACTACTACTTCTACTACTACTACTACCACTACTACTACTACTACTACTACTACTACTACTACTAGCACTACTACTACTACTACTACTACTACTACTACTACTACTACTACTACTACTACTACTACTACTACTACTACTACTACTACTACTACTACTACTATCTCCAAATATAATAAACTAGCTGTGTATGTGTCTAGATGCTGTTGGATACATTGAACCTAATTTGACGTAAAGGTGGTGCAACCTAGGGAAGCACCAGCGTGTGGTCAAATTGGTTTCAAATTATTAAACATGCACTGTAGACCCGCTAGCCATTGCTTTAATCCAGCTCTGACTCTACTGAGGAAGAGCATATGTTGTTATTGATAATATCAAACGAGTTTCCTCTTCAGGGTGTGAACGCGAGGACATTTGGTGATATGCATCGTGGACTTGTATAAATGGCTCACACGATATGGAAGATAGGATAACTCCTCTTGTGCTACCTTATACCTTACTGATGATGCATAGGATTTTGAACCTTTTGAGGTGATGTTTACGTATGACTTTGAGGTGATGTTTACACAAGCGTTTGAGGTGATATTTACACCAGCTGTGTTTTAGTGATAAATGCACTGCTATGAATGGTTTTAAATGGTTTTGAAATAACACATCTATTGCATCAACTCTTCACTGGGGATCAACCACCTCACATCTTAATCGAATTAACGACTCGTTAAAGCTCGAAAACCTCGCACGCTGGTTCCAGGGTCATTACTAAACAACTGTGTGACCATTCACTATTCAGGCTAATATGAGACATTCCACTCGGTAAGATTTACAGGATATCTATCACACAAACTTATGTTATTCCTGAATTGTTTGGAGGGAATTTGTTCGGAAGTCCTTAGTGCTTAAATAATCATTCGTACTTTGAGTAGATTTCAGAGTTACGTAAAAAGCCATTTGTATAAATATGATGGTTTGGAAATAAGCTGCTTGTCAAAAGTATTATGTTTCCAAAGCTACTTCTTATCTTATGGATCTACCTTACTGTATCTCACAATTATTTGTAGTTATTATATTTGGCACCGTTGTTAGCACTTCTACTTTCAGCATAGCCTAGAAGTGCAAAAAATAATACTAATATCACCCAACCCAATATATATTTTCCAGGACAAGAGAGAAATAGTGTGTACATTTAGAATTGCCATTTACAAACATAGTTCTCCTGTTTGTTTGCTTATAAGTTGAAATTTCCCACCACCACTAAAGGGACGAGTTCGTCTGGCATGACCAATTGCCAAGAAAATTCACGTTGTTTTTTACCTAACCAGTACACATTTGCAGTCTTAAGAAGACTATCTTTCAGATGTTTTATGTATCTAGCGAATCTATAAATAACACTCATTTCCCGATTCATGTACCAGCTATTTGGGTACTCGCTAATGTAGCCATTTCTGAAGGCGTAGCCTACAACAGTAGCTTATGATGTTGGCACGTCGTTCAAACATCTAAAACCAACCGATGGCAAAATAGATAATATTTGTTGTTACAATCAATTTACCAATGTGATAATTTGACTAAGCAGAAAGGTATCATATAAAGATGTTATTGATCTAATCTGACATTTGGGTTACCTTTGTCTCTGGCATTTACAGATATAGAACATGGCTAAGGAGAAGCAAAACACGTTGTTATTAATTGTGCAATGTTGTTCATGAACATGAATATAAGTACCAGGTCTTCAATGGAACAGACATGTAAGACTGCTGTTCTTTTCTGAATATAGCTTTGTTGTAAAATGGTTTAAAGTAATACTTGAGATTAGTGTAGCAGGTGCGAATATATTGATAAACAAACACACCTGTCTATTATCTTGAGTTGATTTACGCATTATCGGAGCCTGTTAGGGGTGTAAAGAGGAACGTCTCTTTGTGTGCCAAGTCTACATCAGTTTCTAACAAATACTGCAAACACGGAAGATATATCGATGGTTTCTTTGCATTTGAGTACAATGGTTCTTTTTGAAAATTTCAAAATATTGTTGTCGCAATTCAGATGTCGAATTAGTCGGATTGGTTATCTGGCAACGAATCTGTTAGATGCTACAAGGAAGATGCATCCGTTACATACTTTTGCCTCATGTTAAACATACAGCATGTATATGACATGTATACTTTGCTAATATGACTGAGGTATACTATGCATAAACGAGGCGATTCCCATAAACATGTAAATAATATAGAAATGCCATTTTATGAGTAAATCATGATATTAAACAAACAAACACGTAAGCTAACATAAGCCAGCATAAGATGAAAACTAGAATAGAACAAAGACATGCACATACACGCATGCGCATACATGTATTCTGTAAGAGAGATAAATAGAGAGAGGGAGAGAGATATATAGAGAGAGAGGGAGAGAGAGATATAGAGAGAGTCAGAGAGGGTGGTGGAGATAGAGAAAGGGTGAAAGAGAGAGAGAGAGAGAGAGGGGGGGGAGAGAGAAAGAGGGTGGTGGAGATAGAGAAAGGGTGAAAGAGAGAGAGAGAGAAAGAGAGAGAGAGAGAGAGAGAGAGAGAGAGAGAGAGAGAGAGAGAGAGATAGGTGGAGGGGGTGGTGAAGGTAGACAAAGGGCGAAAGAGAGAAAGATAGAGAGAGAGAGAGAGAGAGAGAGAGAGAGAGAGAGAGAGAGAGAGAGACAGAGAGAGAGAGAGAGAGAGAGAGAGAGAGAGAGAGAGAGAGAGAGAGAGAAGAGAGGGAGAGAGAGAAAGAGAGAGAGAGGGGAGAGGGTTGTGGAGATAGAAAAAGGGTGGGGGAGAGAGAGCGAGGGAGGGAGGAAGGTAGGGAGGGAGGGAGGGATGGAGGGAGGGAGGGAGGGAGGGAAGGAGGGAGAGAGAGAGGGGGTGAGAGGGTGGTGGCCATAGAAAAAGGGTGGGAGAGAGAGATCGAGGGAGGGAGGGTTGGAGGGAGGGAGGGAGGGAGGGATGGAGAGAGCGAGGGAGGGAGGGAGAGAGAGAGAAAGAGAGAGAGATGAGAGATATAGACAGAGAGAGGGCAGGGAGAGAGGGGAAGAGGGAGATAGAGAGAGAGAAAGAGAGAGTGGGGGTGGGGAGAGAGATAGAGAGAGAGAGAGAGAGTGGGGAGAGAGAGTGGAGGGAAAGAGAGGGAGATAGAGACTGATCCTAGAACCAACCATTTCAAGATCTCTCTTGCTTGTAGCAACATGTGGATACATTTTGTGTTTGCATGTTAGAGGTTACCTATGCGATGCTGCATCTATCCCCATGGTGACATACGACCATGGGAAACTAGACAGCTTCTTGAGGCTTGAATAATCGTCATAGTTGTCATCACAAACACTCTTATCATGAGCCACCGCTGGTCAGACAGCCTAATCTCACATTCAGCAGTCTACAAAGTGTGGGCATAGTTCCAATATATGTGAGTATAGCACAACAGGGTAGACCAATGTCTGGCAAGTTCTTTGAAAACTATATCATTATCATCATCATCATTGTCGTCAGTGATTTGTGACAACCGTGATTATTGCAGTTGGCTGTATCGACACGTCCATTTAGATAAACACGACATCAGTGCATCTGGCTATATGTGATCCATTGCGGCGTACTTGTCAACAGTTCAAGACGAGGTGCCATTTATTCAAGGACCAGTATCTATGTCTATGAATACACTATTCTCCAAAGGTTTCCACCCACAAAATGAGACACTAGGGCAAGGGAGTCGATGATCTAGTTTTGATCAAAGTGTTGTGTAGCGTGAGTAAACGCATAGCCATTTATCTTTTGTAAAGGGTGAGATTGGTTACGATGTGCGCTAGATGCATTGTTGTTGGGGTTTTTCAATCAGTTTTAAAGGTATACTGTTGGATTCGCCATAGTTAAGATTTGATTGGCATTTTACTTATTTTTGTCCTCTCGTGACTATTTATTAAATGAACGGAAAAGGGAAATGACAAATGCTTTTTATTGGTAAATCCATACAGTGTTAAATAGACTACCATCGGTAAAATGGAAATGAATCGGGATTATTTGCACAAAGGTATAAAATTAAATCTAGAAGCGCTAAACTTGGTGAATGGTTCTGTTCAGTCATGCCAGAAATAGAGACATGAGCAGAAAAATGGATGTCACGTAGCTTTTGGGATTAGACATCGTCATTGTCATTCCCTGTGTTTTTTCCCTGGTCTGAGACCCGTTGTCCTCTAAGTTGTTCATCTGACCATAACTGGGATGACGCTTTCGAGTCACATCAGAAGTTGTTTGACTGTTACCATGGAAACATTGTAGACCCCTTGTCTCTGTTCCACATGATATGTAAGTGCGTTCACTCAGTGACAATGATCTATCGTCAGCTGGTTGACTTAGACAGCTGGAGTTATTCGTGGAATTAAAATGTGTAAACATAAGTGGAAACTGAATCAGTCTGGTGGGAGACTTACGAAAGTTATCTAGTGAGCTAAAATGTTTGGACATTTTACGGAACTGGATTGCTTATTTACTGGATGTATTTGATGTCCAACAAAATAAGTACGCAGACATAGAATAGATGTATGCCTTTAGGGATATCTGAATGACTTGGATGTTTCAGGAAATCGTATTCGACATGTACAGATTGGTGATTTTAGTAGCTTACTTAGTTACTCTTTCTCAAATAGAATGCTAATGAATGAATCAAGATCTGTGCCAACTCTGTGCCAACGAAAGAACTGAAGATATTTTCGCGGATTGATACTGTTGATCTAAGTGCTAACATATTCCCATTTGTATGTGCCTGTGAATATGATCTAATCCGGACTAGTTTTCTATACTGCAGTGATTTTCAGCACAAAAATTAATCCCCAAAAGCACATTCAGACATATCCATCATCTCAAATGTCTCAAAGTGCACTGTAACGTGGAACTAGAGTATTTAGGCCCACGCACATTTCAGAACTTGACAAATTTAAAGGAGTTGTATTTAAACAACAATAGATTGAAAGTTATCCCACAATCCATCCTATATTCGGTTCCAAGTTTGACATCTCTGTACATCCTGGAAAATCCCCTCTATTGCAACTGCAGTATTCATTGGCTGGAAGATGGATGGGTAAATAAATAGCATGCACCAGTTAGTTGCATTGTGATGGATAGAAATGAATCTGTGTGTCTAAGCAGGAGTAATGGCTCTACAAGTCAGGTTTTTAATTTAGTAAATGAATCTTCAGTTTCAAGACCAATTCCGACATCCCATTGCACCCCGATGATTATATCATCATTAAATCCGTCTATAATCTACTATGTGGGAGATGAGTTATATGTGTATTGTTATGCAGTGGGATATCCAGCACCAAGAATGCAATGGACACGATCAAATAAACAATGTCAAAATGAAAGCCGAGCTAGTGAGAATGGAATATTACTACAAATGTGAATTAACCTAAATATTGTAGAAATGGATCCGTCTGATTCGGGTATGTATAAATATTGTGAAGCTAATGAATTCGGAATGACGGAATGGTCCTTTTTTGTAAGTGTGAAATCAAATAACGCTAAGGTTGTTGTTAAAAGACCTATCACTAAGCAGCAATATAAATTATTTTATAGAGATAATTCTGATAATTCAAAATATGATCGAGTATTTATCCACTCCGGTATGAAGGGGTACATATTAGGTCAGCTGAATTCATCCGCAAACTACCTAATTTGCATAACAATGCTCAAAGATAAGCAGGACAAATACAAAAACTGTATCATTGTCAGTATGATATCAGATGACCCGCGGAACTCCGGTATCTACCTCATCCTGGACGTCATCATAGACCTCGTAGCCCATGCCATAATTCTCATTATTTCTTGACTTATCGTCATTTGGTATTTTACTGACAGATATAGCAAAGCTAAGTCATGTCCTTCCTGCAGTCGACGTCCCAGCAGGCATTCCTCGGCAGTTGTGATGGCGTGTCTGACACCGCGCTTATAGCGTATGAAAAGAGGATACTTGAGCTATCAGAGGAGGAGGAAAATATTATCATTGATGATTCATTTTCTTCTACTTCACCAGTTTAATTGTATCACATCACATTCATGAATAATGGATAGATACGATCTGTCACACAAGTATATGGCAACATAGTCAATTATGGCACGTGTAGGTGGACGTCACAATCACAATACATAAGGATTGGCTCCGTGATGAATATGACGTCAAAGTCAATTACGTCATTTGGAGGTTTAGTCTGGCTAATGTCACAATCAAAATGATTGGCGTATCTAGCTCCGTCATAAACCTTTAAATGTCTATCAAGTGTAAGAATTGTATGTCTTTTAGGGATTTACTAATTAATAAACATCCGCTTGAATATTTTGAAATTAGTTTGACTGGGTGCTGTTGCGGTGACGTTACTTAAAATATGCAACAACTTACCTGTATGACTATGTACAAAATGGAGGTCTGAGAAGTCATGGTTAAAAGTAGATAAATCAATCGCTAAAACTCGTAACACGTGGGCGGAACTTAGCTAGAAATGGCGGGGCAGAGTTAGAAGCGAATCTCCTTCTCAATGTACTATCATCTTTATAGCGTTATTTGTTGCATTAAATGAAATTTTGTAATCACAAATTGATAATTGTGAACCACAATCTCATTGGCACAAAAATGTATGTATTATGATAAATGATTTGGATTAAGACAACCTGGAGCCCGGTTGAAAGCACAAAATGCAAATGCGTAGCCATTTTCTTTAGTTTCCATATATTTTGAAAATTATTAAAAGATAAATTGTTGTGTGTCCTGATTTATCAACATGTTTGGGACCATCCACTCTGGCGAATATGCTCCTAGTTCTGAGGTGACATAACATTATTGGCTCATCTTGTGCTCAAAGCGCTAACAATACTATTTATTTCAAGTAGCCCTTTAATAGTCAATCTTTTTCTGGAAAACTGGAATTTACAAAGAAATAGTTGACTATCAGAGGGTTAACCCTCTCATGCCGAATCCGGCTAAAGCCGACCACTGTAGGCGTCTTGAGGAATGTTCATTTTCAGGCCAAGAGAGGAAGATTTTTGAAAATTAACCACTGGAATGATTACCTCGATAATAGAGCCAGTCATTCCTGTTATACATCTTCTAAAAAGGTTTACTTTTAGTCTGCAAATGGACATTCGTCACCAAATTTAAAGGGTAAATTGCCAAGAAAATACAAATTATTACTTAGGCATTGTTCATGTGCAGACCAAGAAAAAAAAGATTTTTAAATTTTTACCACTGAAATAACTGACTCATTTATCGAGCCAATAATTCCAGTGGTACATCTTCAAAAGTTAGTCTTCTCTTAGCCTGCAATAGACATTCCTCAAGAACACGGGAGAAGCCGGTTTGGCATTAAAGGGTTAATTTGACAGCAGATAGGTTTAAAAATTAATCCATAAATTACTGACTGTCACTGTGTGTAGATTGAGCAAGACATTTTAAAACATCCGCGCTTTCGAACCTGCTCCTCGTTTAAAAGGGACAACATCCAGAGAGCTGATGATAATCAGGACAGCAGTCATCTTCAAGGAGCGCATTCAACATCGTCGTGTCGTG
>CM067361.1:17966560-18027029 GCA_034401795.1 Chaetoderma sp. LZ-2023a | reverse complement strand
GCATGACACGTGTGTTATCGGGATTATTTGCACAAAGGTATAAAATTAAATCTAGAAGCGCTAAACTTGGTGAATGGTTCTGTTCAGTCATGCCAGAAATAGAGACATGAGCAGAAAAATGGATGTCACGTAGCTTTTGGGATTAGACATCGTCATTGTCATTCCCTGTGTTTTTCCCTGGTCTGAGACCCGTTGTCCTCTAAGTTGTTCATCTGACCATAACTGGGATGACGCTTTCGAGTCACATCAGAAGTTGTTTGACTGTTACCATGGAAACATTGTAGACCCCTTGTCTCTGTTCCACATGATATGTAAGTGCGTTCACTCAGTGACAATGATCTATCGTCAGCTGGTTGACTTAGACAGCTGGAGTTATTCGTGGAATTAAAATGTGTAAACATAAGTGGGAAACTGAATCAGTCTGGTGGGAGACTTACGAAAGTTATCTAGTGAGCTAAAATGTTTGGACATTTTACGGAACTGGATTGCTTATTTACTGGATGTATTTGATGTCCAACAAAATAAGTACGCAGACATAGAATAGATGTATGCCTTTAGGGATATCTGAATGACTTGGATGTTTCAGGAAATCGTATTCGACATGTACAGATTGGTGATTTTAGTAGCTTACTTAGTTTACTCTTTCTCAAATAGAATGCTAATGAATGAATCAAGATCTGTGCCAACTCTGTGCCAACGAAAGAACTGAAGATATTTTCGCGGATTGATACTGTTGATCTAAGTGCTAACATATTCCCATTTGTATGTGCCTGTGAATATGATCTAATCCGGACTAGTTTTCTATACTGCAGTGATTTTCAGCACAAAAATTAATCCCCAAAAGCACATTCAGACATATCCATCATCTCAAATGTCTCAAAGTGCACTGTAACGTGGAACTAGAGTATTTAGGCCCACGCACATTTCAGAACTTGACAAATTTAAAGGAGTTGTATTTAAACAACAATAGATTGAAAGTTATCCCACAATCCATCCTATATTCGGTTCCAAGTTTGACATCTCTGTACATCCTGGAAAATCCCCTCTATTGCAACTGCAGTATTCATTGGCTGGAAGATGGATGGGTAAATAAATAGCATGCACCAGTTAGTTGCATTGTGATGGATAGAAATGAATCTGTGTGTCTAAGCAGGAGTAATGGCTCTACAAGTCAGGTTTTTAATTTAGTAAATGAATCTTCAGTTTCAAGACCAATTCCGACATCCCATTGCACCCCGATGATTATATCATCATTAAATCCGTCTATAATCTACTATGTGGGAGATGAGTTATATGTGTATTGTTATGCAGTGGGATATCCAGCACCAAGAATGCAATGGACACGATCAAATAAACAATGTCAAAATGAAAGCCGAGCTAGTGAGAATGGAATATTACTACAAATGTGAATTAACCTAAATATTGTAGAAATGGATCCGTCTGATTCGGGTATGTATAAATATTGTGAAGCTAATGAATTCGGAATGACGGAATGGTCCTTTTTTGTAAGTGTGAAATCAAATAACGCTAAGGTTGTTGTTAAAAGACCTATCACTAAGCAGCAATATAAATTATTTTATAGAGATAATTCTGATAATTCAAAATATGATCGAGTATTTATCCACTCCGGTATGAAGGGGTACATATTAGGTCAGCTGAATTCATCCGCAAACTACCTAATTTGCATAACAATGCTCAAAGATAAGCAGGACAAATACAAAAACTGTATCATTGTCAGTATGATATCAGATGACCCGCGGAACTCCGGTATCTACCTCATCCTGGACGTCATCATAGACCTCGTAGCCCATGCCATAATTCTCATTATTTCTTGACTTATCGTCATTTGGTATTTTACTGACAGATATAGCAAAGCTAAGTCATGTCCTTCCTGCAGTCGACGTCCCAGCAGGCATTCCTCGGCAGTTGTGATGGCGTGTCTGACACCGCGCTTATAGCGTATGAAAAGAGGATACTTGAGCTATCAGAGGAGGAGGAAAATATTATCATTGATGATTCATTTTCTTCTACTTCACCAGTTTAATTGTATCACATCACATTCATGAATAATGGATAGATACGATCTGTCACACAAGTATATGGCAACATAGTCAATTATGGCACGTGTAGGTGGACGTCACAATCAAAATACATAAGGATTGGCTCCGTGATGAATATGACGTCAAAGTCAATTACGTCATTTGGAGGTTTAGTCTGGCTAATGTCACAATCAAAATGATTGGCGTATCTAGCTCCGTCATAAACCTTTAAATGTCTATCAAGTGTAAGAATTGTATGTCTTTTAGGGATTTACTAATTAATAAACATCCGCTTGAATATTTTGAAATTAGTTTGACTGGGTGCTGTTGCGGTGACGTTACTTAAAATATGCAACAACTTACCTGTATGACTATGTACAAAATGGAGGTCTGAGAAGTCATGGTTAAAAGTAGATAAATCAATCGCTAAAACTCGTAACACGTGGGCGGAACTTAGCTAGAAATGGCGGGGCAGAGTTAGAAGCGAATCTCCTTCTCAATGTACTATCATCTTTATAGCGTTATTTGTTGCATTAAATGAAATTTTGTAATCACAAATTGATAATTGTGAACCACAATCTCATTGGCACAAAAATGTATGTATTATGATAAATGATTTGGATTAAGACAACCTGGAGCCCGGTTGAAAGCACAAAATGCAAATGCGTAGCCATTTTCTTTAGTTTCCATATATTTTGAAAATTATTAAAAGATAAATTGTTGTGTGTCCTGATTTATCAACATGTTTGGGACCATCCACTCTGGCGAATATGCTCCTAGTTCTGAGGTGACATAACATTATTGGCTCATCTTGTGCTCAAAGCGCTAACAATACTATTTATTTCAAGTAGCCCTTTAATAGTCAATCTTTTTCTGGAAAACTGGAATTTACAAAGAAATAGTTGACTATCAGAGGGTTAACCCTCTCATGCCGAATCCGGCTAAAGCCGACCACTGTAGGCGTCTTGAGGAATGTTCATTTTCAGGCCAAGAGAGGAAGATTTTTGAAAATTAACCACTGGAATGATTACCTCGATAATAGAGCCAGTCATTCCTGTTATACATCTTCTAAAAAGGTTTACTTTTAGTCTGCAAATGGACATTCGTCACCAAATTTAAAGGGTAAATTGCCAAGAAAATACAAATTATTACTTAGGCATTGTTCATGTGCAGACCAAGAAAAAAAAGATTTTTAAATTTTTACCACTGAAATAACTGACTCATTTATCGAGCCAATAATTCCAGTGGTACATCTTCAAAAGTTAGTCTTCTCTTAGCCTGCAATAGACATTCCTCAAGAACACGGGAGAAGCCGGTTTGGCATTAAAGGGTTAATTTGACAGCAGATAGGTTTAAAAATTAATCCATAAATTACTGACTGTCACTGTGTGTAGATTGAGCAAGACATTTTAAAACATCCGCGCTTTCGAACCTGCTCCTCGTTTAAAAGGGACAACATCCAGAGAGCTGATGATAATCAGGACAGCAGTCATCTTCAAGGAGCGCATTCGCACAAGGATGCTTGAAAATTAAAATATTTAAACTATCTACTTTTAGAGGCTTAATTTGTGTACCTCACTGTAATGAAAGGAAATAAATCTTCCGTATATATTAATATAATTTTTTGTTAATTTGAATTAGGGATACTAATCACTAAATCAAATTCGCAAGATTTATCTCGTTTTATTACATTAACTTACTTAAAGGTTTAAAATGTAAACAGCACCCAATCACTGAGTTCCATTTGCGCAGTATTTCAACTATTCTAAATGTGGTGTTGGTTTTTTAATGTAAGTGGTAAAAAGGATCAAATTCTAGCTGTCCTCGCCCATTTCTAGCTAACTCCACATATGTATTTCACGTGTTCGGATAGATTTGTACACACCGAACACTGAAGTCCCAGAATCCCAATTAAATAAATTAAATTAAATTAAATAAATTGTTGAATAGTTTGAAACATTAAAACTAATTTTACTGCATATGGCAACAATAGCTCCCAGTAAAATTATTTTCAAAATGTTCAACAGAATGCTTATTAACTTGTAAACGTCACCAAGACATACAATGTGTACACTTGACGAATATTCGCGCTTCATGACGGAGTTATAATAGTTCATTATGATTGTGACGGCACCCTACATGTGACGTCATTGACTATGACGTCAAGTACGTGAGCGACAGTTTGGATACCTCCATTGTCTGTTCTAGATAAGGTGCTCTCCTAGGACAGGTGTAATGTATTTAAGCAACACATTATAGACAGTTTGCCTAGAAATGCACCTTCTCCCTGTAAGGCACTCATGTGTTGAACGTTGCACAAATTTAAGTAAGTTTTCAATTCTCCCTCCCTCCCTCCATCCCTCCCTCCCCCCCTCTCTCTCTCTATCTCTCTCTCTCGCTCTCTCTCTCCCTCCCTCCCTCCCTTCCTCTCTCTCTCGTTCTCTCTCTCTCTCTCTCTCTCTCTCTCTCTCTCTCTCTCTCTCTCTCTGTCTCTCTCTCTCTCTCTCTCTCTCTCTCTCTCTCTCTCTCTATCTCTCTCTCTCTCTCTCTCTCTCTCTCTCTCTCTCTCTGTCTCTCTCTCTCTCTCTCTCTCTCTCTCTCTCTCTCTCTCTCTCTCTCTCTCTCTACACTGTCGCCTTTCTCTCTCACTTTAGCCCACTTGGTCGCCCTCGTTTTCTTCGCTCCAATATTCGATAATTGATTAGCAACCAACCCATGCTTTTTACTCAATCGTCCTGTATAAAGAAATATATTTATATCATTCATTGTGAACATGACGTGTTAGAAAAATCATTTCCATAGTATATACTTTGTCATCAATATAAATAAATGTTTCTATTCATTACTGGCACACTCATCAACTACTGTTTATTTAAATATCGCATTATAACCATCCTGATACGTATACAGACGTACGGCCATCTGTCTTATGAGCATAGTAGAGGCCAGCAGATGTGGTCATAAAATAGAGGTGGTCCCTTGAGAGGTTGGAATTATGTAGATGGAAATCCTAGATCATCGGGATGTACACTGATGGTGATCTACTGTATGCTGTGGCTGTATTACGTAGTAGACGCATCCAACAGGTGTAACCAGTCCTTCTTCGACTTTGACCAGTGTGTCATGAAATCTCATATACCATTCTGTAATGGTTATTGCGTGTCGTCGTCCGTTATATAAGACCCACAATACAATAATATATAACAACACGTTGGCACCAAAAAAACGGTTTTCTGCCAAGCTGATTAATTGTTGGCCTCATGGCGAAGTGTACTGAGACTATTGTATCTTACGCTTTCTTGTATAAATGTGTGGTTAGGGTTATTGAGCAGAACTTATCACACACGACAAGAATTATCTGATGAAATCTACTCTATCGATCCTAGCTAAACTGCTAATTGTGTGTTGCGCGTAGTGTCTTGAAGAATCGGCAAGGGCGATCAGGACACGGATTTCTCCGAATACGTGTTTGCATATGAATGTGTCTGTGCCACTAGTGTATCATCATCTACATCATTGTCATTGATCCGGCACCCACATTCGTAATATATGTGTCTTGTCATTGCTGTAGGATCTATTGGTGGATGCATAAGGAAGGTCATCGTGCTCGTTCCTGTCGCATCCGTGCACTGGATAGATCCAAACTATCACTCAAGTGTATGACGTCATAATCAATACATAACCTGACGTTACAATTAACATGCATAACGAGTGACGCATCTAGCTCCACCATGGACATTGAGTAGACTGGCAAGTGTACGAATTATATATATATATATATATATATATATATATGTGATGGATTTACTATTCAATAAACCTTCTGCCATAAACAACACCCAGTCCAATTAGTTTCTAAATATTCAACGGCTTTTCATTATAATTACATAGAAATTGATATTCTGCGAATTCATGTTTCAAAGCATATAACTCGATACCAACACATTTAAAACGATAGCTAGAAATGTACTAGCTGGGTGTCTCAATGGACCTTTGCATTTTAGCTATGACCCGCCCATCACTAGATAAAGTCCACCCACACCTCGCCGTGTTGGAATTGATCGATCCCCGAATGCCCTTGCTATCAATTTCCTGAAAACTATACAGGGAAGCTGTTGAGTCTTTTTGTAACTAATTTGACTGGGTGCTGTTGCTGCCTTATGGCAGCAACAGCGCCCAGTCAAATTAGTTTCAAAATATTCAATATAATATTTATTAAATAGTAAAGACAAACAATTTGTAGAACAACAAATATCAAATATACGTTCGTGACGTACTTATCTACGTCATCCATGATGTCATTCATTATGATATTATTCTACACGTCACGCAGTTCATTAAGACGTCATATGATGGGTGGGTACTTTGGAAAGGTGAATTGGTCACCCACCCAAATGTGTAACGTGTCTTGTTGATGGTGTATATTTCTGTATGCATACTGCAGGTCGTCGTTCTCAACGGCATTCCAATGCCACACTGCGTAGTGTTCTTTGTTATTGTGTTGTCTACACGTCTTGGAACGTGGTAATCTCGGCACCATTGTAGATTCATTGTAATGATTAAATAATCAGTCATGGTTTTGAAGTTGTTAAAAAGGATAGCATTGCCATAAACTATGATAAATGCCATAGGGCGATGATGCCAACAGTACCAAAATAATCAATCTATCACAATGCTTGGCAACGAAGTAACAAACATATTGTATCATACATAGTCTATGAGAGTATCGTTCGCTTTCAGGCCAACATAAATAGAAGTGTGCAGGAAATTAGCTACCCTGAACCAGGGGTATGTGGCACTCATCTGGAGCAGTAGAATCTTAATACTTTATTCACTAAACTTGCTCAAGAAAATAAAACTATTTGCTCATTGAATGTCTATTGGCATGCCACGAGAAGAATGCGCCTTTTACATGATTTACTTCAAATGTGACAACATACAAAATAACCACCGAGGTAGGTGAGTAATAAGATGTTCTTATAGGAATTCTGAGGTCTAATATCCTAAGGGCCATCACGCTAAGTGTAGTTAAACTCAGCCCAGCTATGGATTACCTTGTTAAGTAATTTCAGAAATCTAAAATGGACTCTATGTAAACCCCCAATTAGATTTCTGTATGTTATATCTGATGTCTGCCGCGGTAGTTCAATAATATGGTCGGTTAAGCCGTGTTTGATTAAAATCCGACTAGACGTTAATCATTTCCTTGATGTTTTAAAAATCCAAGATATTCGCCAAAAGAATTAATTTATCACTCAGATTGCAGTATTAACATCGTACCCCATTAGCTTCTTTCAGTAAAGTTTGCTTCAAATCAGTGTTTCACCAAATACCTGAGCAATCCAAGATGGCTGCTGAATAAAATGTACTCAATCACATTTAGGCCATAGCGCCTAATAACAGCATGTCCTCCCAAACAAGTTTGGCTGATATCGCCCTAGCGGTTAATGAGGGTGGTTCCATGCCCTGAGAATGTCAAGGAAACATATATGGTTTATGCCGCTTACGTCAACATCATAGATCACAATCTGACTTCACAATGCAATGACGTCATGCTCATAATTCACCTTTCCAGAGCATCCATCCATCATCCGACCTCGTATGAGGTCAGAATCAGCTCAGCGTGTGTATGATGGCGTCACAATCAGTACATCGCAAAGGGTTCCCTATAGATCGTCATCAAATCGCAAATAGTCTGACACTGTGTATGAATTGTATGTCTTTGTAATTCTTTGCTATTTAATAAACATGCTGCTGAATATTTTGAAACTAATTTGACTGGGCGCTGTTAATTCCGCAGGCAGCAACAGCACCCAGTCAAATTACTCTCAAAATATTCGACAGTTTACCTGTGCAATTTTAGGAAATTGATAGTCAGGGTGTTCAGAGATCGATCGATCTCAACACGAGCGTGTGGGTGGAGCTTAGCTAGAGATGGGCCGGGTGTAGCTAAAACCGGAAAGGTCCATTGGCATTGGTGGTTTGCGTTATCGCAAGTTAGTGAAATGGTTTTTTACACCCTTGAAGAGTTTTTTCCAGACAAGATGCCTCGACTATAGAAATACCTTCACTAACACAGGTATCTTTCATCACTATGCGCCGTCCATTACTTTTTAAGCCCAGCCGACTTGTATGCATTAAGTTTACTGAGGACTGATTGCTTCCTATGACAGCAACAGATTGCAGTCAAATTAAACTCAACGTATTCAATGGAGTGTTTAGTTACTTGTAAATTCAATGATCATTCACACACTTTCATGACAGACACTCTAATTTCTCTGACCATTACTGTCATTTGTGTGTGACGTCAGCCAACACGTGACGTATTTGACACTGACGTCATATAATTCGGTGACAGATCCGATCCCTCCATAGAGAGATAGTCATTTAACAAATCACGTCTTAATGAACCAACAGCACATGGCTTTATAGAGAGTATAAAACATGCGTAGATCTATCATAGATCATACTTCAATCGTATCTGAACACACAATAGGCTAAGTACTTGTCGATGTGGTTGCGCCATGCTCTCACATGCGCCCATTAAGAGAAGCAGGGAAAGGCAAGAGAGAGGAGAGAGAGAGAGAGAGAGAGAGAGAGAGAGAGAGAGAGAGAGAGAGAGAGAAGAGAGAGAGATGCATAGTAGGGAATCGGATATACTATCAATATGGCACCACTGTAAATAGACGAAGATAATCAAGCGACACATCAGGATATCCGTCAGAATACACCGGACGATAACTGCCATGCATATGTCGTCTGAAAATAACAATTCCTGCAGAGCAAATCTCAGAGAAGTTCTTAAAGCGTGATGGTTGCTAACCGAATAGCACGATTTGAACTACTGCATTTTGTTTGGTTTAGATCATGCCAACATTGAGATTGACTTTACAGGAAATACAATAATTAGATCCGTGTTTATCGATGTCACTGTCGGTTTTCCATTGAGTCTGATGATGTCTTTCTCTGTTTGGCATATCCTCCTGATCGACAGCGTTGTCAGTGAACATAGAAAGATTTGGAGAAACGACAACTGACTGAAATAATGGAATCCAAACAGCAAACAGCAGCAGCAGCAGCAGCAAAAGCAACACCAACACCAAAAATAACAGCGTCAAATACTACAACAACAGCAACTACTACTACTACTACTACTACTACTACTACTACTACTACTACTACTACTACTACTACTACTACCACTACTACTACTACTACTACTACTACTACTACTACTACTACACTACTGCTACTACTACTACTACTACTACTACTACTACTACTACTACTACTACTACTACTACTACTACTACCACCACTACTACTACCACTACTACTACTACTAATACTACTACTACTACTACACTACTGCTACTACTACTACTACCACTACTACTACTACTACTACTACTACTACTACTACTACTACTACTGCTACTACTTTTTTTTCTTTTTTTTTGAAAATCCGACGCTGACGCAGTCGGATACACTTCCCGGAGGAACTCCTTTAAAAAGGCTTACAAACCCCCATAAAAAATCGGTTGAAATTGCAGGCTTTATTAATAGAATAACAATACAAACCTAACATGTCAAAACAGTGCAAGCTAAAATACTCTATTATCATATACCACAACCGTGGCATAACCACATAGAAAACATAATTAATAAAGAGCTGATAACATAACATAATTCAACAAAGGCATTGCTATTTGCACACCCTGTAGTAGTAGGCCCAAATGGCGAGCATAGCCAACCAACAAGTGGTAAAGCCACTCATCAATAATTAGCAGTAAGCTACTGCTAATCATTGATGCCATTGAGCCGATTCATGACCGGCAGGCTAAGTAGATCATATGTAGTTTAACGTAGCACACCGTATAGTAGTAGGGCCAAATGGCGAGTGCAGCTCGCCAACAAGTGGCGAGGTGACTCGTCAATTAGTAACAAAAAGTCACTCACTGACGCCAGTTAGCCGATTAATAAATACCCAACGGACGTAGTAGCCTTTATATAATATAATGCACAAAGTAAACGTATACAAACTATGACTTCTTAGATGGCGTTCTGGGTTCATTTTCTAAATTTACTTCATTGTAAGTTTTTGCAAATTACCCTGGAACAAATACACCTACAGTAAATATTTACAACAGGAAGCTAATTGTTAACTTGAAAATCGGATCACCTCCAGAATATTGACATAATGCTCATTTGATATTTAAATATTCTGATCCCAAGGTTAGGATATTCGTCAAGATTAGAGTCTCCTAAGGCATTACAATTTTAAAATAAAGGCAATTAAATTTAATTAAAATAGCATTTATCAATATACAGCAAGCAGCGAGTGTGCTAGCTTATACAAGTTCCGCTTCTGATATTTTAAGATATCCGTATTCAATTGATACTAGGCCAGTTTTGCACCATACGTCTTTAAATCTACTTTCTCTCCCATGTTCTACTAGCCTGTAAAATTCACAATGAATGCAGTTTATCAACAATGATCGAAATATAGCTTGTATGTCTCTCTGATGGTTGTTGCCGGTTTTATCTCTGGCCTCTGAACACCGATGCTTCCAGATGGCCCACACTCATACAGATAACAGGGTTATTAACAATTCTTTCTCCTTGCTATTAATGATTCGTCCGATAGTTGAGCAATCTTTGAACAAAATTGTGTCAGCCACTAAATTCACATATTTGGTTCCAAATTTAGCAAGGAGCATATTGATATATACCCAAAAGCCTGTAGTTATGCGACACTGAGTAAATAGATGGTCTATCGTTTCCTCCTCAGTATTACATAATAAGCACCGGTCTGTACTTGATATTTTACACATATAAGTAAGATGACCGACCCATAGCCTTCGATGGAGTAATCGCCATGCCAGGTCCCGTGCATTTCCTGGTAGAGAAGGTAGATGTATTGCTTTCCAGGCATTTTCCCAGTTCTTTGGCGTGCATCCTAAATTGTTCCAATGCCTAACCACAATAGGAGTCTGTCCCCGACTTTGCATTAGAATTCTATACCAGTCTCTAGATGCCATGTTGTATTTTTTATGTTCTGACATAAATACTAATGTTGGTTGCAACATATCAATGTTGCCACGTGCTTTCGGCAATTTGAACCATACAGCAGGTATTGCATTCTTTATTCTAACAAATAAGCGCTGAGCATCAATATGTCTCATTGATGTTATTCTTGCTACATCTTGCATCGCAATCCTTCTACGAGATTTCGGATTTACCAAGTCACGTAAATATTGAATACCATTTTTGGCCATAGAGGGAAAATATAATACATCATCATTATCACGAATCAACTCGTTGCCCCAAAGACGTTGCTCTAAGGCATCTTCCCAACAACTTGGTTGTGGCATTGATCGTGTAAATATTTTTAAGGCTTCGAACTGTTCTTTATATACATTTGGAATCTTTTGATGATTAGGTGGCAATTTATTGCACATAAATAAACATTCTACTGGAAATGGGTCAACGTACCTTTGGAGAAGTGCCCTTGAAACACTTGACCAAGATGAGTTTGAAGTAAGTAACTTATTCAAGAATTTCAATTTTAAAGAAGCACACTTTGCTGAAACATTAACCAAATCCAGGCCTCTGGCATGCTTTTCATTGGTGAGGATTGACTGTGATACTAAATGGGCTTTGTCCTCCCATAAGAAGGACAAAAGTAACGTGTTGATCTTTGACTCCACTGATTTGGGCATATGAACCACAGAAGCGGTATACCACAGTCCAGATAAAATTAAATTATTAAGGACTAATGTCCTGCCAAAGACAGTTAGGCGACGTCGTTTCCAATTTAGTAATGCACACTTTAGCTTGGATATCCTTTCTTCCCAGTTTAGTAATACATTTTGTTCTCTACTAAAGTAAATACCCAAAATTTGTATGACATCATTTGAGCAGTTAATATCCATCACATTATCAGTTCTGCCCTTCCAATCGCCCAAAAACAATCCCTTAGATTTATCTTTATTGACTTTAAGTCCTGATGCCTTTTGAAAATCTGTTAATACTCCATTTAAAATTCTAAAATCCGTATTTTTACCCGCAAACACAGTCGTATCATCTGCATATTGAGAAACCTTTAGTGGCCTTTCTACGCCACGTATACATAGTCCTTGAAAGTCATTGCGTTGCCTCAATGTGGCCCCCAACGATTCCATAGCTATGACAAATAGAAGCGGGTACAGTGAGCAACCCTGTCTGACACCTCGGTCCAACACTACAGGTTTTGGAGAGCTGATTGTTAACTAAATAGCAACTTGTTATATCAGTATATAAAATATTGACCCATTTAATAAATCTTGAACCAAAGCCAATATGGTCTAAAGACTTAAACAAGAAATCCCATTCTAGTCTGTCAAACGCCTTCTCGTTATCAAGTGCTATTATTGCTGCTGGGATACAATCCTTTTCGACTAATTGAGTAAGGTCCCGTATAAGCAAAGTGTTGTTTAATATTGATCTTCCTGGCACAGAGCAGGTTTGATCATCATGAATGACTTCGCCTAGGACTGCGCCAAGTTTTAATGTTAGTGCCCGAGTAATAATCTTATAATCTACACAGAGTAGAGAGATTGGTCTATAATTCTGTATTTTATTTCTGTCACCCCTCTTATATATAAGCCGAACATATGCTTGGGCCATCGATGTAGGGAGATGCCCTTGCTTAAAAATGCTGTTTGGTATTTCTTCTAATACTGGCCCAAATATGTGCCAGAATGTTTGATAAAATTCAACTGGAAGTACGTCGCATCCAGGAGACCTTTCTAACTTCATACCTTTGAGGTATTTTGTTAAATCATCAATTGTTATTGATTGGTCACAGCTTTCGCGACATGAATCTGGAAGTCTTTTCGTTATATTAGCTAAAACATCTCTAGTTGCAGTGTCCTCGCTTCCCTCAGATTTATACAATGATTTGTAAAATTCGGATACTGTTTCAATCATTTCTGCATTTGAGCCCACTGATACTCCATCATTAGTCTTCAGTGAGCGCATTAATTTCTCTATACATCTTGCTTTTTTCAAATTACAAAAGTAACGTGTAGGCTTTTCGCCCTCGGTGTGCATTTGTGGTCTTGACCTTATTTTGGCAAACAGATATTGCTCTATTTCATTTAGTCTACCTTTTAATTTAACCAATAGTTCGTAATAATTATATTCCCCATCATTAATTTTCTTATTAATTTTACACAACGACCTCTGAAGCGCCATTTTACGCTTTCGTAATTCACGTGCTTTCCTAATGGAATACTGCCTTGAAATATATTTCAGGTCTGATTTAGCATCTTCCCACCAGTCTGTTATACATTCATACGAATCTCTTCTTTCATCCCAATGCCTCCAACAACTTTCCACACATTTGCGGTAGCAACTATCTCGTAGCAATGCTACATTAAGTTTCCAAAATCCATCTCCTCGTTTTACCCAGTCAGCATTGTCTAATGTGATGGAAAACATATTGTGATCAGAGAAAGTTACTGGGTTTATGTTAGTTTTACACATGTAACCTTTCAATGAACGTTCTACATAGATCCTGTCTAACCTTGACGCTAACCTTCCATCGGTTGAAAACCAAGTAAATTCCTGGCCTTCTGGATTTTCAATCCGATAAGTGTCTAACAAGCTTTTATTTTCACAAATGTGTTTCAAAATATTATGCGATGTGTCATTAAAATTAGACCTAGAGTTTCTGTCTTTAGCCTCGTCTAATATGCAATTAAAGTCACCGCCCATAATTAGGTTTTCAGGCGTTCTGTCTTGAATTATTGTGGAAACATCATTTAGAAATTCACGGCGCAATTGATGAGAGGTAGGTGCATAAAGGCACATCAAATTTAAACTTGTGTTTAGTACATCAATTGATATACAAATCCATCGTCCATTTGGATCTGATGACGACGATATAACGTCAACATAGTTGAGACAGTGGGGCAGGAATAGAATGTCCACTCCAGCACTATTATCTTGTGATAAAAAAACAAAAATCTGCCCTTTGGAAATATCTTTGAGAGATTCATACACTTCAGCTTTTTTAATTTTGGTCTCTTGTAGAAAAGCAATATCAACTCTCTCATTTGCTAATTCTTCAAGCAAGTGGCGCTGCTTGAATTCGGTATTTAATCCTCTGCAATTGATGGTGCAGATAATCATAATTTGTAAAATGATGTTTACAACCGCCATCATTAGATTAACTAGATTTGGGGTTTTTAGCTCGCTTCTTAGACTATTTACCTAATTTTCCTGCGAATTCAATATTTCCTAGTTCTACCACAGACAAATATTCATATTTGGAAATATCAGAATCATGGCGCAGTAGACGATATTTCACGCCTCTCGCCGTTACATATGGCACTAATACTTCACCCCCTTCTGATCGGCACATTACCATTTCATCTTTCATCTGTGAACTCTGTGTTTGAATGGACACATCTGATTCTGCAACTGACATTGTATCATCATCCATATCATTTACTTCAATCTCAGATTCTGAGCTATTGTCTTCTTTATGACGCTTATTGCTACTTAAGTAACATTTGGCAGGAGCATCATTTACCATATCTTCAAGCTGACTTAAATCAAGTGGGCTTAGCGGAAAATCGACTGAACTTTCTGTCTTCTGAGTCCTAAACTTATCCTGTCCTAATTTTAATTCATCTTCTAAGGAATTGTAAACTGGCTCTTCTGTAAGATCATCATTTTCCTGCGTGTCTTTTACAGCAACGTTTGGCTCCACTGCATTTTGAGTATTTTCTTCACTTAAGGTTATACCCTCCTCTAATACATGAATTTCATCAACTGTAGTTACTTTAACAGGATTTGATGATTTGTTTGTGTCATTTACAGTGGCATGAACCAAAACAACAGCTTCCGTGGCGGTTGCTTCAGATCCTTCCTCCCTCTCTCCGACTAAGCGCTATCCTTCTTATATGCACGTCCCGATCCCGTCTCCCCATCCTTCCATGGATGGATGGGGGCATGGGTTGGATGGATGCATGGATGGATGGATGGACGGGTGGTTGGGTTGGTGTGTGGTGATCGATGGGTGGGTGGATGGATGAATGGATGGATGGATGGACGGATGGTTGGATTGGTGTGTGGAGATCGATTAAGGTGGGTGGGTGGGTGGGTGGGTGGGTGGGTGGCTGGGTGGGTGGGTGGGTGGGTGGATGGATGGATGGATGGATGGATGGATGGATGGATGGATGGATGGATGGATGGATGGATGGATGGATGGATGGATGGATGGATGGATGGATGGATGGATGGATGGATGGATGGATGGATGGATGGATGGATGGATGGATGGATGGATGGATGGATGGATGGATGGATGGATGGATGGATGGATGGATGGATGGATGGATGGATGGATGGATGGATGAATGGATGGATGGATGGATGGATGGATCCTTCCTCCCTCTCTCTGACTAAGCTCTATACTTCCTTTATGCGCGTCCCCATCCCACCTCCCCATCCTACCCGCCTCCCCATCCTTCCATGGATGGATGGGGGCGTGGGATGGATGGATGGATGGATGGTTAGATGTCTGGATGGATGGGTGTATGGATGGATGGATGAATGGATGGATCCGTCCATCTGCCTTGCCAGCCATCCGGCCGTCTGTGTGTCCGCCCAGCCACTCTCTCACATAAAATTAAGGGAGCTGAATACTACTTCCTTTCTACATGTATGAACAAAGTTTAATTATAAACACTGCAGTGGCCTGTCGGGTGTGGTGAACACAATTCTATCAAATGGCAAAATATGTCCCCCAAACTTGATTCATTTTTTCGGCATCAAATGATCAAAAGGCATCAAAAGGCAAAATTGAGTGTCCCAACAAAAGCATATAACACCTTTGAATGATCGGTTCATGATCTCGTGAAGGAAACACTACTCACTTATCAATCCAATTCGGAAGAGTAAAATTTCACTAATCTGTGTGGAGTGAAACCAGTCCACTAATCATTGGCTTTATTAATGATGTTTGTGATAAACCCGAATCAAAGGAAATTCAAACCTTGCACAAAGTTCAATTGTTCAAATTAAACCATAGAGTAGTTTTTCAAAGGAGATTGAGTAATTCAGTAAACGTATATAAAGCTGTCTATACTGAAGGGCTGACAGATTTGTCATACAGGCTACTGGTGAAGCACATCCATGTGAAATGCATTTAGCCAATTGACGGTGTCCATAATTACTGTGAGTAACTTATAATATTGCGTATTGTATTGTTGTATTGTTAACCCTTGCATATTACATGTTAATTCTACAATTTGTCTTTCAGGTGTAAGTAATATATTGGTTCAATTTGTAGTTGATGTGAATGAATGTGTGTGCTTGAATTTGAGTTTGCCTGATCGAATCTTTCTTACCTGCTCAACTGCCAGTCTGATTGCTAGTTAGATTGAACGCTTGTCTGTCTGAATGGCTATTGCGAGGAAGAATGGTCGTAGGAAGAATGGAGATGGTAAAGGGTGCTCATCTGCGCATGCGCGCCTGGTAAAGCTGTATTACCAAATAATTCAGTGCTTCCACCATATTGCTACGCTACGTAGGCATTTAGATGCCGAAACTCTCCCTGATGGGCTTAGCAGGAAGGTGGAGAGCTGAATGGATTGTGTAAGCCAGCTATGCCAAATGATGACATCTACTTTGCCATCTGGAATGTGAATTTTGAGTGGGCAAAATCTACCATTGAGGCCATGTTAAATCACTATAATGAACAAATTGGTAGTATTAGAACTGAAGTAGTCCTCACACAGGCAATGCCACATTTAGACCTAGGTCGTGCTAAATCCAATGCTATACGCTGGGCAAAAAACAATTATAATAGAAAGCTCGACATTAATCCGATTAGTTCTTTTTACGATTTTGTGCGACCGATAGATCCATCTCAGCAACCAATTCAAAATCTCGCACAAGCCACGCCTCTGGTCATGATACCAACTGTGGCCCCACAATCACAAATGAAAAAACGCCTCAGATCACCTGAAACTTCGCCGCCAGTCACAAAACGAGTAGACAGTAAAATCTCTCCATTGCTACCATTAGATTCTGGCCCTAGAGATATGCTATTTGAAGCATCATTAATCCCACTACCTGACTCTCCACTAGGCAATCTAAATGACCCAAACGAATATCCGCCCTTGCCACAGAGGGAAAGGGTTAATAATGGTAGCAAATCTGGTCCACGGACTGGCGCTTCTCAGAAATCCCCCCAGAGCAGTCAACCATCGGGTCTCAAGACCCCATCCCCAACAGGGAAACTGCCACAGCCCAGCTTCTCTCCAACTCCAGGTCCAAGTAATGCACCGGAGGTGCGTCCTATTAAATTTGCAAATAGACCCAAACAACCCACCATGTTGGAGAGAAACATTTTTTGGAAATTTCGTCATGAAATCGAAAACAAAATTGACTGGCGACTACCTGTTCTCACGAACAAAGTACTCATCTTTGGAGCTTCGAACCTGAGTCGCATTAATGTTGAGCCCCACCCTGAAACGCAAGTTGCCTGCTACCCAGGAGCTAAATTGTGTCATGCTAGAGGACTAATTCAAAAGTACACTGGATCATTTAAACCAGAGAAAATAGTGATTAACATTGGCATTAATGATATGAATGAACCCATCTCTAGTTCAAAACATAGATTAATGCTGCTTCTCAGTGCGATTAAGTCCAAATTCCCAAAGACTGCGGTTTACTTCGCAAAACTTAACTATTCAAGTCGGTTGACAGCTCAGCAGAAGTTGGCGATTCAGTCCATCAATTCGACGGCTGAATCATCAAAATCTGTGACTGTCATTCCTGCACTTAGACTCTCCGAATTTAATGTTGTTAAGGATAACATTCATTGGACTGAGAAGACAGCTAACTCGATTTATTCTGCCTGGCTTAAATTCCTAAATTTAAACTAGACGAGGGCCAGGGTAACATCCGCCCGGAAACAGGACTGGGCAGTGATATTGTCAATCTAACTGGCTCCCCATTAGGTGAAGCAGAGCAGTCACTGCTCAATTTTGGTCTTACATTTGTCCCAACACCAAAACCTAAAACAGGTTTGGATGCTCTTTTAGATAATGGCTGTATGGAAACATCTGAATTTAGTCACCGTATTAAGTTAGCAGACTTCTTTCGTAACTCTAATAGTAACATTCCACCATTCATTGAAAAAACTGGCTGGGCACCAAACGTAAAAATCCTGGACCCAGCGATCGGTGAAAGCATAGAACTCTTTTCAGAACGTGTTAAAAATTCTACATTCCCTATGAAGAACGCCAGGCCTTAATTGAATTGTCTAAAAACAGCGAAATTGTCATCAAACCTGCAGATAAAGGGTCGGCGACTGTAATAATGCTTAAAGATAACTATAAACGTGAGGCACAACGCCAACTTAGTAACCCAAAGCATTACCAGAAACTAAGCAAACCACTTTGGCAAAATAATTGCAGCAAATTTAATGAGATTCTTCAAAAATTGCTAAATAGCAAGAAGATCACCGAAAAGCAACATAAGTATCTCTTTGCTAAACTTGAGTCAAAACCACGGATTTTCTATCTTTTGCCAAAAATTCATAAACCCATAGATTCGTGGTTGGACCCAATGTCACCGCCCGGGCGACCTATAATCTCTGATTGTGGCAGAATCCTACAGATTCAGTGAATACATCGATTACCATCTACAGCCAATAGCAAATAGACACCCCAGCTTCTTGAAAAACACAGAAGACTTCTTATCACAGGTCTCTGAGACCTGGATACCTCCAAATTCATGCATGGTCACGCTTGACATCGATGCTATGTATACAAACATTGACATCGAGAAGGGTATAAATTCTATCCGTAGAGCATTCGTGAACTACCCAGACACCAACAGGCCAGACAGAAAAGTAATAGCTCTATTAGAGCTGAGTCTGAATGGCAATGATTTTGAATTCGATGGCGAAATTTACCAACAAATTTGCGGCTGCGTGATGGGCAAGCGCTTTAGCCCATGTTTTGCCAATATTTACGTAGCAGAGTGGGAGGAGGAAGCGTTAGAAAAGTGTCCAAAACAGCCCCTCATTTATCGCAGGTACGTTGATGACATGTTCATGATTTGGCAACACACAAAGGCAGAGTTTGATGAATTTTTCGAAATTCTGAACAATCACGATCCGAATATTAAATTAAAAGCAACCATTGACGAGATGTCCGTAGATTTCCTGGATATAACTGTATATAAAGGTCTAAAGTATGAAACAACTGGCTACTTAGACTACAAAGTGTATTTCAAACCAACCGATTCGCATCAGCTATTGCACAAAAAATCTTTCCATCCACCACATACTTTTAAAGGAATAGTAAAATCACAAATAATCCGTTTTCACAGGAATTCGAGTGATAGGAAAAACTTTGAAGAAGCGTGCTCTACCCTATTCAAAGCCCTCAAACCACGAGGTTACTCCTCACGATTCTTGCGCAAAATCAAATCTGAAACATTGGACGGCTTGGAAACCATTCCAGATAATGCCTCAAATCGTCGGCCAACCAAAATTTCTCACAATCGTCCTATTATAGGTGTAGGCGAATCTCGCAAATGCGGAAAGAAAAGGTGCAAGTTAGATGAATTTCTCCCAAACCAGAATACTTTCACGAGCTTTCAGAACAAAAGCAAGTTCCAACTTCAGTCTAATCTAGATTGTGACTCTGAAAATGTTATTTATCTAATTTCATGCAAATGGTGCCAAAAACAGTATGTCGGCGAAACCAAATGTCCATTAAGATGGCGGGCAACTCGACACCTCTCAGATATTAGGCTAGAGGAAGACACACATGTTTCCGAACATTTTAATCTTCCTGACCATTTAGCCCTTCGTGACTTTGAAATTATGCCGATTGAACAGCCACCCCTTTCAGATACGGCAGAAGAAACTGATAAACAAAGAAAACTTCGAGAATCGTTTTGGATTAAAGAACTCGAAACACAGTGGCCAAGGGGAATAAACTCGGACCCAGGCTTATCTGATCAACGTGACAAAATTCCATTCATTCTGACCTATAATTGGAAAAACGTTGAAATTTCCAAAATCTTGAAAGATGAGTATCAAAACCTACAGGAGAAACTGAAACAACCCTTTAACAAGCGTCCAGTAATTGCGTTTAAGAAAAATCCGAATCTACGTGACATCTTGGTAAAAGCAAAACTCAAATAGCTATCCATAATATCCATCTCAATCATTCAACATTAACCCTTGCATGATGGCCAGCCAAAAATGGTCAATTTGGTGATCTTGGGCAATGTCCATTTGCCGGCGGGGATTGGAGTAGTTTTGAAAATTTACCGCTGTAATGACTGGCTCGGGAACCGAGACAGTCGTTCCAGTGGTATATTCTCGGGAATGACCTTGTCTGTGCCTGCAAATATACATTAAATAAGTAAGCGCATATTTGGATTTTACTGAACAAATTTAACCAGTAAAGGGTTAACATTAATGCCATATGGCTTTCCTCAAACAAAATGACAAATCTCAGGCAGTAAGATAAACCAAAATATCTTAAATTTTTGAATTTTTTCAATTATTGAAGATTCTGAGCCAGTGCGTTGAAAATATTGACTACTACTACTACTAATACTACTCCTACTACTACTACTACTACTACTACTACTACTACTACTACTTTTTTTTTTGAAAAACCGACGCTGACGCAGTCGGACAAACTTCACAGAGGAACTCCTTTAAAAAGGCTTGCAAACCCCCAGAAAAAAACCTGGTGAACTAGTAATCTTGATTAATATTACACCAAAACAATGATAAATAATGAGCATTAATACAATCTATAAATACATATGGCTTAAAAAGTATAGATACAAAACAATAGGCTGATAAAGCTCCGCTAGCAAAACAAAACTTAACAAAGGCATTACTATTCAACCCAGGTGTAGTAGTAGACCCGTGTGGCGAGTGCAACTATCCAACAAATGAAAAGTGCCTAGTCAATCTATGACAAATAAGTCAATCATTGACGCCAGTTGGCTGATTCTCTAAAGATCAGCGGGCGTAGTAGCATTTGGGTAGTATAATACATATAGTCGGCAGAAAAATTTCAGAAAAATTGATGGTGCTCTTGTTTACATTTTCAATTTACTTTATTGTAAGGTTTTGTAAATTACCATTCAATCCATGTGTGGTAGTAGGCCCGTGTGGCGAGTGCAAATATTCAACAAATGAAAATTGACTCGTCAATCAATGACAAATAAGTCAATCATTGACGCCAGTGGGCTGAGTCTTTAAAGATCAGCGGGCGTAGTAGCATTTGGGTAGCATAACATATATAGTCAGCAGGAAAATTACAGAAAAATAGATGGAAATAGATGGCGCTCTTGTTTTTTTGATTTTTTTTGATTTACTTTGTTGTAAGGTTTTGTAAATTACCCGGGAACAAATAACCCTATAAAACTCTGTGCAAATTCCTAAAATTACCTGGGACAATTTTATAATTCAATGGCAACTTACTTTATCGATTGATTATTAAATTACCCCAGTCTGTTTATTTTTAACATGAATTATTAAACATAACAATATCAAAGTGCAGACTAAAATGAATTACATGACACAGATTAATTAAAAGACACAGATAAATCAGCTGTAGTAATTAAATGATTTAAGCTAGTGCAGGCTCATTTATTTTTACAGCTCCCAACTCTATTGAAACTATGTTTGTTTTGCACCATATGTCCTTGAATACTTTTTCTTTACCATGCTGCTTTAATCTAAAATATTCGCAAGGAATATGATTCAGCAGCAATGAACGAAATATTGCCTTTATTGCTCTATTGTGATTGCCCATAGATGGATTTTTCGTCTGTGCACACCGATGTTTCCAAATGGCCCAAACACCTATGGTTAGTATTGTTATTAAAATAGTCCTTTCAGACTTTATGATATTTACACCGCTTGATCCAGATTCTCTAAATAAGACTACATGCGTGTCTAGAACAATGGGCTTCGCTCCAAATTTTGCCAAGATTTGGCTGATATAGTCCCAAAATTGTGACGATATTGGACATTCCGCAAATAAATGCTCGATTGTTTCCTCGTCTGTTTGACATAAGTAACACCTATCAGAAGTCGTAATATTGCACTTGTATGTCAAGTGTCTCACCCATAGCCGTCGATGTAGTAATCGCCACAATAAATCACGAGCCATATTTGGTATGTATGGAGAATGTAAGATTTTCCATACATTTTTCCAACTGGATGGTTTATAGCTTGAGTCATCCCATCTCCTAATTGCTATGGGAGGTGTTACTTGTTTTCGTCTCATAATATGGTACCATTCCTTGGATCTCATCTTGTATTTTAACATCTCATCATCAAGAACTAATGCGGGTTGTGGAGTCAAACTATTATTATTTACATTTGGCAGACGAAACCATTCAATTGGTACAGCATGTTTTATTTTATTTAGCAACCGCTGGACATCTATATGCCTCATATGTGTTTTTCTAGCCACGTCTTGCATTGAAATCCATCTACGTGTTTGAGGGTGTATGATATCCGATAAATGTTGAATGCCATATTTTGCAAAGGACGGTAGATAAAGTACTGCATTGTTATAACATATATTACTATTGCCCCACAATTGCTGTTCTAGTACTTCCTTCCAGCACGTAGGTGGAGGCATGTATCTGTAAAATATTTCTAACTCCTTAACTTGATCTTTAAACACATCTGGTATCATTTGGCTATTCGGAGGTGGCTTCTTTGAGGTAAAAACATGCTCCGCCAGAAATGGTTCTACAATTCTCTCCATGAGAGCTCGTGAAACACATGCCCACGTCTCATCTGATGTAATAAGATCATCCAAAAATTTTAACCTTAAAGAAACACATTTCACTTTAATATCAATTAAATCAAGTCCTCCTTCTAACTTAGCATTATTGAGAACACGATGGGAAACTAAATGATTCTTTTCTTCCCATATGAATGACAATATCAACTCATTAACCTCCTTTTCTACATGTTTTGGCATGTGTACAACAGATGCTGTATACCATAGCCCAGATAATGCCAAGTTGTTGACAACAAACACTCTACCAAAGATTGAAAGACGACGACGCTTCCAATTTGCTAATATTCTCTTAAGCTTAGATACTCGTTCATTCCAATTTTGTATTGTATTCGGTTTCCTGCCAAAATAGATGCCTAAAATCTTAATGGTATCATTAGACCAATTGATTTCAAGTGGCTGGTCATTCCGCTCTTTCCATGGCCCCAGAAATAATCCTTTGGATTTTCCTTTATTGATTTTCAAACCAGATGCATTTTGGAACTTTTCTAGTACGTGGTTTAAAATTGCAAAATCATTGTTTGAACTGGTAAACACAGTCGTGTCATCAGCATATTGTGACAGCTTAAGTGGTCTTTCTATGCCACGAATACATATGCCTTGAAAGTTATTATTTTGCCTCAATGCTATGCCAAGTGATTCCATCACAATAACAAATAATAATGGCGATAGGGAACACCCCTGTCTAACCCCACGTTCTAAGACAATTTCTCTGGATAATTGATTGTTCACTAAATAGCTACTCTTGATATCCGTATATAATATCTTTACCCATTTAATAAAGTTTGAGCCTAACCCAAACGATTGCAAAGAATTAAAAAGAAAACCCCATTCCACACGGTCAAATGCCTTTTCATTGTCCAAGGAAATCACAGCTGAAGGGATGCTATCCTTCTCAACCAATTGTATACGGTCTCTTATTACCATGGTATTGGTTAGAATTGTCCTCCTGGGTACAGCACATGTCTGCTCTGTTCCAATGATTTCTCCCAAAACACTACCTTGTTTCAATGTTAGTGCTCTGGATATTATTTTGTAGTCTACACATAGTAGAGAAATTGGTCTGTAGTTCTGAATTAGACGTCTGTCATTTCCTTTATATATTAGCCTTACGTATGCCCTAGCCATAGTTGGTGGTAAATGGCCTTTCTCAAAAATTTCAGTGCCTAATTCTTCCATTATTGGACCTACAAGGTGCCAAAACGTTTGGTAAAATTCAACTGGAAGGCCATCACACCCCGGTGATTTTTCTAGTTTCATACCTTTAAGGGATTTAGTTAAATCTTCTAGTGTTAAGGGTTGATCACAAAATTCACTGCCTGTGTCTGACACCTTTTTGTCTATATTTACTAACAAATCCAATTTTGCATCTTCATCAATTCCCTCTGACTTGTACAATGACTCATAGTAATTGCATACAATAGTCCTCATTTCATTGTTGGTAAAGACGGTTGAACCATCCGGCATGTTTAATGAGCACATCACCTTATCTATTGCCCGTGCTTTTTCTAATGTGCAAAAATATCTGGTTGGCTTTTCCCCTTCTGCGTGCATCTGGGCTCTTGCTCTAATTTTTGCACCCTCAAACTCATATTGTTCTATATCTCTTATTTTACTTTTAATTTTAACCAGTAATTCATAATAATTCTCTTCACCATTATTTACTTTAGCATTAATTTTCATCAGTGATAGATGAAGGGTTTTCTTGCGTTTGCGTATTTCCTGTGCTTTTCTAATAGCATACTTTCGGGAAACATACTTTAAATCCAGTTTAACATCCTCCCACCATTGCAATGTGCTCTTATATGATGCTTTCCTATTAATCCAATGTTGCCAACAACTCTCTATATTATTCTTATAAAATTCTCCTCCAAACAGTGTTGTGTTTAATTTCCAAAACCCGACCCCTTTTGTTACCCAGTCAGCATTGGCAAAGGTTACACAAACCATGTTATGATCGGAGAATGCAACTGGCTTAATATTAACATCTCTCCATTACCCTGTTAACAAACTATTCACATAAATTCTGTCGATCCTTGAACCAACTTTACCATCTACCGAAAACATGTAAGATCTTTACCATGAGGTTTTGATATTCTATAGGTGTCAACTAAATTTTCATTATCACATATTTCTTTTAAGAGTCTATGTGGTGTATCAGTATAAGTTGAAGTTGCATTCCTGTCATTTTCTTTTTCTAAGACACAATTAAAGTCACCACCCATTACTAAGTTTTCAGTGATGTTATCTAGTGCTGTTTTAGACATCTCCTTAAAAAAATTACGACGTAGTTGATGAGATGCAGGTGCATATATACACAGCAACGTGATACATGTTTGTTGTATATCTAGCGTGACTCTCACCCAGCGACCATTTGCACCTGTTACTGAAGAGATTATATTTACATAGGCTGAACAACGAGGGAGTATAACAATTGCTACGCCTGCACTATTATCTTGAGATAACGAATAACATATTCTGGATCCAGAAATCTTTTCTAAATTATCGTATGATTCTGACTTCTGAATTTTTGTTTCCTGTATCAAAGCAATGTCAATCTGCTCATTTTTCAGAGTCTCTAGTAAGTGACGTTGCTTTATGTCACTATTTAAGCCTCTACAATTGAGTGTGCAAATTAGCATAAAAGGTAATAAAATGCTGTGTAAACCCGCCATTATTAAGCTAACTAGATTTTGTTTTTTTCGACCCTCTCTTAGACCATTTACCTATTTTACTCACAAACGCTGCATTACTTAGCTCAACTTTTTCCAAATGCTTATATTTTAATATATCTGAATCATGACGCAGATGCCTATATTTAACACCATTTGCCGTCACATATGGAACTAACACCTCTCCTGCCTCTAACCTGTACATGACCATTTCATCAGGTGATTCTGAACTCTGTGTTTGAATGGATATATCAGATTCAGCGACTGACATATTATCGTCTTCTATATCACTTTCCTCTATTTCTGATTCAGAACTCTCTCCATCTTTCTGTCGCTTTGCTCCACTCAATCGATCCGAGACACCAATTACTTTCTCTATATTATTTAAATCGTCTAGATTGAGTGTACTCAGTGGAAAATCAAAGTTAGTTTCAGTATCTTGCGACCTGAATTTTACTTGTCCTAAATTAAAACTCTCTTCCAGAGGGTATTGATCATCATCTTCAACTTGTGTGGAATTAGCCTCTCTGTCATCAAACTTGGATTGACTTGTTACTGGAGTAAGACTTAGCCCCTCATCTAGAACCTCTATTTCATCGCCTGCCACTACAGCGATTGGATTCTTAGTTTTTTCCCCATGCTTCTCATTAACATGGACTTCAGCTACAATCTCAGCAACTACTGGTTCGATGACATTTTCTTTAGCAACGTGCTTCCCATTAGTATGGATTTCAGCTACAATCTCAGCAGCTACCGGTTCTATGACATTCTCTTTAGAGACAACTTGCTCTGCACTTTTATCAGCACCCTTTTTGACATATTTGTTCTGCGGGCATCGCCACTTAAAATGATCAGATGATCCACAAACTAGACATTTGTTTTTGTTAGGGCAATCTGTTGCAAGATGTTCTGTGCTTAAGCAGATTCTACACTCTTTGATTTGCCCCCTGTACCATAATGGCAAGATAAATCGACCATCTATGGTGACCTTGCTTGGGAGAGGTTGTTCTACCTTTTCAAACCAAATTCTTCTGATGCCATTTTCTAAGGTTCGATCAAATGGATAGGTCTCGTGTTCTACTTTGTCCACTTTGCCATACTTGATCGATTCAGTGATAACCCGTTCATCTGGGATCTCTAATGGAACCTTCATCTTGACTAATAGACGATCAGAATCTATTTCCTCCACATTACACACCTCACCCTTCACGACAAGGACCTCGTCGAGCAACTTTTCCTTCACACTTTCATTAACTACGGTGACATTCCATACAGATTTGGAAACATTAACGAGACCTTGAAGGACCCGTGGCCCTGCCCCAACTACATCCTTCAACCCATGATACACCTCAATTGCCGAAACACCACAAGCCTTTGTCGTGATTTTAAGACTCAGGGTACGCTTATATGAGGTTGCCATGGTGTTTTATAAAAAGAGGTACCCCATACTACTACAATATATAATACAAATATATAACACCAAGACGTCGGGGAAAGAGCTAAACACTAAATAAATAGTGTCCCCTTTTGAAACCCTGACGTCTACCAACAAATATACGAATAGAGAGTACAGTCGTATATTTGTTAGTTTGAACCACTTTCTAAGTGGTTCACTAACACCTAACCGATTAAAGTGGTTTCCTAATGCATACTAACATATTACAATTATATATTTGTTAGTCTGTTCGAGTTGACCGTGGACAGCCAACTGACTATAAGGATTTATATAGTTAAAGAACTAGGCTTGTGCTTACAAATGACAAAGGAATTAAATCCACTCACTCAAGCGATCTTGCCAAATATAATGCGCTAGCCTACGAAATATAGAAATAGCAGACTGGCGCGGGGAGAAATGTATTGCATTGAACACAGTAAGAGGAGCCCGATTAAATGGCGGAAACCGCCAGCTAAGAGGAATACCTTTAGAAAATGGAGACACAAAATGCCTTCCAACCAAGACAAGAATTTACAAATTAAACATAAAGTTTGAAACGAAATACTAATACGAAATATATGTATAAAATTTATCTACAAAATCGCGCTAGAAACTAGCAAATTCGGGCAGCAATTGCAGAGCTAAATAAACGCGTGCGTTCACTTCGACTACTACTACTACTACTACTACTACTATGACTAGTTCTACTACTACTACTACTACTACTACCCCAACTCCTACTACTACTACTTCTACTACTACTACTACTCCTACTACTACTACTACTACTAATACTACTACTCCTACTACTACTACTACTACTACTACTACTACTACTCCTACTACTACTACTACTACTACTACTACTCCTACTACTACTACTACTACTACTACTACTACTACTACTTTTTTTTTACTTTTTTTTTGAAAAACCGACGCTGACGCAGTCGGACAAACTTCACGGAGGAACTCCTTTAAAAAGGCTTGCAAACCCCCAGAAAAAAACCTGGTGAACTAGTAATCTTGATTAATATTACACCAAAACAATAATGAGCATTAATACAATCTATAAATAATGAGCATTAATACAATCTATAAATACATATGGCTTAAAATGTATAGATACAAAACAATAGGCTGATAAAGCTCCGCTAGCAAAACAAAACTTAACAAAGGCATTACTATTCAACCCAGGTGTAGTAGTAGACCCGTGTGGCGAGTGCAACTATCCAACAAATGAAAAGTGCCTCGTCAATCTATAACAAATAAGTCAATCATTGACGCCAGTTGGCTGATTCTCTAAAGATCAGCGGGCGTAGTAGCATTTGGGTAGTATAATACATATAGTCGGCAGAAAGATTTCAGAAAAATTGATGGTGCTCTTGTTTACATTTTCAATTTACTTTATTGTAAGGTTTTGTAAATTACCATTCAATCCATGTGTGGTAGTAGGCCCGTGTGGCGAGTGCAACTATTCAACAAATGAAAATTGACTCGTCAATCAATGACAAATAAGTCAATCATTGACGCCAGTGGGCTGAGTCTTTAAAGATCAGCGGGCGTAGTAGCATTTGGGTAGCATAACATATATAGTCAGCAGGAAAATTACAGAAAAATAGATGGAAATAGATGGCGCTCTTGTTTCCATTTTTGATTTACTTTGTTGTAAGGTTTTGTAAATTACCCGGGAACAAATAACCCTATAAAACTCTGTGCAAATTCCTAAAATTACCTGGGACAATTTTATAATTCAATGGCAACTTACTTTATCGATTGATTATTAAATTACCCCAGTCTGTTTATTTGTTAACATGAATTATTAAACATAACAATATCAAAGTGCAGACAAAATGAATTACATGACACAGATTAATTAAAAGACACAGATAAATCAGCTGTAGTAATTAAATGATTTAAGCTAGTGCAGGCTCATTTATTTTTACAGCTCCCAACTCTATTGAAACTATGTTTGTTTTGCACCATATGTCCTTAAATACTTTTTCTTTACCATGCTGCTTTAATCTAAAATATTCGCAAGAAATATGATTCAGCAGCAATGAACGAAATATTGCCTTTATTGCTCTATTGTGATTGCCCATAGATGGATTTTTCGTCTGTGCACACCGATGTTTCCAAATGGCCCAAACACCTATGGTTAGTATTGTTATTAAAATAGTCCTTTCAGACTTTATGATATTTACACCGCTTGATCAATATTCTCTAAATAAGACTACATGCGTGTCTAGAACAATGGCCTTCGCTCCAAATTTTGCCAAGATTTGGCTGATATAGTCCCAAAATTGTGACGATATTGGACATTCCGCAAATAGATGCTCGATTGTTTCCTCGTCTGTTTGACATAAGTAACACATATCAGAAGTCGTAATATTGCACTTGTATGTCAAGTGTCCCACCCATAGCCGTCGATGTAGTAATCGCCACAATAAATCACGAGCCATATTTGGTATGTATGGAGAATGTAAGATTTTCCATACATTTTTCCAACTGGATGGTTTATAGCTTGAGTCATCCCATCTCCTAATTGCTATGGGAGGTGTTACTTGTTTTCGTCTCATAATATGGTACCATTCCTTGGATCTCATCTTGTATTTTAACATCTCATCATCAAGAACTAATGCGGGTTGTGGAGTCAAACTATTATTATTTACATTTGGCAGACGAAACCATTCAATTGGTACAGCATGTTTTATTTTATTTAGCAACCGCTGGACATCTATATGCCTCATATGTGTTTTTCTAGCCACGTCTTGCATTGAAATCCATCTACGTGTTTGAGGGTGTATGATATCCGATAAATGTTGAATGCCATATTTTGCAAAGGACGGTAGATAAAGTACTGCATTGTTATAACATATATTACTATTGCCCACAATTGCTGTTCTAGTACTTCCTTCCAGCACGTAGGTGGAGGCATGTATCTGTCAAATATTTCTAACTCCTTAACTTGATCTTTAAACACATCTGGTATCATTTGGCTATTCGGAGGTGGCTTCTTTGAGGTAAAAACATGCTCCGCCAGAAATGGTTCTACAATTCTCTCCATGAGAGCTCGTGAAACACATGCCCACGTCTCATCTGATGTAATAAGATCATCCAAAAATTTTAACCTTAAAGAAACACATTTCACTTTAATATCAATTAAATCAAGTCCTCCTTCTAACTTAGCATTATTGAGAACACGATGGGAAACTAAATGATTCTTTTCTTCCCATATGAATGACAATATCAACTCATTAACCTCCTTTTCTACATGTTTTGGCATGTGTACAACATATGCTGTATACCATAGCCCAGATAATGCCAAGTTGTTGACAACAAACACTCTACCAAAGATTGAAAGACGACGACGCGTCCAATTTGCTAATATTCTCTTAAGCTTAGATACTCGTTCATTCCAATTTTGTATTGTATTCGGTTTCCTGCCAAAATAGATGCCTAAAATCTTAATGGTATCATTAGACCAATTGATTTCAAGTGGCTGGTCATTCCGCTCTTTCCATGGCCCCAGAAATAATCCTTTGGATTTTCCTTTATTGATTTTCAAACCAGATGCATTTTGGAACTTTTCTAGTACGTGGTTTAAAATTGCAAAATCATTTTTTGAACTGGTAAACACAGTTGTGTCATCAGCATATTGTGACAGCTTAAGTGGTCTTTCTATGCCACGAATACATATGCCTTGAAAGTTATTGTTTTGCCTCAATGCTATGCCAAGTGATTCCATCACAATAACAAATAATAATGGCGATAGGGAACACCCCTGTCTAACCCCACGTTCTAAGACAATTTCTCTGGATAATTGATTGTTCACTAAATAGCTACTCTTGATATCCGTATATAAAATCTTTACCTATTTAATAAAGTTTGAGCCTAACCCAAACGATTGCAAAGAATTAAAAAGAAAACCCCATTCCACACGGTCAAATGCCTTTTCATTGTCCAAGGCAATCACAGCTGAAGGGATGCTATCCTTCTCAACCAATTGTATGCGGTCTCTTATTACCATGGTATTGGTTAGAATTGTCCTCCTGGGTACAGCACATGTCTGCTCTGTTCCAATGATTTCTCCCAAAACACTACCTAGTTTCAATGTTAGTGCTCTGGATATTATTTTGTAGTCTACACATAGTAGAGAAATTGGTCTGTAGTTCTGAATTAGACGTCTGTCATTTCCTTTATATATTAGCCTTACGTATGCCCTAGCCATAGTTGGTGGTAAATGGCCTTTCTCAAAAATTTCAGTGCCTAATTCTTCCATTATTGGACCTACAAGGTGCCAAAACGTTTGGTAAAATTCAACTGGAAGGCCATCACACCCCGGTGATTTTTCTAGTTTCATACCTTTAAGGGATTTAGTTAAATATTCTAGTGTTAAGGGTTGATCACAAAATTCACTGCCTGTGTCTGACACCTTTTTGTCTATATTTGCTAACAAATCCAATTTTGCATCTTCATCAATTCCCTCTGACTTGTACAATGACTCATAGTAATTGCATACAATAGTCCTCATTTCATTGTTGGTAAAGACGGTTGAACCATCCGGCATGTTTAATGAGCACATCACCTTATCTATTGCCCGTGCTTTTTCTAATGTGCAAAAATATCGGGTTGGCTTTTCCCCTTCTGCGTGCATCTGGGCTCTTGCTCTAATTTTTGCACCCTCAAACTCATATTGTTCTATATCTCTTATTTTACTTTTAATTTTAACCAGTAATTCATAATAATTCTCTTCACAATTATTTACTTTAGCATTAATTTTCATCAGTGATCGATGAAGTGGTTTCTTGCGTTTGCGTATTTCCTGTGCTTTTCTAATAGCATACTTTCGGGAAACATAATTTAAATCCAGTTTAACATCCTCCCACCATTGCAATGTGCTCTTATATGATGCTTTCCTATTAATCCAATGTTGCCAACAACTCTCTATATTATTCTTATAAAATTCTTCTCCCAACAGTGTTGTGTTTAATTTCCAAAACCCGACCCCTTTTGTTACCCAGTCAGCATTGGCAAAGGTTACACAAACCATGTTATGATCGGAGAATGCAACTGGCTTAATATTAACATCTCTCCAGTACCCTGTTAACAAACTATTCACATAAATTCTGTCGATCCTTGAACCAACTTTACCATCTACCGAAAAACATGTAAGATCTTTACCATGAGGTTTTGATATTCTATAGGTATCAACTAAATTTTCATTATCACATATTTCTTTTAAGAGTCTATGTGATGTATCAGTCAGGGTTGGAAAAAAATCGATTTTTTTCAAAAAAATCAAATCAATCGATTTTTTTGATTTAAATCGATTTCAATGATTTAAATCGATTTTTATTCGCGACATCCCAGGAAATTACGTAAAACTTATACAGTGAAACCTGTATTAAGACACTGGCTGTGGGAGTCGCAGAAGGTGGTCTCTTAAGACAGGTGGTCTCTTAATACAGGTCCAGATGCATTGCTAAACTGTATTTTGGAACTGAATAAAGTGGTATTTTTATGACTTATTTTTAACTGAATTTTAAGCTTGCTGGTTTCTTAATACAAAAAAACTTTGTTCGCTTAAGCAGTTTTAACAGTATTATTATTGCATCATTTTTTATTGCATCATTTTTTTATTGCATCATTTTTCTATTGCATCATTTTTTTATTGCATCATTTTTTTTAAATGATGCAATAGAAAAGCATTTTTTCATTCTTGAAAAATACAGTCAAAACTGCTTAAGTGACAAAGGCTATGAAATATTTTCAATTCCATAATTAGCAAAATGTCTAACTCCGGCCGAAAACAAGATCCAATATGGATTCATTATGAGAAAGTGAAGACCCCAGATAAGGCCGGTGTCCGGGCTGTCTGCAAGGTCTGCCGACACGAACTCCAAGGTATCCCAGAGCGGTTAAAAAAACATGCAGCCAATTGCACAGGTCCACCAACACCAGCACTTCAAGGTCTAGCTGTAGCCGCAACAGAAACGGGGACTTCATCTCAATCTGAGCAGCAGCAGCGCGTTGAAACTGTTGTTGATCAAAACGATGTGGTGGTGATGGAAGTTGAACCTCTGTCAACTTCAAGTTCTGCTTCAGCGGCAGTGAAGCGCCCAGTGCACGGTCAATTAGCTGCTGGTACATTGGCCGCTAAGATACCCAAGCTGAATTATGGTCTACAGAATTATGTCATCAGAACTTCAGCAGAAAAACGTGGTGAATTAGATCGTGATGTAGCTAGGATGGTGTATGCTACGAACTCCCCATTTCGCTTAGTAGAAAATAGACATTTTATAAACCTTGTAAAAGATTTACGACCAGGCTATCAACCACCATCCAGAAAGGACATAGGGGGGAAATATTTGGATGTTATCTACACAGAAGAGCGGGAGAAGGCGAGAAAAAATTTGGAAGGTGAACTTGTCTGTCTAGCATTAGACGGTTGGAGCAATATTCATAACGAGCCTATCGTATGTGCTACAGTGACGACCTGCTTAGGTGATATTTACTTAGTGGATACTACGGACACCTCTGGACATCCTCACACAGCGGAATATCTTTATGACATTGCGAAGCAGACAATTGAAAACACGCACAATGATTTTGGGTGCATTATATGTAGTATCGTCACAGACAATGCTGCTAATGTAGCAAAGATGCGAGAGTTCTTGAAAGAACGACTGGGTTTCAACATGATTGCGTATGGATGCACGCCTCATCTTCTAAATCTGACTTCAAAGGACTTAGAAATGGGTAATGTTAAGGAGCATGTCACACAAGTTGTGAAGTATTTCCGAAATAACCACTTTGCTAGTGCCCAAATACGCCAATCATCGTGCAGAAAGTTAGTGATGCCAGCAGATACAAGGTGGAACACAATGTACGATTGTTTAAACTCGTATTGTGAGGCATGGCCGACACTTGTGACAATCTGTGATGGACATACTGACCGCATAGATGTTGCCATTACCAATAAAGTTCGTAATGTAGTAATCAAACGTTCTGCAGATGAATACCGACTTTGTTTGAAACCAGTAGCTTGCGCTCTCGATAAAGCTCAATCGGACAATTGCACAATAGCAGAAGCAGTTGAATTATGGAAAGATGTAAAAACGGCCCTGCATAATGACACTAATAATTCAACAAAGCGTGCGGCCGATAAGCGTTATCAACAAGCTGTGACACCTCACCACATGCTGGCCAATCTACTCCACCCTAAATACCGTGGTCGAAACTTGACTCAGCAAGAACGTGAAACTGCACTCACCGTAGCATCCGAAATCCCTGGTTTGATGACTTTGGTAATCAAATTCGAGGCCATGGCACCACCATTTCACATTCTTAAATTTAACGACGAAGTTGTTAATGGAGTAACCTCTCTTCATTGGTGGAAGTCGCACAGACGTGACTTCGAGGATGATCTGCTGGAAGCATTTGAATTCACTCAGCGTCTGATGTCAGCTGTGGCGGCGTCAGCTGGTGTCGAGCGCGTGTTCTCCAGCTATGGGCTCGTGCAGAGTAAGTTGAGAAACAAACTTGGAACTTTAAAAGCGGCTAAACTAGTATTTCTTTTTCGGTCCCTAAACTGTGACAAAGAAAATGACTTCCGGTTTCAGTTGAATGATGATTGTTGACTAGACTAGTGAAGTACAATTGCAGCATTATTGAAAACTGAAAGTGAAAAGTGATGACAGACACATCTATCTGTGACTCAGTTAGGTTTGCGCGATATTGCTTGAGAGAATATCGATATCGTTATTATAAAAAAATTGCGGTATCTCAATAGTCAATATATCGAGTGTTCTGGTTAATCACTTAATTGTGAATAATTAAAGAATATGCATCCCATCATTCATAACATATTGAATATTTTGAAAGCAATTTCACTGGAAGCCGTTGCTGCCTAAGTCAGCAACGGTTTTCAGTGAAATTGCTTTCAAAATATTCAATATGTTTATTATGTTACGAATGATGGGATGTCTATTCTTTAATTATCACTGTTTGAACTAATAATATATAGAGTTCAAAATTTATATATTACGTCATATTAGCAACGATTTTTCAATTTTGTTCACAATTGCATCACAGATACAGTGAGTAGCAATAGGACAGAAATGATGCAATGCATAAATCTAACGAATTAGCCCTAATTAGATGCACAAAATCTATGAAGGTATGCAAAAGTCATCATTGTCTAAGTCTATCAACCTTGTTAACTTCTGTCTTTAAAAATATGCTCAAATTAAAATTGATAAACTGGTGTACATTTTTCAACAATTTTGGTGGACGATGTTGCTGTCTGCGACAGCTCTATCATCCACCAAATTTGTTGAAAAATGTACACCAGTTTATCTTTAACCCTTAGCACACTGATGTCGAAATTTTTAAATTTCAAATTAAATTTAAAGATAAACTGGTGTACGTTTTTCAACAAATTTTGTGGAAGATGGTGCTGTCACAGACAGCAGCATCGTCCACAAAAATTGTTGCAAATTGTACAACAGTTTATCTTTAAATTTAATTTGAAAATTTAAATTATCATGCTCCAGAGTGCTAGGGGTTATGTTTATTTTGAAAAATTAAAACTCCTACATCAGTGTGCTAAGGGTTAATGTAATGTAATGATGTGTTTACGTGTTACAATGTATATAGTTTCTTGCCAGTTTCAGCAATTACTGATTTTGATTTTTGAAGTTGTAGTAAACTACTTAATTTAATAACATTTCAATCTTTATTGTTTTAGTGTTAAATAAAATGGAGCCCAAAAGTCCAACTTGATAAGCACTAGCCAATAGTAATCGAGACACTCAATGACACTCCAGAGTGACTCCAGACGCATGTCATAGCTGAAAAAAGAGACATACTGGCCCATACATGACTTTTCATGTACACTATTGCTTTAATGGTCATGTAGTGACATGTACGCACATGGAATTCTCCTCTTCTTTACAGCTTACACATACTTAATGATCATACTTTGTACACATGTGTGATGTACTGTGTACATGAACCTCAAGTATGTAGATTGTAGATGTGGACTCGTGCACTGGGTCTAGTCTTGCTGATGACAAATATGAGCAATTAAGTGTATAATTCTATTTTGTGTTGATGTTCAAGTGCCATGGAAGCAGTAAAATAATTATGTTACTTTAATTTAACAAAATTACTGTTAATTGTATTAATTACTTGAAAATTCCTCTATTTTTGCAAAACTGATTTAAATCACGATTTTTTCGATAAAAATCGAGTGATTTAAATCATGATTTAAATCAGGATATAAATCAATTGATTTAAATCAAGCCAACCCTGGTATCAGTATAAGTTGAAGTTGCATTCCTGTCATTTTCTTTGTCTAAGACACAATTAAAGTCACCACCCATTACTAAGTTTTCAGTGATGTTATCTAGTGCTGTTTTAGACATCAAAATTACGACGTAGTTGATGAGATGCAGGTGCATATATACACAGCAACGTGATACGTGTTTGTTGTATATCTAGCGTGACTCTCACCCAGCGACCATTTGCACCTGATACTGAAGAGATTATATTTACATAGGCTGAACAACGAGGGAGTATAACAATTGCTACGCCTGCACTATTATCTTGAGATAACGAATAACATATTCTGGATCCAGAAATCTTTTCTAAATTATCGTATGATTCTGACTTCTGAATTTTTGTTTCCTGTATCAAAGCAATGTCAATCTGCTCATTTTTCAGAGTCTCTAGTAAGTGACGTTGCTTTATGTCACTATTTAAGCCTCTACAATTGAGTGTGCATATTAGCATAAAAGGTAATAAAATGCTGTGTAAAACCGCCATTATTAAGCTAACTAGATTTTGTTTTTTTCGACCCTCTCTTAGACCATTTACCTATTTTACTCACAAACGCTGCATTACTTAGCGCAACTTTTTCCAAATGCTTATATTTTAATATATCTGAATCATTACGCAGATGCCTATATTTAACACCATTTGCCGTCACATATGGAACTAACACCTCTCCTGCCTCTGACATGTACATGACCATTTCATCAGGTGATTTAGAACTCTGTGTTTGAATGGATATATCAGATTTAGCGACTGACATATTATCGTCTTCTATATCACTTTCCTCTATTCCTGATTCAGAACTCTCTCCATCCTTCTGTCGCTTTGTTCCACTCAATCGATCCGAGACACCAATTACTTTCTCTATATTATTTAAATCGTCTAGATTGAGTGTACTCAGTGGAAAATCAAAGTTAGTTTCAGTATCTTGCGACCTGAATTTTACTTGTCCTAAATTAAAACTCTCTTCCAGAGGGTATTGATCATCATCTTCAACTTGTGTGGAATTAGCCTCTCTGTCATCAAACTTGGATTGACTTGTTACTGGAGTAAGACTTAGCCCCTCATCTAGAACCTCTATTTCATCACCTGCCACTACAGCGATTGGATTCTTAGTTTTTTCCCCATGCTTCTCATTAACATGGACTTCAGCTACAATCTCAGCAACTACTGGTTCGATGACATTTTCCTTAGCAACGTGCTTCCCATTAGTATGGATTTCAGCTACAATCTCAGCAGCTACCGGTTCTATGACATTCTCTTTAGAGACAACTTGCTCTGCACTTTTATCAGCACCCTTTTTGACATATTTGTTCTGCGGGCATCGCCACTTAAAATGATCAGATGATCCACAAACTAGACATTTGTTTTTGTTAGGGCAATCTGTTGCTAGATGTTCTGTGCTTAAGCAGATTCTACACTCTTTGATTTGCCCCCTGTACCATAATGGCAAGATAAATCGCCCATCTATGGTGACCTTGCTTGGGAGAGGTTGTTCTACCTTTTCAAACCAAATTCTTCTGATGCCATTTTCTAAGGTTCGATCAAATGGATAGGTCTCGTGTTCTACTTTGTCCACTTTGCCATACTTGATCAATTCAGTGATAACCCGTTCATCTGGGATCTCTAATGGAACCTTCATCTTGATTAATAGACGATCAGAATCTATTTCCTCCACATTACACACCTCACCCTTCACGACAAGGACCTCGTCGAGCAACTTTTCCTTCACACTTTCATTAACTACGGTGACATTCCATACAGATTTGGAAACATTAACGAGACCTTGAAGGACCCGTGGCCCTGCCCCAACTACATCCTTCAACCCATGATACACCTCAATTGCCGAAACACCCCAAGCCTTTGTCGTGATTTTAAGACTCAGGGTACACTTATATGAGGTTGCCATGGTGTTTTATAAAAAGAGGTACCCCATACTACTACAATATATAATACAAATATATAACACCAAGACGTCGGGGAAAGAGCTAAACACTAAATAAATAGTGTCCCCTTTTGAAACCCTGACGTCTACCAACAAATATACGAATAGAGAGTACAGTCGTATATTTGTTAGTTTGAACCACTTTCTAAGTGGTTCACTAACACCTAACCGATTAAAGTGGTTTCCTAATGCATACTAACATATTACAGTCATATATTTGTTAGTCTGTTCGAGTTGACCGTGGACAGCCAACTGACTATAAGGATTTATATAGTTACAGAACTAGGCTTGTGCTTACAAATGACAAAGGAATTAAATCCACTCACTCAAGCGATCTTGCCAAATATAATGCACTAGCCTACGAAATATAGAAATAGCAGACTGGCGCGGGGAGAAATGCATTGCATTGAACACAGTAAGAGGAGCCCTATTAAATGGCGGAAACCGCCAGCTAAGAGGAATACCTTTAGAAAATGGAGACACAAAATGCGCTCCAACTAAGACAAGAATTTACAAATTAAACATAAAGTTTGAAACGAAATACTAATACGAAATATATGTATAAAATGTATCTACAAAATCGCGCTAGAAACTAGCAAATTCGGGCAGCAATTGCAGAGCTAAATAAACGCGTGCGTTCACTTCGACTACTACTACTACTACTACTACTACTACTACTACTACTACTACTACTACTACTACTACTACTACTACTACTACTACTACTACTACAACTACTACTACTACTCCTACTACTACTACTACTACTACTACTACTCCTACTACTACTACTACTACTACTACTACTCCTACTACTACTACTACTACTACTACTACTACTACTACTACTACTACTACTCCTACTACTACTACTACTACTACTACTACTACTACTCCTACTACTCCTACTCCTACTACTACTACTTCTACTACTACTACTACTACTACTACTACTACTACTACTACTACTCCTACTACTACTACTACTACTCCTACTACTACTACTACTACTACTACTACTACTACTCCTACTACTACTACTACTACTACAACTACTACTACTACTACTACTACTACTCCTACTACTACTACTACTACTACTCCTACTACTACTACTACTACTACTACTACTATTACTCCTACTACTACTACTACTACTACTACTACTACTACTACTACTCCTACTACTACTACTACTACTACAACTACTACTACTACTACTACTACTACTACTCCTACTACTACTACTACTACTCCTACTACTACTACTACTACTACTACTACTACTACTACTACTCCTACTACTACTACTACTACTACAACTACTACTACTACTACTACTACTACTACTCCTACTACTACTACTACTACTACTACTACTTTTTTTTTCTTTTTTTTTTGGTAACACGATCAATGGATCGTGTGGAAATCGATAATACCCAAAAATAAACTGACTGAAAGAACATTAAACATATAATAAATCAAAGAGAACAAACGATTATATCAGTCATGTGTATAAATAAACAATAAATATACGGTGGTCAAACGATTAATTTAAAAATTCAAAACAGCTAAATATGCCCCTTTAAAAATTCCAAGTAACTAGCTCATCAACATTCCATTACATTTATAAAAGCTCACGCGAGCATAGGCTGTGAAACAACCACAGCGCTCGGACGTATTTAACACACACAGTCAATCGGGAACAAATTAATCAATAATCAACGCCCCGCAGGATAATCTATAAAAAGTAAACACTAAGATATTACACCGAGCTCAGTGAAGTGACAATGTAACCTACATAGTTGAAGAGGGTTGAAACTTAACAAACGATTTCAAACAATACAATTTACCTTGAAAATGAGATTCCATAATTATCCCGGGACAAACACAATTATATGTATACATGCTAAGTATTTCCAATCTATTCTTAGGAAGCAGTACATTGAATGTTAAATTTATTTTAGTCGAAAGCAATTAACTTTTGGATTCGGATTCTAAAATTACCCCGGAACAAACATTATTAATAAAAAATGTTGGATTGTTTATTAACATTGAAAAAACCCAAAATGAGTTAACCTGTTCAAACGACCACCTAAATTTAGGGACAAGGTTTAACCCTTTCAGAGCAAACACTCGCAATTTTCATCTCAAACTGATTAGCAGAGTTTTAGAGTGCATGCGCGTGTTGGAGCTGTTGCTGCGTGAAGTAAATGCTGCTGTTTCACATAGTAACAGTCAGCGCACATGCATGCACACGCACGCACACTCTAAAACCACTAATTTTGCATGTGCTTTAAAATAATAATTTAAAAATATATAGTTAGCTTTTAAATATAGAAAACATCAAAACAAAGTAGTTTGAAACAAAATCACAGCTCCAAGCGCACAAATACATGTATATTATTTAATAAATCACTCCAGAGGCCAATTATGGTGGATAATAAAAAATCAAATTTGTCGAAACAATGGAAATCAAATCACCAGAGCACCAAATAACTTCAAAAGAATGAAGTCTATTTTTAGTCACTGCATCATGAAATTCACATTTAAGGCAATACGAGAACAAGGCACGAAAAGCGCACTTCAATTTTTCAAAACTGCTGGAGTTAAACCCTGTATATGAGTCACTAACTATCGTACAACGATGCTTCCAAATTGCCCAGACCGCCACACTCAAACAAAATAACAAGATCTTCTTTGCATTATTAGTCAGATTATAAGCGTCTAATTCATGAAATAGAATTGCATCTTGGATTATGTTGATATCAACTGTAACAATTTTCCTAAATATCTGTTTAATGTACATCCAAAATTGGGAGATGGGCAAACACTCTGTAAACAAATGGATAATGGTTTCCTCAGTGTCTGTACAAAATAGACAGTGGTCATTATTTGCTATGCCAACTTTCTTGAGGAGGCGGCCCACCCATAGTTTTCTATGAAGCAATCGCCAGACAACATCCCATGCTCGATTAGGAATGTGTGGTGAATGGATATTTTTCCAAACCACATCCCAACTCTGGGGAGAATGTTCAGTCCTTTCCCATGCCGTGACAGCCTTTGGAATAGTAATATTCTGCAGCATTAAAATATTATACCACCCCTTATTCCTTAACGTATATGAAAAACGTCCATCAGTACTTTCCAGGATTAACTTGGAGCAAGCATCATTCACAGACCCATTAGGGAGAAGAAACCATTCCATTGGAATTGCTTCCTGTAACCGTTTTAGAAGGCGTTGCACGTCAATTGGGCGTAAAGATGTTACTCGTGATATGTCATATAGTGATTTCCATTTTCGAGTTTTCACATCCACAATATCACACAAATTTTGAATACCATGCTTAGCAAAAGAAGTGTAATATAAAACTCTGCGTTCATATAGAATATGATCATTCCCCCATAGGTACTGGCTGGAGGCATGCTCCCAGCAAAGAGGTGAATCTTCTTTGCGAACAAACTTAGCTAAAGCAGCTTTAATGTCCAAAAATATCGATGGAATCCGTGTGTAATTCGGTGGAGGTTTAGAAGACCAGAAAAAGGATTTAGCTGAAAATGGCTCAATAAACCTTTCTATAAGGCATCTAGACACATTTGCCCACTGACTATCTGAATGAAGTAAATCATCTAATAATTTCAGCCTTAACGAGACGCATTTAATTCTTAGGTCTGGAATGGAAAGCCCACCATCAAGCTTATTATTAGTACAGACACGTTGTGAGACAAGGTGTGTTTTACCCTCCCACAAATAATCAAATATCATCTTGGTAATTTCCTTTTCAACATGTTTGGGCATATTAACAACTGCAGCAATATACCAAAGTTGTGACAATATCAAATTATTGATCACTATTGCCCGGCCAAAAATAGTCAGACGTCGATGTTTCCATTGAATAATTTTCTTGCTCATTTTAGAAAGCAAGTTTGTCCAATTAATGGAATCATGGTGTGTTCGACTGAAATGAATGCCTAAGATCTGTATTTTGTCAGTGGACCAATTGATGCCTAATGGCTGATCATTTCGATCTTTCCATGAACCCAAAAACAAACCTACTGATTTTTCTTTATTAATTTTGAGCCCTGACGCTTTTTGGAAATTCTCCAAAATAATATGTAAACGATTAAAATCACTATTTTGGCCAACAAAAATAGTCGTATCATCGGAATATTGTGATAATTTCACTGGTGTCATAAGACCACGAATACACAGTCCATGATAATGTATATCTTCTCTTATTGTCGCTCCCAAGGTTTCCATACAAATTACAAATAAAAGTGCTGACAGTGAGCAACCTTGTCGAACCCCTCGTTCTAAGACAACTGGCTGGCTTATAAAATTGTTCACAAGGATTCTACTAGTAATGCCATTGTACAATATTCGGATCCATTTAATAAAATTGGGCCCAAAGCCGAATCGATTTAATGACATCAACAAAAACTTCCACTCCAAACGATCGAAAGCCTTTTCATTATCTAATGCCACAATGGCACCTGGAATGTTATCCTTTTCAACTAACTGAATCAGATCTATAATGAGCGCAGTGTTGGTTAATATTGATCTACCAGGTATTGAACATGTCTGAGCAGAATTAATAACGTCGCCCAGCACCTGACCTAGTTTTAGTGAAAGAGCTCTAGAAATAATCTTGTAATCAACTCCAAGGAGAGAAATTGGCCTATAATTCCGTATATCACTGCGGTCACCCTTTTTAAATAGCAGACGTACATGTGCTTGAGACATTGTCAAAGGAAGTTTTCCCTGATGGAAAATTCCTTTAACAATCTCACAGAATTTCGGACCAATGAGATGCCAGAAAGTAACGTAGAACTCAACAGGCAGGCCATCTCCCCCTGGCGATTTTCCATTCTTCATTGTTTTAAGCGATTTAGTCAGGTCTTCTAAGGCTCAATATTCATCACAAATATCAGCCAACGGAGGAGTCAATGTTTCCTTAATATTAGCAAGTAATTCAGCTGCCAACTCTTCATCAATTTCTTCATACGTATATAATTGTTCATAAAATGTCTGAACAGTTTCTAGTAGATCTTTATTTGAATTAACAATTTGCCCATTTATTTCAAGGCCCCTAATTATCTTTTCCACACCTCTAGACTTTTCTAGGCCACAACAATATTTTGTTGGCTTTTCACCTTCAGAATAAAATTGGGCTCTTGATCTGACTTTTGCGCCTTCTGCTCTGTAGATTTCTATTTGTGATAATTTTAACCTGGTCTCCTCCAAAACCTCAGTCAAGTGAATATCGCCGTTTGAAACTTTGCGAAAAATTAAGGTTTGTAGACGAATCAACCTTCTCTCCTCTTTGCGCATTTTCCTTGCCTTTTGAATAGAATATTGCCTTGATATATTAGCAAACCCTAGTTTAACATCTTCCCACCAAAAAATCAAACTTTCAAATTCTGATATATTGCGGAGCTTAAAACGCCAGAAACTTTCAATACATCGATGGTACTCAAAATCATTCAGCAAGGAAATATTAAGTTTCCAAAAACCTGGACCACGTGTAACCCATTCTGCATTATCTAACACAGTGGAAAGCAGGCAATGATCAGAAAAAGGTACAGGATATATGCCAGTATCCGAAATTAACCCTTTTAGCTCTCTCTGTACATAAATCCTGTCTAACCGAGAAGCTGTCTGACCATTTGGTGTTACCCTTGTGTATTCACAACATTCAGGGTTTAAAACTCTATAACTATCCAAAAGGTGCTCACTGTCACATATTTCCTGTAAACGCCGATGAGACGTATCAGCGTATATTGATAGCGAACGCCTATCCATCTCTGGATTTAAAACACAATTAAAATCTCCACCAATAATAATATTTTCTGATCTATCATGAATTACTGGGCGAAGAGCTGAATAAAATGTACCTCGTTGAGAATGGGATGCAGGGGCATAAATAGACATCAAATTTAGTGTTGAACCAGACATTTCAACAGTCACCACGACCCATCTGCCATTACTATCAGCTTCCGATGAAATGATATTTAATAAAGTCAAACACCTGGGTAAAAATAAAATCGCCACTCCTGTATTTAAATCAGTGGCATTGGAATAGAATATTTCACCCTTAGAAAGTTGTTTGAAATTTTCTAGTACTTCAACATTATGGAACTTAGTTTCCTGAAGCATGACGATATCTGCTTTCAAATCAGATAATTTCTCTAGCAACATGCGTTGCTTCAATCCATCATTTAAACCACAGCAATTAAGTGAGCAAATTATCATTATGATTACGAATCTATGCATAGTACCCATAATATCTAGTTTGGTTTTGTCTTCTTACTGTTTTTATCCCGCTTATCCCATTTGCCAATCTTCATAGTAAACTCTGAATTTGTAAGATCAGTAATGGTCAGATGTTGATACCGTGAAATGTCTGAATCACTCCGCAAATGCCTATAGCGAACACCTAAGCGTGTAATGTATGGAACTAAAATCTCGCCCTTCTCTGAGCGATACAGTACCATTTCCTCGGGATGCTGAGATTCCTGCGTTTGGATCGACGTGTCAGACTCTGCAATAGAGATAGAGTCGTCTATATCGCCATCCTCCCTGTCCTCCGACCCAGAGCTCAAGTCTTCTATCACTCTTTTAGCCCCACCAGCAATAGTATCCTGTACAATTGCCTGTCTAGAATGTATTAATAACACACCAGACTCTGTTAGTGGTGGCAAATCAAATGGTACATCAACATCCATTGACTGAGATCCAAATTTTGTTTGTCCCAGGACTAAACTCTGTGTATCATCAACAGCGTCGGAGTCATCATTTTCCTGGGCTATTTCAGCTGTTGCTGGAGCGGTAGCAGATATGCCTGTCTCCAGAACCTCAATCTCATCCAAGTGTTTTGCCAGTACTGGATCACCAGCCTTACTAACAACTGGACCCCCAGTCTTACTAACATTGGGGTCCACAGTCTTACTATCAATGGGATATTCAGCCTTGCTAACAACATGTGCATAGGTGTGTGGCACATTGTTACTACTGTGTACTTCACTGGAATTGAGAGAAGCAGGATGCATATAGCTAGCACTCACCTCTTCCACATTACTTGCAGCATTCACCGATGATCTTTTATAACATCGAGATTTAAAATGATCAGCTGACCCACACAAAAGACACTTATTCTTGTAAGGACAGGTACTAGCTAGGTGTTCAGTACTTGTGCAGATACGGCACTCTTTAACCTGGCCCCTATACCACACAGGGAGGAAGAAGTTCCCATCAATAGACAATCTACCTGGAATTGGTTTGTCAATTTTTTCCAGGCACACCCGTCTTATCCAATTTTCAAGTGTTCTATCGAAGGCATACGTCTCCCTTTCAATTTTTATCACTCGCCCATATTTTCCCAGCTCGGCTGTAATACGTTCATTCGGAATTTCAAGAGGGGTCTTTACTTTTACAATCAATTTATCTGAATCAACCTCTTCGATCTTACATATTTGTCCATTGACAATCAGGCCCTCTTCCAAAAACCTTTCTTTCACTCCTTGTGAACTGACCGTAAGATTCCAGACATTTTTGCTAATATTAATTAGCCCCTTTAAGACATTTGGCCCAGCCCCTACAGTGTCTTTTATTCCATGATAGACGTCAATAGCGCCAACATTCAACCCAGCAGTGGTGAGCCTAAGGCTAAGAGTCTGTTTATAGCGACTTGACATGTTACTAGTGAGCATTCACATTGACCTAGATTACGCCTGTCTACTGCAGTGAATATAAATGCACGTACGAAGCGCGATATCTCGACAGGTCAGTGAGATCGGCCTAAGCAGAAAGTTCAGCCCGCCAAGTACAAATGCGCTTATCAATAACGGAGATATAGTAGGCAAAAAGCCACCTAAACTTATATACAAATGTAACACGACGGTTGCCAAATACAATGGCAGTTTACTTGGCGACTCTAGTTCTCGAAACCAGAAAACCAGAGTCACAAAATACGACAAACAACGACGAATAAAACACAAACAGAAAACATCAAACTCAACCACACCCGCTTATGCAGCGAACAAAACAAAAATTAAGTGTATACGAGCAGTAGTGACGAAAATATTCGTCAGAATTTGCAGAGCCAATTTCAGCACAGCTTTCAATGACTACTACTACTACTACTACTACTACTACTACTACTACTACTACTACTACTACTACTACTACTACTACTACTACTACTACTACTACTACTACTACTACTACTACTCCTACTACTACTACTACTACTACTACTACTACTACTACTACTACTACTACTACTACTCCTACTACTACTACTACTACTACTACTACTACTACTACTACTACTACTACTACTACTACTACTACTACTACTACTACTACTACTACTACTACTACTACTACTACTACTACTACTCCTACTACTACTACTACTACTACTACTACTACTACTACTACTACTACTACTACTACTACTACTACTACTACTACTACTATGAGAAACCTCTGCTTGTGTATGCCTATGTTTGTCCAGTATTCAAGGATTATTTCTCTGGAATAATAACGGAGACGCTCGCGTCAGACTTAATACAAATAGGATGTCAGCAAATGTTATGGTTTAATATGGTATTGAGAGACACAACGACAACGACGACCATCAGGATGACGACGACGACGAGAATGACGACGACGACAAGGATAATTAGACAATTAATCTTGTCCAATATGCAGAGAAGGGATTCATTAAGACCCGTGTTACTCGGTCCACCTGTTTAATAGATCCATAACTAGCTGAAGCTGGTGTGAAGACGGTTGCTTGTGCAGGATTAAATATCAAACTACTCAAAATGTGGAAATCGTTGGCGGAGCTTAGCCGAACTGGATGGGGAATAGCGAGAAATCTATCCTTCTATTGCATGAGAAACACGAACATCCAATCAACTTCTATCATCGCGTGAAATTCACTCACAAACGAAATCGGTCCACTCGAGAGGACACGTTTATTTCGCATAACTAGCCTCATAATTGAACAATTCGTCACAGTGAACTGTTCCTAACCCTCCAGCATGCGCCCTGTAATGGCATTAGTTCCCTCTCTCACTATCCAGGAGACCAAGTTAGCATCCGCGTACAAAAAGCTCTCAGCGACTGGCACCGTGCATATGGTATGAGTCATTAATCACCACCTATCGGATTAATTCGGTAATGTCACTGAGTTTAAATCGTGATTTTGCGTTCGTATGACTGGGGCCGGTATTTGGATGAGCCGCTAAGAAATTGCTGGTGATGTGTGAGCTGAACTGAGAATTGTCTTGCTGCTAAAGCTACTGAAGTGTTATTTATTATAGGAAAAACTCGATTTTCTTAATAAATGTTCTAAATAATGAGAATTATTATATATTTAAACATAGTTTACAATATCATTGCAAGAGTATTGCCTTATTCATGATCAACCATGTCTGAATGGTGCGGGCCTTCGTATGAACTTGGATTCTTGGCAGTTCAGTGTAAACACATTATCTTATTGATGAAATCCATTAATAGGCTGAATTCCAAGATTCTCAATTTCAAGATAACCAGATAGATTAGCTTTTGGATATGTTGATACTAAGTTGACTGTGTCCTGACAAGTTGAGCATTTACTTACGGTGATCGATACTTCAGGGACGGGTCGGATCTCTCCATCATAAAGAAAAGCATCACTACTTCACCATGCCAGTTCTCATTTTAAAAATTAATCTTATCTCATATTTATCTTTCAATGTATATGAATACATAGTATCTTAGCACAGACATACTGAAAAATGAAGGTATCTAGTTTACTTGTTCAAGAATATCAGAAGAAACTGGTTTTCAATCGGAATTGAAATTACGATGGTGGTTACCACAGGCTACACGGAACAGACGTCATAGGAAAGCTCAACAACATTTACGCTATATTGTTAATACTGTACTCTTATATCATTTTAAGTTATGCTGCTATAAAGAATTAAAGGAAATCGTTTGAAAAATTCGCTGAGGATAATCTTCTTTAATGTTGTAATATTAGCTTGAAGCTTATTATAATAATTGTTTTCAGACAAATCCTTATCTAAACGTTAAAGGAGCACAAGAGCATTGTTGAATGTCTAGACATGTTCTTCGACTGCAATAAAGTAATCATCATGATTGTCAATGAGCTGTGACAACCATTACCATTGCAGTTTGTGGTACTGACACGTGAATTTAGATTAACACGCTATCAGGTCATCTGGTCATATCGACCTACTACTGGGTACTTGCCAACTGTTCAAGCCGAGGTCGATTCATTCAACAATCAATATAGATGTCTATGAATCCAGTATCTGCAAAGGCAATGTTCATTCATCGTTTTATAAGATTGTGGGTTCCAATGTGTCCTAGATGAAGTGTAATCGCTCTTTCGCGATCTGCTATTAATGTTTGATTTTGGCTATTTGCTATAGTTAAAATTGCATTGCTATTTTAAGTAATTTATTAGCCAGTGCCGGATGACCCATTAAGTGCAATATGCACTGTACCTACGGGCTACTAATATTAGAGGGCGGTGCGCCAGTTAGTGGGCCTACGAATCTAAGGAAGATATAGAAAAACAAAGCTATATTACACTCTTGACCTTATGACTTTGGTTTTCCATTTCTCATGTGCTTTATTATGTTCTGAAATGACCTCTGAGAGTAAATAGATTTCAAATTCCTTGGAGACTCTCACCGGTGAGCCACTACAATCAGTACCGTGAGTGAGGGCAGAGGCAGTTGCCTCGTTGACTGGCTCAGGGGTGGCATTAGGTTCCCAACCTCTAAGAATGTATTAATTTAGCGACCAGCTGATGCACCATATATATCTCCAGAAATGCAGGAGAGGTTGTCTGACAGGATCCAGATGGCATGACCCCAACACCTCCTTCTGGTGTACCGATATCACTGGGCCAGCATTCAATTAACAGGTGCATGTGGCCTACGAAAACTTAATCCGACTCAACACCCTCAAGAGAGACAGAGAGGAAGAGAGAGGGGGAGAGAGAGATAGAAAGGGAGGGAGGGAGGGAGGGAGAGAGAGCGAGAAAACGAGTTAATTGATGATATTGTCTATTGGTTTATTTTCAGATTCATGCCATCCCGACAGCAGCAAACAACATTGACTGACACGAAGTAGCATGTACACTTATTTCGCAAAACAAACAAACCACCAGCCTGGGGTGGGGCAGTTTGCCATTGATGATATTCCTTATTCAACGTCTGTTTGTATTGTTCTTAAAGTATGTGGGCAGGAGATAATTTCCTGTGAACGTTAATTGTGCATCGGATTTGGAGTAAAGGTGTGAATAGACAAGGCCCTGGCTGACTTTTCGTCTCATTGTTACCTACATACTCCGCATGCAATTACTAAATTATATTGGTTGTGATGATCGAAATGTTGACTGAACGATGTTGGTTGTTAACAGAGGAGAATGTTGAAGGTAGTAAGCGTGTCAGCACGTTCATGTATAAACTTATATGTTTGTGTAAAAAGTGGGATTTTAAATGCAATAAAATCATACGCACATTCGTGAATTTACTTATATGTTTACGTAAGGTCGATGATTTGATCTATAACTGAATAAACACCATTAGGTTGGATGTGTTTCAGACATATGTTTCAGTTCAATCATTTTAGAAATAGAGAGATAAGTACAAAATTTAATGCCCTGTGGCTTTTTTGGATTAGACATCGTCATTGCTATTTCCTGTGTTCTCCGCTGACTCAATACTCGTTGTCATCTAACGTGTTCATCTGACCATAACTGAGTCACATCGGAAGTTTGTGGACTTTTACCATGAAAACCTGGTAGAAACCCTGTCTCTGTTCCATGTGATACGTAAGTGCTTTCCCTCGCTGACAACGATCTATCATCAACTGTACGACTTAGACAGCTAGAATCATTGGCGGAATTAAAATGTTTAAACCCCAATGGAAGCCGAATCTGGGTAGTTGGCGACTTACAAAAACTATCTAGTGAGTTAATAAGTTTGGACATTTCACGGTACCGGATTGCTTATTTATTGGCAGTTTGGCTTCCGCAAAGAAAAGATATGCATTATCTAAACATGTCAAGGAGTAGAAGAGATGTCATTCACAGAAAGAATATCAATAACATGAGCATTGTCACACAAGACCTGTCAGCAAACATATTTTGGGAGCTGGGCGCAGACTGGTTAAAACATTTGATTAATTTAGAAACCTTGTATTTGATGGATAACAAATTAAGTACGCTGACAGAGAATACCGTCAATCCTTTAGGGAATATGCATCACTTGGATGTATCAGGAAATCGTATTCGACAAATACAGAGTGTTTCTTTTATTGGCTTTCATAGTTTACTCTTTCTCAAAGTGAATGATAATGAATTAAAGTCCATGCCGGTGAAAGAACCACAGAAATTTTCGCGGATTGATCTTGTTGATCTATGTGCCAACAGGTTCCCACATTTATACTCCGGTGATTTTGATCCAATCCGGACCAATTTTCTGTTTCATGCAACGATTTTCAGAGCTACAATCTCCAAATACACGTTTCGACAGCTCAATAATCTTAAATGCATCAACGTGAACATTAGCCCGGAACTGGAGTATTTAGATCCACTAGCAATTCAAAACCTAACAAAACTAAAAGGATTTGTATTTATACAGCAATAGGCTGAAACTTATCTCGCAATTTGTCGTAGGTTCGGTTCCAAATTTGACGTCTCTATATATCTGTGAAAGTCACCTCTGTTGCAACTGCAGTATTCATTGGCTGGGAGATGTATCGGTAAATAAATCACATGCACTGGTTAGTTCTTCCATCGTGATGGACAGAAATGAATTCGTGTGTCTAAGTATGATTAATGGATCTACAAGTGATATTTCTAATTCACTAAGCGAAACGTCGGTTTCAAGATCGTGTGAGACATCTCATTGCACCCATATTATTATCATATCATCATTAAATCCGTCTATAATCCACTATGTGGGAGATGAATTAAATATGTACTGTTACGCTGTGAAATATCCAGCGCCAAGAATACAATGGATATGATCAAATAAATAATATCAAAATGAAAGCCAAACTACCAAGAATGGAATGTTACTACAAACAGGAATTAACTTAAATATTTTAGGAATAGCTCCGTTGGATACGTGTGTAACACACCATTATAAAATATTTTATAAAGAAGATCCTGATAATTCCACGTATGATCGTGTATTTATCTGTTCTGGTATAAAGGTATTAGGCTAACTGAATGCATCAACAGAGTATTCCATTTGTATAGCAATGCTCAAAGATATACAGAACAAATACAAAAACTGTATCACCGCCAGTACGATATCATATGACACCAGCATAACTCTGTTATCCATAACATCCGAGATCTCGTCTCGGGCTCGTAGTTGGTTCCGTAATTCTCATTATTTCTGGAGTTATCGTGATTTGGTATTTTATTGATAGATAGACCAAAGGTAATTTACGTCCTTCAAGTTATTTCCCACAGTCGACATCCCAGTAAGCATTTGTCAGCCGTCGCGATGACCTGTCTGACAACACGCATATAGCAGCATACTTGATTTGTCAGATGAGGATGAGATTGTTACAATTGGTGATTCATTCTCTTCTACGTCACCAGTTGAACTGTATGAAATTTATGAATAATAGATGGATCCGATCTGTCACTCAAGTATATGGTGACATCATCAATTATTTCACGTGTAGGTTTACAAGCACAGTCAAAATGCATAAGAATTGATGTTGAAATAGGCAACAGAATGTGTATTAAATAGTAAATCCGAAGACACATTATTCGTACACTTGACGGACACTGAAATTTTCATGACGGAGCTAGATACTAGCTCCGTCAAGAATATTTCAGTGTCCGTCAAGTGTACGAATTACGTGGACCTTTCCATTTTTAGCTATGCCCCACCCATCACTAGCTACGCTCCACCAACACCTCGCCGTGTTGGGATTGATCGATCCCCCAATGCATTACCTATCAATTTCCTGAAAACTATACAGGGAAGCTGTTGAATATTTTGCAACTAATTTGACTGGGTGCAGCAACAGCGCCCAGTCAAATTAGTTTCAAAATTTTCGACAGAATATGGCTTGACAATCAGAGTTAATGATCAAGAAAATACTAGTTTTGCTTAGTTAGTGTCCACAGGTGAAGCGAAGCCTATTTGAAAACAATTACCACTAGAATGACTAGTGCTTCCCATATGATATGATATGTTGATGCCAAACAATGGAGACTATTTAAAGTTAGTTATTTTATGACCACCACCGCCACGCAATCCTGATCTAGTGAGCCTAATGTTAACTGCTCGTTATGGATTAGTTTTGCATAATAATAAACCTGCTCTCTGTAACGTTTTCCTGTTATGTTGGATGTTGCACAAATTTATATATTTTTCAAATTTAGGTCAATGAAGGGGCTAAGATGATGATGGCGCTTCTCTAAAACATAATCTCGAAACATATGTTTTAAAAATAGAATTATATGGATGGAGAGTTGCATGTAATATTGTAGCTGCCTTATATTAAGAAATAATCTTGTCCTTAACCTCTCCTGTGTCAGCTAGTCGTTTATAATGGTAAAATCGGTCAATCCTGCCTCTGCTGTTGTCTTGAGGACTGTCTATTTGCAGGCCAGTAGAAGACTTTTTTGCAAATTTACCACTAGAATGACTGGCTCGGTTACCGAGCCAGTCATTCCAGTGGTACATTTTCAAAAATAGTCTTCTTTCGGACTATAAATCGGCACTTGCTAAGGAAGGATTTAGGTGTTCGTGGCCAGTAGCCCATTAATAGTCATGCCGGCCAAAACCCCAACCTTAAAAAACTTCTCTTGACCAGCAACTGGTCATTCACTGAGCAAATATTCCAGTTTTCTTGGAAACCTTTGAAAAATTAAAGGAATATTTGATAAAAGTAACATTTTCAGCGCCTCGAGGCACAACAAGGGTTAATAATGAAGACCATGTGACATGTCATCAGCTAAAATCCTGAGGTTCCCTAAGTCCATTTTCGTACTGAGTCTACCGAGCCCGGTTTTCTTCGAGGTCGCTGCGATGACGTCCTCTGCTTGTGTTATATTTACTGACTCCAAATAGGTCGGATTCCAAGGATCTCTGTGCGGATGTGTTTTCTGGCAAGCTTAGCCCGTGACCAAACATAGATAATTTTTGCTGGTTGATTTTAGTCAGCGACAATGTATTCCACATCTTCTATAGTGTATCGTTGAACTATGCTCTCTGGCTACCAATGTCCAGTGATGCTATAGATGTTTTTGTGCTGGCAGACATCAAGGCAGTTACGTAGGCAGGTTTTCACGTCAGGGGGAGCGAGGTTTTAAAAGGCGCCAGTCCACTTGAGCGAGGACTTAAAAGGCATCACCCCGCATACCAATTAGGCGTTGGACTCTGCTTAAATTTCTTTAATAAAGAGAAAATAGCTTCCAAGCGTCGCCAATTATTTTATTCTACCGAGAAAGTAGCGTGTATTCTACAATTCTGTGTTTTGATGTAGCGTAATTAAAACAAAAAGTCTCAACATAGCGATGATCAAGCAAGACAAGAAGACATTAACAATGTTGTAAATTCAAATAGTTCTAATTTTCAACGTAGATTAATTTGTTAAAGGTGGCTTGGGTGTTGGGACGTCCAGAAACTTGTATGTGTTACGTACATGATATAGGCGCGAACTTTGGGAAGATTGGTCCTGCACCCACACACGCACGCACGCACGCACGTACGCACGTACGCACGTACGCACGTACGCACGCACGCACGCACGCACGCACACACACACACCTGTGTTTGTCAGAGGGTTCAGGTAAAGATCATTTCTGATTACTGAATTCTTATAATCAACGTGCGAAACATCATAAAGACTTGGGTGGAGCTGCCATTCCTGAACAGGCAAATAATCATTCGCCCGTATCCATACGTTTTCGGATGACATTTTGACAGACAAGATGGATAGGTGTGTAAAGTCACAAGCTTATAATGGGAATTGTCATTAGCCATTTGGAATTTCATGGCAAACGACGTCCAAACGACAGAAACAAATAGTGAACATGTACATTAACGTATGATAACTGGCGATTGACAGGCGATAAGATAAAATTGTCGTTTTTATGTCCCGTCGGTGTTGGTTTTGGAAGCACACCAAGGCGACGCCACGCCGATATGACAAGTCACACCACGTCGGCTTGGTGTGTGGTGCCCTTAATGATAAATTAACAGCAATGCGTCAACGAGCTATAACCCGTCGCATGATCATTGCGCCACGTAAATGCGGCAAACTATAAACCGCCCTTAAGACGTAGGCTTGTGCAATTTTACTGTTTTGGGTGATCACAATCGATAATTTAAAATTAATTGTGATTACTTGATTAATTAACCTGCGTACAAATTACATAGGCGTAGATACATATTAATGACAAAAGCTGCAAAGGTGATTAGGAATGTCCATAATTTGCAGACCAAGAGAAGAATACAGTAATTATTCACGATTATTCGATTATTTAATTTTTAATCAATCAAATTCACGATTTTAACAATAATCACGATTTTCGATTAAATTACATATTCGCGCAAGCCTACTAAAACGATTGGCAGTTACCATCATGGCCTATGCCCCGACAGAACCCAGTGAAATCAGTTTCATAATATTGAATAGTTACTATGAGGATGGGATTCTGGAGTTCAATGTTCAAAGTATATACATCGATTCTAACACGTGCAAAACGTAGCCATGTATCCCTGAATGGATCTATCCGGTTTTAGCTATGCCCCGCCCCCCCCCCCCCATCTCTAACTAAGCTGCACTCACACATCGCTCGTGTTGGAATCCGATCGATCTCTGAATACCCTGACTATCAATTTTCAAAAAAATACACAGGTAAGCTGTTGAATATTTTTTAAACTAATTTGACTGGGTGCGGCTGCTGCCTAAGTTACCAACAGCGCCCTGTCAAATTAGTTGCAACATATTCAACAGCAAGTTTATTAAATATTTAAGACACCCATACACATAAAATGTTGAATAATTTGATACTAATTTGACTGAAAGCCGTTGCTACCTTAGACAGCAACGGCTTCCAGTCAAATTAGTCTCAAAATATTCAACAGAGTATGCCTATTTGTCAATTAATATAACGGCCCCCACAACATAATAACTTATGTATTGGTCTGGTATACGACTGTCTGCCATTAAGCCTATATTCGCCACAGGCCTATTCACTTCGCTGTACACACAATCAGGAAACGTGGCGAAGGAGGCTTATAAACAAATTGTCGGCACCTTTGTGGACTTTAAACTTTACTCTGATATAACTTTTTGCTGATTTTACACGTTTTTTAAATCAAAAAGGAAGTAAGGAGGAGTGTTCATAAAAATATGATTTTTACATATTTGGAATCCTTGATATACATAGATTCTCACCCATAGTGGTAAACTTTTGACAAAATTTAAATAATGATCAATATTTTGATTTATAATTGGCAAATATGCGAATTTTCCGCCTCCAATGTGTTTCCTTTAGGAAATCTTATGCAGATACCAGCTGTATAAAACATAAAAAGGAAGTAATTTCTACGTTACCTAGATTATTATCAAATACAGGATTAGAAAGCTGATAAATTGTACTTTCTGGCCATATGTGGTAAATCACAAGCAACATATAACTAGAATGAGCTGATTATGACGTCATACGAGGTCCTAAGATTGATGTTTGCTCTGGAAAGGGTGAATTGTTCACGCACTCACATTGGTAACGTGTTGGTCTTGTCAGGATTGTAAATTTATGGATGTGTACTCAAGGTTGTCATTCTCGGCGTTCTTTGTCGCTAAGCCGCCTATGCAACATGACACGCGCTGATCTCAGAACTACTGTACGGTAATGTATCGATTAAATAATCCATTTGTACTTGGTAAAGATTATACTATCGTCATATACCGACAGTACCAATATGAGCAATCTAGCATCATGCTTGGCAATGAAACAACAGATAAATTGCATCATACATACTCTACACGATTATCGCTAGGTTTCGGGAGCGTATGCATATGTATATTAAATGGCACTCACTAAGACAGACAAACATACAGGCAGGCAGGCAGGCAGGCAGGCAGGCAGGCAGGCAGGCAGGCAGGCAGGCAGGCAGGCAGGCAGGCAGGCAGGCAGGCAGGCAGGCAGGCAGGCAGGCAGGCAGGCAGGCAGGCAGGCAGGCAGGCAGGCAGGCAGGCAGCCAGGCAGGCAGGCAGGCAGGCAGGCAGGCAGAGATGGGAGGGAGAGAGAAACGGCGAGAGGGAGGGGCGACGGGCAGGCGGGAAGGACGACGACGTTTTTGCTTGTGCAGGTTTGAATATCCAACTATCTCCCTTTCGCGACACGCAATGTAACCATACATTGATAATAGAGAAATCTAATATGTCGCTCAAGTTAATGACGTCATTATCAACTACCATCACATGTAGCCTGGCGTCACAAGCATAATACTTACTGAATTGCTCAAAAATATTTTCTAAATTGCATTGCTTCTGGATATCAGTTTCCCGTCCATTTGCTGACGAGGTCGCTATTGCAGGACAGTTATGTTGAATATTCTGGAACTAATTTATCTGGGAGCTGTCGCGGCCATAAGCACAGGCAAGTTATTTTCAAAAAATCCAAACGCTTACCCGTATAGTTAATATGAAATTTATATTCTTGGAATTCTGCCTATTTCCTGGATTTCGTCAATAATATACTGTGTTTACGTAGAACTGCCAAGAATGTAATTTCATCAGAAAGCTCCCGTCCAGTCGTGAAATAGGATAAATAAAGCAGTTCTCATGCGATAATATTATACCCTACGCTGTAATATGACAGGAATGCAAACGCTCGTTATTTACAACATTTAAATAAACCAAGATGAGCTGGTCTAGAACAAATAACTTTTCAGCAGCGCGTTGGCATACGATTGTCTGTTTATATGCGGTACACATCATATGCCATTTCTCAACGCCTCATCCTGATATCGGCACCAGTTATATTAACTTCAATTCAAGACCTGAACTCGGTAACATTCCCGATTGCATCCGAATGGTAGTGATTAATGAATCTTACGGCGTGCGTGGTGGCAGTCGCTGAGAGCTTTTTGTATACGGATGCTAATTTGGTCTCTCGCTAAAGCTTGTAAACTAATTTGTACAAAGCGGAAGAAACATGGATAGTGAGAGAGGGAACTAATGTTGTTACAGGATGCGTGATGGTGGAGAATCTGGGAAAGTTCTCCCTGACAAAGTGGTCCATTAGGAGGCTAGTTATGCGAAATAAACGTGTCCTCTCGAGAGCACTGATTTCATTTAGGAGTGAATTCCACGCGATGATGCATTAAGCTAATTGAATTTTCTTACTTGCAATGCAATATGTGGATCCATTTCTAACTATGCCCCGCCCATTTCTAACTAAACTCCTCCCACGATCTGCGTGTTTTGTGATAGATTTATATATTTTGAATGCTGCATTATCAGAAACCCGTAGAATTATACATGTAGCTGTCAAATATCAGAGTAAAATGGCGGCTCGGAAGAAGACGATCTTCATAATCGTATTTTGCTTCAGGATACGTTTAATGTGTATTAAGTTGAAAACGCGTCTCAAAGGCATACACTTCAGACACATTCAGGAAGACCATTGTCCTTTTCACGACGGATCTACGACCATTTCATTGTGACATCAGCTAACAAAATTAGCATTTAATTATAATGTTAGATAGTTGAGCAACTTATCGGATCCTTTCATTGTTCTCATATTTATCTATCAGCGTGTATGAATACATAGTATCTTAGCACAGCCATACTGAAAAACGAAGCTAAGTTCTCCTTTTAAAATTAAATTCTCCTTTTTAAGTTCTCCTTGTAAAATGTAATATTCCCATAAAATGTCAGCACAGCCAATGTTGAAAAACGAAGTTAAGAACACGTGATGCAGAATGCCACAAGGAGGCGTTTCTCACGCGGAATTGAAACTAGGATTTGTAGTTACCCAGTATATACGGAGCTGGCGCCATAGGTAAGCTAAAAAACACGTATCCTATTTGTAATACTGTTCTCATACATCATTTAAGGTTATCCTGATGAAACAAAACTATAAAGAACCCGTTAGAAAACTTCAGTGAGGATAATCATCTTCAATGCTGTAATTTTAGTTTTGAAGATTGGAATAGCAATTGTTTTCAGTCGTTAACAATTTGAGCGAATTCTGATGCTGCTAATATAAACCCATATATAGTCGAGAACTTTGCACTTGTACCATAGGAAATACACAACGAACCTTTCCACTGTATCCATCCGTCACATGACGTCATAATCAGGTACGTGACGTATAGAATAACATCACAATCAATGACGTCATTATGACGCCATGAATGGCGTAGATAAGTACGTCACGAATGCATAGTTGATGACGAATTGTATGGCTTTATTTTTATATAAATATCCTTTTGAATATTTCGAAACTGATCTGACTGGGCGCGGTTGCTGCCATATGAAGTAACCGTACCAGTCAAGTTTTTAGGAAATTGATAGTCAGGGCAATCGCGGATCGATCAATACCAACATGGTGAAGTGTGGGTGGCGCTTAGCTAGTGATGGGCGGGGCATAGCCAAAACTGGAAATGTCCATTGCTAGCGAACTACTATACTCTTTTGATGTTAGAATGCTCTCTTTCAGAAGTACTATGTATCTAGCCAATCTATCAATGATAACCATTTTCCGATTCATATACCAGCTTTCTGGGTAATAGCTAATGTAGTCATTTCTGATAATCTGGTTTTCAGCAGTAGTTTATCATGTTGGCGCATCCTTTAAACTATCCTCAATTTAACAGTGTGCTAGTTTAAACCAAGCAGAAAGGGAACATATACAGATTTTATTTATCTAATTTCACATTTGGGTAACTATAATCTCCGTCATATACAGCTCTGAAGAACGTGACTGAAGAGAGGAAATCTCGTTGTTTTTTATTCTACAATTTTGCTCGTGAAATATGGCCATATGCATCAGGTCTTTAGGGGAACAGACATGTAAGACAGCTCTTATTTTGTGAATATAGATTTGTTGTAAAATGGTTTAGAAGCGATGCCTGAGATTAGTGTCGCCGGTGCTAATATATTGACAAACATAAACAAGTATCTTGAATTGGTTGACGCGGTATCCGAGCATGTTAGGAGTGTAAAGAAGAACTGTTCTTTGTATGCCAGGTTTACATCAGTTTCTAACAAATACTGCAGACACGTAAGATATAATGATGGTTTCTTTACATTTTAGTAGAATGGATATTTTTCGAAGGTTTTTAAGTTTTGTTGTAGCAATTCAGATGTCATATTAGTCAGATTGTTTATCTGTCAGCAAATCTTTTAGATTGTCACATTATTTGCAGAGTTGCATACTTCGATGTTACAAAAAAGGAGCATCTGTTATTTACTGTTGCCCTACGGTTAAACAATACTAATACATATATCCATACTAAAATTGTAAGATGGTGAGAGAGAGAGAGAGAGAGAGAGAGAGAGAGGAGAGAGAGAGAGAGAGAGAGAGAGAGAGAGAGAGAGAGAGAGAGAGAAATGGCGGATAGAGAAAGGGGGGGGGAGCAGAGAGAGTGAGAGGGAGGAATAAAGAGAGGGAGAGAAAGAGAGAGAGAGAGAGAGAGAGAGAGAGAGCGAGAGCGAGAAAGAGAGAGAGAGAGTGAGAGAGAGAGATAGGGAAGGAGAAAGATAGACTGGTCATAGAACCAACTATTTCACGATCTCTCTTGCATGTAGCAACATTCGGGTATATATTGTGTTTGCTCGTTATAATGAATACAACCCACATTTTACATATGCGATACAACCTCTGACTCACAAGCACTCTTATCATGAGCCACCGCTGGTCAGACAGCCTAATCTCACATAAAACAGTCTACAAATTGTGGTTATCGTTCTACTATCTGTGAGTATAGCACAACAGAGTAGACCAATGTCTTGGCAAGTTCTTCGAATGCAATATCATCATCATCATCATTGTCGTCAGTGATTTGTCACAACCGTAATTATTACAGTCGGCCGTACAGACACGTTCAGTTAGATAAGCACAATGTCAATGCATCAGGTTACATCGATCTATTACGTCGTA
>CM067361.1:17935138-17966060 GCA_034401795.1 Chaetoderma sp. LZ-2023a | reverse complement strand
CGCATGACACGTGTGTTCTGCATACATCTATCTAATGGCGTCCTCGCCTCTGACTACATCTCTCTAATGGCGTCATCGCTTCTGCATAGATCTCTCGAATGTCGTCCTCGCCTCTGACGACTACATCTCTCTAATGGCGTCCTCGCCTCTGACGACTACATCTCTCTAATGACGTCATCGCTTCTGACTACATCTCTCTAATGGCGTCTTCGCCTTTAACCACATCTCTCTAATGACATCATTGCCTCTAACTATATCTCTCTATTTATGTCATCTCCTCAAACAAAATCAGACACAAATCAGTGAAGTAATTTGATTGTCGGAGCGGAATCCTGAATCCCAACCGGGAGAGAACAAACGTACAATTCCTCATTGGAAAAGTTCCCATCACAAATATGCCTGCTACCAAGCGAGTTATCTGTTTGTTCTCTTATCTGAATATTCGTAAATAATCCACTAGAGAGTGTTCTATTTGTCAAAGATCGTTTAAGACATGGAATGAGAACAGAGCTCACTTTATTATCTAATATTCATGTATACCATGCTCACATTTAAAGACTCGTTGTCCATCCTTAACATTGTTGGCATAACTAGATTTCAATTATAAAATACGACCACTTTCCCGCATGTGAATATAGGTAAATATATTGCACATCCATTTGCCACAAATACGACTTTCAGACATTCACGCAGTCACTGGACAAGACGAAAAGGGCATTTTGCTTTCAAACACACATGCCGTCACCAGACAACATGTCCAGACCACATTTCTGACGGCAAAGCGCCCCCCCCCCCTCCCAAAGGGATGCTCGTTTCTATAGAGGGGCAGATCTTAATTCTGACGATAACTCAGTCGTTACACACATATTGTCGATTGTACAATTCTCATACCATGCAAGAGAGTAGAGTCAACGAAGACACACCCCAGCTCATCAACGTCACTGACATACACACATGTCATATAAAAAGGCTCCAGAGGAGCGGATAGATAACATGAGCGTCAGATTCAATCTAAGCGAGTCCCTAATCAAAATCCTCAAATGTATGGGTTCATTACGTACACGCACCACACAACAGAACTAGGTATACCAATGGTCATGTAGTATAACACATATCAACAAAGCAGAAAGCACTATTGCTGCGCATCTATCAATGTGGTCAAAGTGAGGATCGCACAAAACTACACAGGGAAAGCAATAACATTCTGCACCACGTCATTGAACGCTTAAAACATCTTGCTATTCAACAAGAACACTCCCCAGTAGATGCAATCACTGAAATGGCGACTGCCACTAAATGTGTAGGCCAGCCAGATCCATGAGAGTAGCTGAGTAATCAGCACAAATCATTATGCACAGCTCTGAGTGACATTTTACTGAGACGGACCAGGGCAAAGTGAACCCAATTAGGAGACGATTCTTGAAACAGTTCACTGACCACAATGATGAGCCATTGCATTCGTTTTCATGTGACCACAGGCAATTACTAACATCAATTGAAACACCCGAAGTTGACAAGGCATTAAAAGCCCTAAAATGGACGTGGATCCAGACCTGATGTCATGGAAAATGAACTATTCAAATATGAATGTGACAATATCTCAAGACTGACAATGCTCCTAATCAATTCCGCCGTTATATATCATCTTCCTATCGATGCTGTAGACCAAAACACGCTTATCTCGCTACTCATGCCCAAGAAGCCAATCGGCACACAGCCAATTGTACTCCTCGACAGCCTACAGAAAATCCTATCCAATGTAACCCCATGCTTCATTCACTAGATCCAACCAAAGTGTCTTTAAACGTTTGATTTGAAATTAATTAAATCCTTGGAGCGGTTTGCGCTCAGCTCCAAAATTCCGTTCACTGACAGATTTAGTGTGACAAGATTGCTTATTCCTTGACACGTTTAGATAATGAATACCTGTTCGTTGCAGAAGCCAGTCACCCAGTAAATAGGCAATCTAGTTCCATGAAATGTACACATCATATTAACTCACTAGATACCTTTTGTAAGTCTCTGATTCGCTTTCCACTGATGTTTAAACAATTGAAATCCGCCAATGATTCTAGATGTCTAAGTTGACCAGTTGATGATAGATTGTTGTCAGCGAGGAAAAAGCATTTCCATACCACGCTGAGCAGAGACGGATATTTATACCGGGTTTCCATGGTAACAGTCCACAAACTTCCGATGTGACTCGGTTGAGTCGGCCCAGTTATGGCTACATGAATAAGTTAGAGGACAACGGGTATCAGGACAGGAGAGAACACCGGAAATGACAAAGACGATGTTTAATCCCAAAAGCCACGTGACATCCATTTTGTATTTATGTCTCTTTTTCCGGCATAATTGAACTGAACTATTCCTCTAAGATACATCGCATCTAATGATATTTGTTCTGTTATTCCTCTAATCATCTACCTGACAAAACAGAGAAGCAAATGCACGAAGGTGTTTTATTGCATTTAACACTGCACATATAAGCTTATTCCTGAACGTGCGTACGTGTTTATTACATTTATTAACGACAAAGATCATTCAGTCAACATTTTGATGGTCGCTGCCAACATAATTTATTAATTGCACACGGATGATGCAGGGAACAATAAGATGAGCATCCTTTGAATATATACCGCTATAATACCTTCCTGGCCTTGTCCATTCACACCATACTCTAAGCCAGTGCAACCTTCGTTCACAGGAAATTATCTCCTGTCAGTAGCTTTTGAACGAGTCACGGAAATAAAAACACAACCCAGACCGATACTGATTAAGGAATATCATCAATGGCATGCTTCCACAGGGTGCGTTGTTGCTGGTGGTGTGTTTGTTTTGTGGAATAATAGTGATAACATGTCTAACATATCTCGCATTTCATGTTAGTGATGTATATCTGAAACTAAGCAAACAAACAAAGAACGTAATATGTGAAACTCACTTTACAGAATAATGTATGGAATGGGATAGATAGAGCGCGAAAGAGAAAATGATATGAATGAGCGCAAAACAACTGATGATTGAGTGAGATATGGTTAGTGCCCGGAAGGGGCATGGCTTATGAGTGAAATATAAATAAGGAGAGAGAGAGAGATAGAGAGAGAGGGAGAGAGAGAGAGAGAGAGAGAGAGAGAGAGAGAGAGAGAGAGAGAGAGAGAGAGAGAGATGTGAGCCAGAAGTGGAGAGAGCTCGTCAAACAGACAAAGACAGCACTGGAATACACCTCAATAGTCGTAGTTAGCATATTATATATTGGTAAATAGTCGCGAGAGCACAATATAATACGTAAAATGACCATCAAATCTTAAGTAAGGCGATTCCAACAGTACACCTTTAATACCTACTGAAAGAAATAATAACTACAATGCATCTATGACACATTGTAACCAATCTCGTCATTTACCATGACCAGATGAATGGTCATGCATCTACTCACGCTGCACAATTTATTGTCCTAGTTGTTCATTTGTGGCTGGAAATCTTTGGAGAATAGGGCATTCATAGAAATAGATACAGATCCTTGAATAAATGCCACCTCTTGAGCTGTTGGCAAGTACGCCAAGGTAGATCGATATAGTCAGATGCACTGATATTGTGATGGCAACTGTTCGTGTGTGGAGATTTCAACCCCAAGCTGGGTAAACTCGGAATTGCAGACAAAAGTTCAGGACTTGGCTTATGCATGGGATGTTATGGAGAGGGCACACGCATTAGCAATGGAGATGCACTGGTGGCACTCCTTAGTTCCAATGGCTTATTTGTCACAAATACGGCTTTCAAACACCCATGCCATCACCGGGCAACATGGACTTGACACATTACTGCTCGCAAAGCCCCAAAAGGTTCTAAGGCTACAACAGCTGTCTTCAACCAAATAAACTTCATACTGTGCAAGACAGAAGCAAAACCGTTACTCCAGAATGCTCGTTCGTATGGAGGCACAGACCTCAATTCTGACCATAAGCGAGTCATTACACACCTTCAGATGAACAATCTATATCTAATATATAAACACCATACTAGGCAAGAGGGTAGAGTCACCTACAGCCTACCCAAGCTCATCAGCGACACTGACACTCAAATGTCATACAAAAAAGCCCTCGGGGAGCAGATAGCTAACATCGATGTCAGTTCCGATCCAAACGAAGCCCTAACCAAAATACTGAAATCTATGGAATCATCCCATACCATCACCATAGGTGTTCTAAAAACAACCAAACTAGGTATACTGACGACCCTCTAGTAGTAAAATTGTCAGCAGAGCAGAAAGCATTGTGGCTGTGCACCTATCAATGTGGCCGAAGTGAAGACCGCACCAAACTACGACGGGGGCACAATATTATTCTACGCCACATTAGCGAATGCTTAAAAGATCCTACGCAAACCCAAGAAGCCACCTGGGCCCCCAGCCAATCTGTTGCCCATTGTATTCCTCAACAGCATACAGAAAATCCTCAAGAAAGCAGGACTTGGTACACTCAAGTCAAGAATGGACAGGAGGAAGCTAAAGATGAAGGACTGATTGCAGCTGTAGGATGTTTCTACTACTACTACTACAACCACAGAATACAGTATTCATACATGCATACTTATAACGTGCTTATTTAATCGAACGTGTCAGTAGAGCTGGCTGTAATATTCACGGTTGCCACAAATCACTGACGCTGATGATGATGATGACATGGTCTTCAAAGAGCATGCCCAGACCATGGTCAACTGTGCTGTGCTACACTCACAGGTAGTGGAACAATGCCAACAATTTGTAGACTGCCTTATGTGAGATTAAGCTGCCTGATGAGCCGTGGTCCATGATTAGGGTGTGTAATGCAGAAACACTTCTCATTTCAATTATCTAGGGGGTATTTGTGAGGTTAATGGTTCGGTATGGGGAGTCTAACAACTGAGAAGTCAAATCAACGCTTATTAACAATTGATTTTCGCAATCCTAAAAGATTTCCGACATTGATTCTGATAGTCCCAGTTCGTTGTTGGTACAGACTACATATTATGATGACCTTCAACCTGCATGAATATTCACATTAGCTATGGGGTCAAATATTTTCTTTGAAATAAAAGATGGAGCGAAATAATGGAGGAATGACAGATGAATAGATAAATGATATTATGGGTTAATTATATATGATGATGAATTCCGTTGAGATATAATGAGGAACATCAACAAGTAGATTGATATAATATGAGTGAGGGCCTAAGTCTATATTCTTTTAAATAGCACGAAATAACGAGATGAATGATTATATATAAAGTATATTCTTCTTCTTCTTCTTCTTCTTTTCGATCGCTGGTATCACACTTGGAGAGCCGTTCTCAAGATGAAATCTGTGGTTTTCTGCAGTTCTTCCACAGGCCCATACAGCTTTTCAAGAAAAGAGGTTGACAAAGGCCAGATATTTTCTCTCAGCAGCTGATACGTACTGCAACATTGAAGTGTGTGGACTGTGGTCTGTTCTGCTTCTCCACAAGGACAAGCGGGCGATGTCGTAAGGTGGAACCGCCTGTACATGTGTTGGTTTAGTCTGTTATGTCCAGTTTTGAGACGAAAAATGGTCACTTGCTCTGGCCTTGAGAGATGATAGTAGGCATCTTCTGATTGAGGTGTTCTATAGAGTGACTTGATGATAGTCTTCATCTCTGTATGCATAACCATGTTTTCTGTCTGATTCTCTTCTGCACCGTCCTTTGCCATCTTGTCTGCTTCCTCATTTCCTTGGACTCCACAGTGTGAGGGGATCCACTGCAATGCTATCCGAAAGCATTTGATGATTTGTAGTGCTTCTTCAAGTTGTTGCAGCTTACCTTTGGTGATAGCCTCAAGGACGGAGCGGGCATCAGATAAAAAGACAATCTGTGCAATAGGGTCTGCAGTTCTGCTGATGGTATTAGCTGCATGGACTAGTGCTTCGACTTCAGCTCTGTAGTTTGTGCAGTGTTTGCCTGTCGGTATTGCAGCTGGCTCATGTTGTCCGTTTGGATACTGTATGTGCAGTCCGGCACCTCTGCTCCTAATTGCATCTTTGGCTGATCCATCTGTGTAGATCCTTATCCATGTCTCCTGAGGGTACATTTCTTCCAGCATGGCTAGGGTCAGGGCCTTCTTGCTCACATCACTGTGTTCATCTTTGCTTGTGAGATGAGGTACTGTGGTGCGAATAGCTATGCTCTCTAGTTTGTTTTCCCAGGGTCTTCTATTTGTGCTGGCAACATTTCTTGGTCTTACCTTTGAAGTGCTTTTGTCTCTTTCACAAAACTTGATCTTTTAAGTCTTCCTGATGACAGCTGTGCTTGCCTGATCTTCATCGGGTGGTTGTTGAACGATTTGAACTTTACAGCTTGGATCAGTGCTTTGCATTCCCTTCCTTTACTAAGTGGGGGGATGCCTGCTGTCTGCTCCATTTTTCTATTGGTGTTGATCTCATTCCACCAGTGATGATGCGCAGTGCCTGGTTTTGTACTCTGTCGAGGTTCTGTTGATGAGATTTAGCTGCTGTCATCCATGAGCTGGATCCATACTCAAGGTGTGGTCGTACGACACCTAGGTAGATGGTCTTGAGGATCCTTTCCTTGGCACCTCACTTTGTTCCTGCCAGCTTCCTCATGATGTTTAGCTTTCTTCTGGCCTTTGCATCTGCGTTCTGGATGTGCTCCTTCCATGTTAATCCTCTGTCATATGTGACTCCCAGGTATGTCTGCTGGTCCTCGTACTCGAGTGGAGTACCGCCCAGTGTCAGATTGCCAACCTTGGTTTTGGTGGACAGTGAGAATAGCATGGCTGATGATTTTTCTTTGTTAATGGTAATACACCAGCGATTGGCCCAAGCTGTAATTCTGTCCAAGGCGAGCTGCATTCTGTACGTGGCAGTCGTCGTGTACTCCTCGGTGCACCAGAGTACGAGGTCATCTGCATAGAGGGCTGCTTGGATCCCATTGGGCAGCTCTGCTACAATATCATTAATGATGAGTATGAACAGAGTTGGTGATAATACTCCGCCTTGTGGTACCCCTTGTCTCAGCAATACATTCTGTCCAGATTGTCCATCCACCAGCACCCTAGCTTTGCGATTCTGTAGGTATGACTTGGTCCATCGGAACATGTTGCCACCGATGCCTGTGCGCCGGAGCTTCACGAGGAGGCCACCCTTCCACACCTTGTCAAATGCCTTCTGCAGATCAATAAAGGCAGCTGGCATCACCGTCTTGGCTTGAAAAGTGTCCTCTATGACCTGTGCAAGATGTGTTGTTTGATCTTCTGTATAGTATATTGACTTCAGCAATATTAAAAGTCTCTCAATAAATATATAAATATATGTGCAATAATGCCATTAAATACTTATATGTATAATAATTTACTATTGGCTGGTCTTTTGATAATACCAGCTGACGATGAAATTAAATTGTAGGCATTCTCATGAATACTTATTTACATTATAGAATATTGAAATATCACAAGTTCATTCATGTTATGACATTCAAAATATACAGATGGGAAAAGATAGTCTGCCAAAAGGCTATATACGAAATCGAAATTCACTTATTAATAACCGTTCAATCTATCAGTATAACGAAAGATTTGAGAATTGGATGTTGTAGGCATTGAGAGTGGGACCAACTGGGCCATCATTTATTAAAGTGCTTCCTAATCGATCTCAGCAATTTGGGCGTATCTGACTCTGGATCACTGGACTCAAAGGGTGTATGATATTCAAACACAGACGTAATGTTTTGAACACATTATGATGAGAAAATAACAACAAGCTCACACTCAGTGATCATAAATTCAGAAGTTATAAAATTCAAGCTACAGAATCAAGATTGACGATTATGACTTAACAAAGTAGATTGGAACATGAATCTGGTCATTCAAACCACTATATACATTCTTCCTCGTTCTCACTGAACCATTCAATAATATTCACAGCTATAATGTTCCATCAATTCAACCAATATTAACTTGACCAAGAGATGGTGCAGGGGTCGGCCATATCCAATCAAATTACGGTTGAATCAACTGATCAAACAATGTTGCTTTTGAAAAGAGCAATCTTAAACGTGAGGTACCTTTCACATTTGATACCTTCAGGTCAGATCTGATGATACATGGTAATCATAAAAACTAATGTAAATTTGCACTAATCTATTGCTCAATGCATGCAACCATTCAACCCTCACAATTTTGCATGCAGCATTTAGCGATGTGTACATATAGCATAGCTTTATATAGTTGCTGCAAGATTTGGTGACAATTCAAAACCCACCCTCTGACTTCACTTAAATGAACTTCATGAGAATATATTTTACAAAGAAAACATGCACTTCAATGATGTGGACTGAAAAGTTAAACAAAGTGGCAATCTCAAGACAAGGTTGTCTTTAAACCCAAATCTGGCTACAATTGTTATATTATTATTTAAATTATTAGTGCTGGCGGTGGTGAATGCAAACTTTAAGCGTTCTGAGTGTAACCGTGGGGTGGGGATGCGACCGCTGAAGCTGTATATCAGTATAACAGTTTCTTAGGCATAAGTTGACGTTCGTCTATTTTAGAGAGGCGGAATCTACAGTATAAGAAGGTTGACGAAACTGCAGTCAATGTTTATTGGTGTCTTCCCGATGAAGTGTTACGTATCTACATGTTGATATGAAAGGTAATTAGAGTCTTACCGGAAGTTGCAGAAAGAAACGATGCTCCACACCTCCAGGTTCCCATGGTTACCCTTAGTTCCGATGATTATGGCCATACATCACCGCATTACGTGATCGCGTTGCCAGAAATTAATCAAGTCAATAGTTATTAAACATCTACAAGCCCATTGCTTTCACTTTTGACTAGGCATGCCTGTGCAACTTTAAATACTATTAGTGAGTTATGACAACGCTGTCGTTTTCAATCTATATGACACAAACGGTCATTCTCAGCCTTCTGTTATAACGATGGCGTGAAATTGGCTACATCAACATCAACGATGCAACATTATATCACCGATCTGTTCCGTCTGATAGGAATAATATTCGTTTTTCAATTTCACTCTAAGGAACACAATTTGCTATCTCTTGTCACAGTTTTCGATCTTTTTTCCGGTCCGTTTTTCTTACCGTCTCCCTTCTTAAAATTCCCGCGATCAGGCTGTTTTATTCCAGTGGATCATTATTTTGTAGGGGTGGTTGGTTTTAGTGTAATGTGTTGATTGATTAGTTATACAACACCGTCAGCATATATTTTATACAGTTTTGAATATTTATATATCGCCAGTCTTTGTACAGTTAAAGGTTAAATTAATATAAATATTACCGTATTTATATAATGTTATTTATAAATGCCAACTTGACACCTGGCTTGCAGCGTAATAGACTCATCCAAATACTATACGCGTACGCATGTTCGCCTTAGATAAACAAAACATTTACTATCAATATGAGTTTAAAGGCCGAGTTTCACTGGGAAAATAAAATAATTTAGGATTCACTACCAATCATATCCATTCACATACACAGTGCAGTATTGCAATGTATGTCACATGTGTTTGTGATGACACGTATTGCAAGAAGCTGTCCAGTTTATCACAGTTCCATGCCATCATAGAGACATACGTAGCATCGCATATGTAAATTCTGGGTTGTATTCATTCTAACGAGCAAACATAATATATACCCAGATGTTGCAACATGCAAGAAAGATCTTGAAATAGTTGGTCATATGATCAGTCTCTCTCCCTCCCTCCACTCCTCCCCCCGCCCCCCTCTCTCTCTCGCTCTCTCTCGCTCTCCCTCTCTCTCCCTATCTCAATCTCTCTTACAATTTTAGAATGAGTATATGTATGCACATGCGTGTGGGTGTGCATGTGCTTATTCTATTCTAGCTTTCATCTTATGTTAACCTAGTTAATATCATGATTTACCATCAATAGATGCCTCTTCCATATAGTATCTAAGTATGCAACTTTGCCAATGAGGTAGCAATCTAACAGGCTTGCTGACAGATAAGCACTCTGACTAATACGTCATGTGAATTGCAATACTGTCTGCAGTATTTATTAGATACTGATGTAAACTTAGTATACAATGAGATATTTTCGTGAATATCAATGGTAAATTTACAAAATACTCTTCACTTGTGCTGGAAAACTTATATTGAACATTAAATATTGGCCATTAAAGTGTTGGGTGATATTAGTATTATTTGTGTACTTCTATGCTCTGTTGAAAGTAGACGGGCTAAGGACTGTGGCAAATATAATGACTACACATAATTGATTGTTTTTTGGTGCACCTTACTTACTATGAGATAAGGTAAGGTATTACCATAAGATAAAAAGTAACATTGGATACATTATACTTTTGACAAGCAGCTGCGTTTCCAAACCATGATATTTATACAAATTGCTTTTTAAGTACCTCTGCAATCTACTAACAATTCGAATGATTATTTTGGCAGGTACGACTTCCAATCAAATTATTACAAACAATTCAGAAATAATAAAGGTTTGTCTGATAGATATCATATAAATTGTACCGAGTGGACTGGGTTAGCCATCACTGTTAACCTGAATAGTGAATGGTCACACAGTTGTTTAGTAAGTAACCAGTTTCTGGAACCATCGTGTGAAGTTTTAGAACTTTAACGAGTCGTTAATATGATTAAGATGCGAGCGGGGTTTATCCTAGTGAAGAGTTGCAATAGTTGTGCTATTCCAAAACCATTCATACTACTTCAGACCGACCGATTACTCGAGCTTGGAATATATAGTTAAAACACCTCTTATGTAAACATCACCTCCAATTCTTATGTAAACATCACCTCAATGCATTTACAACACTACCCATTTTTTCATAGTAGTAGTAGTAGTAGTAGTAGTAGTAGTAGTAGTAGTAGTAGTAGTAGTAGTAGTAGTAGTAGTAGGAGCAGTAGCAGTAGCAGTAGCAGTAGCAGTATGTAGCGCGAACCGTTCCAGCCCATCTGGGTATGGAATGGCTGGACTGGGTATGTTCCAAGCACGTCCCCTCGGTAGGACAGTGCATGTGTATACAGCCATATGAGAGTGGTTCTTAAAACGTGAGATCGCTTAGCGTGCATATGCGTGCGTCAGAGATTGCTTGCCAACGCGCATTGGCGCTGGAGAGAAAAGCATCATACGTTGTACTGAGTTAGTACATGTAATTCCTTTAAATTATGGTCTCTTCCTCGTTCTCGAGATCTGCCATAACCAGAATTGAACAAGGATTCCAAATCCTTTTACCATTTTAAAATCGGTCTAGAAATGGCCGACTTATCCTTAATTACACCATACAATTTCTTTCAAAATATACTTCTCCTTAGCCATAGCGTATTCATGTACTTAGTGCGTGGGGACGATAGCGCATCACATGATTGCTTTCCCTGCTTCTGCAGCTCGCGCGCTGATTGGTTGTGGCACTCCAGCTGTGACGTCACGAGTAGTATAAAAGGAGCAGAGAAATCAGAATCGAGAGCAGGCAGAACAGAAGACAGGGCATTGCGAGACGTAGGCAACTGCTTACTTCTAGCAGAGTTAAATAGAACAGCAGCAGTGCCTCTCGGATTTCAGTTCTCGTCTCTGGCACCAGCCTACCGCACCCGCATCACAGTTTTTGTATGCTCCCAGAAAGATATCACCCAGGGGCAATAACGAAATTTAGGTAAGGAAACCCAAGTTACCAACACCGCAGAGATACCTTCTTGTGGATGGGCCTATTGGCCCCGATGTAAGCTCGTCAAAGTATGTCGGGCGAGTGATGTGCTCGATTGATAACTCGCCAGATCTGCCATACCATGCCGACCAGTGGTAGTTCCAAATCCGCATATGCTTCGTGCACAATTTGAGACATTTCGACCGCAGTCAGGGGACATTGCCTCATGCATCGCATAAGCTATGCAGTGCATCTCATCTTGTGATCCGCCAGAATTCATACACATTTAATAACTTTCAACTGTAGTCCTTCATAACTACAGGGCAGCTTCAAAACTTCTGCACCAGTATGGAACTTTCTAAACACCGCTTAAGTTGTTTACTCTGTGTATAAACGTGACTAACTACTAGCCATCCGCACCCGAAACAGTTCTTCTTCACCATTCCTGAGAGTGAGCCCCATCAGACAGTTCGCCTGCAGTTTTTCCTAGCAGCCAACTTCCGCATCATGCCATCTCGGGTTCCAAATATGTGATGCTTCAACTACTGTGATTCCAGAACCTTTTCCATACTGATGACTAATAGGTACTCCGTTATTATATTGCTATGTTCATGTATTATCTTTCTGTAACATGTACTGATGACTAACAGGTACCGCATGATCATCTGAGACCGCATTTTATAGTTTATCCTTGAACTGTATATATTTATTCTCATTTTGTGCCAATGAGCACCATCAAGGTCGTGTGACCTCCCACTTTACTGTCCTGTAATAGATACTTATATGGCAGTAGCCATTCTAGTTATATATGTATTGCTTGTTTTATATAAAAACATTGGAACCGCAGTTCTGGGCTACACAATACAGCAACAACAACTGCACCACCTTGTTTCCCAACAGCATCAATTTTTTACTGAGGTCATTGTTAATGTTCTCATTGCGCGAACATGACATGTGGCCGATAATACCGGGACTATTTTATCTCAATAGGATAGGTTTATACTAGTAGGGACGATTACTTTGTAGGAGACATTTTGTGTAAGTCTCTTTTCTAGGAGTAGCACCGCACACAGGCTAGATTATATAAATTGGCCAGATACCGTAAGGCCTCCAATTCTTACGAATATAAGAGTGATTGTCTCTGTCTACGCTCCTCCAGTCTCTGGGCTTACTAATTGTTTGGACCTCTCGCCGTCATGTTGCTTAGAGCTGACTTTGAAACTATTTGGGTTTCAGAGCAGTTAGAAACAAAGTGTCGATGATAGCACACACTCCACCCCACCCCACCCCACCCCTCTATCTTCGGATACTAGTTAGAAAACCACGCCAAAGTCGGAAGCACTGCGAAAATAATATAATTACTGGCCTAACGTGCATCTCTGGGCGAAATTACATAACCCTAGCGACAGGTAAAAGGGTAGTTCCCCGGGGGCAGATCTCTCACGATCCACCCCCAACACGCTGCCGGCGGACAGGACACATCTCTCCATCTAACTCTACAAGTGAACTGGGTGTGGTCTTAGAACCCACTACGCACTCACGGGAAGATCACTATAGTTGGATAGCTGCATCCTTGTCCCCACCATAAATTTATATGTGCTTTTCAATGCTTATGCAATGTGACGTGTCCCTGTGCTGTTATATGGGGTCGTGATGCGGTGGTGACAGGATCGTCATATGATTCTGGAACTGCCACGCCATGACATCTCTGCATGCTCTGTAAGGGTGGCCCTATTGTCACCGGGCATTCTCGCCAGTCAGGCTTATATGTTAAAGATAGTTGGATTACACAGCCATTTGTGGCTTAACCTTGATCTGGACCTAAAAACTAAATGTTAGGATAGGATCTAACAGAAGGACCGCATAAATAAAGTGGCAATTTCCAATTCATTATCTTTGAACTTGCATAAGATGGTGGTGTTGAATTCTGCGGAAATCATCCACCTCATCTTCATGTAACACAGCATGCATCACATTAACTTATAATTTCACTATGTTGTCTCTTTTACATAGCATAGTTTGAACAAGAAAGTGGCCTTTTTTGCCATCCCTCTTCCTCCTCTTGGCCGTTGTAGGCATTTTCTTGTGACAGAGGCCCGCGGCGATGTCGCACGGCCCCACTGGAACGTGAACGTTCCACTGGCACTGGAAGTCTGTCTTTGTACAATCCAGAAACGCGCAACACCGGATCCGCAACCCTGGATCCACAGCTAACCACCAGCCTCGCCCCAATGTACCATATCCTTGCGGTGCCATGGAGCGAGAGTATCTGGTGAACCAGCGTTCACGCCTGGAGGCTACAAGTAGCGGTAGTAGTAATAATAGTAGTAGTAGCTGTAGTTGTAGTTCTCGTAGTAGTAGTAGTCGTAGTAGTATTAGTAGTTGTAGTAGTAGTAGTAGTAGTAGTAGTAGTAGTAGTAGTAGTAGTAGTAGTAGTAGTAGTAGTAGTAGTAGTAGTAGTAGAAAGCTCTTTCTCAATTCTGTACATTACGTAACGCTAATGCTAGCCATTGTACTACTGGCCTTCAAAGCGACCAGAGCTACCTCTATAGTATATCACAAAAGCATAGCAGTTCATTAGCAATTGTGTATTTCTTAGGGTACAAGTGAAAAATCGTCGGCTAAATATTTTTAATAACAGCTGCAACACCATTCCTTCAAATTCTTGGTGACTGCAAATCATTGGTATACCAATCTTCAAACCAAAATTGCAGCTCTGAAGATAACTATCATCAGTGAAGTTTTCTAACGAGTTCTTTCTAGTTTTGCTGCATCACGATAACGATAACTTTACATAATGTATGAGCGCAATATTAACAATAGGATACATGTTGTTGAGCTTAATGTCAGCTCTGTATATCCTTTGTAGCCACAAATCTAGTTTCAATTCCAAGCGAGAACCGCTTCCTTGTCTTATTCTTGATCATGTAAACAACATAACTTCGTTTTTTCAGCTTGGCTGCGTACGATATTATGTATTTATGTACCCTGGAAGATAAGTATGAGATAATAAAAGGAGAACTGGCATTTGTAAAATGGTGATGTGATCACTTTCTCCAAAACTATCTATCGTTTTCAGATACTGGAAGGATCCGATGCATCAATCAAGTATCTAACATTATAATCAAATTCTCAATTTGTTAGCCGATGTCACAATCAATAGGTCGTGGGCGGGGCATAGCTGGAAATGGATCCATCTATTGCATTATAAACATGAATATTCAATCACCTTGTATCATCATGCGAGATTCACTCACAAATAAAATCAGTGCTTTCGAGAGGACATGTGCTTTCGAGAGGACACGTTTATTTCGCATAACTAACCTTCTAATTGAACAATTTGTCAGGGAGATCTTTTCCCGAGCATTCACCATCATGCACTCCGTCACAACATTAGTTTCGTCTCTCACTATCCAAGTTTCTTTCGCTTTGTACAAATTAGTTAACGAGATTTGGCGAAAGAGCAAGTTAGCATCCGCATACAAAATGTTTTCAGCAACTGGCACCGTGCACACTGAAAGATTCATTAATCACCACCATTGGGATACATTTAGGAATATTACATAGTTCATGCCTAGCATGGCTGGTGCCGATATTGGGATGAGCCGTTGAAAAATGGCATGTGATGTATAGCGCATATAAAAGTACAAGCGTCTGCCAATGCGCTACTGACAAGTTATTTGTGCTAGACCAAATCGATCTTTGTTTATTAAATGTTATAAATAACGAGCATTAGAATCCCTGTCATATTGCAGCATATAGTAAACTATTATCACAAGAATACTGCTTTATTGATACTAAATATCTCTCTCTCTCTCTCCCTCTCTCTCTCGCTCTCTCTCTCTCTCTCTCTCTCTCTCTCTCTCTCTCTCTCTCTCTCTCTCTCCCCCCCCCCTCTTACAATGTTAGAATGAGTATATGTATGCACATGCGTGTGGGTGTGTATGTGCTTATTCTATTCTAGCTTTCATCTTATGTTAACCTGGTTAATATCATGAATTACCCATACATAAATGGCTATTCTGGGTTATATACATGTTAATAGGAATATTGCCGGTATAGTTTGACATTGGACAAAAGGAAATAATGGATGCCTCTTCCATATATTATCGAAGTATGCAACTTTGCCAATGACGTAGCAATCTAACAGGTTTGCTGACAGATGAGCACACTGATTAATACAGCATCTGAATTGTGATACAGTCTGCAGTATTTATTAGAAATTGATGTAAACTTACATTCCTACCAGGCTCCGATGCTGCGTTAATCAACTCAACATAATAGACAGGTGTTTCTGTTTGTCAATATATTTGCATCTGCTACAGTAATCTCAAGCAGCACTTTTAAACCATTTTACAACAAATCTATAATCACTAAATGACATCTGTTTTACTTGGTCATTCCTTCAAAGACCTGGTGCATATGCTCATTTTTCATGAACAACATTGTAGAATTAAAAACAAGGAGTCTCTTCCTTTCCTTGGTTATGTTCTTCATATCTGTATATAATAGACACAAAGGTAACCCAAATGTCAACTTAGATTAACAAAATCTTTCTATGTACCCTTTCAGTTTATCAAAGTATCACATTGGTAAATTGTGAGGAACCATTAGCTGGTTTCGCATAGGTTGTTTTTGGATGTTTGAAGGACGTGCCGACGTGATAAGCTACTATTGAAACCCATGTTATGAGAAATGGCTACATTAGCTGGTACCCAAATAGCTGGTATATGATTCGGGAAATGGTTGTCATTTATAGACTGGCTAAATACATAATACTTCTGAAAGACAGCTGTCTTCAGACTGCAAATGTGCAATTGCTAGGAACACCCCCCTGATTTTGTTTACAAGTGCTCAAGACCAACAAAATCGCACCTCTATGGTGTTAAGAAAATTCAATTTATAAAGCAAACACACAGGAAATCTATTTTTGTAAAATTCCAATGGTAAACTTACAAAATATTCTTCTCCTGGGCCAGAAAACTTATATTGAACATTAAATATTGACCATCAAAGTGTTGGGTGATATTAGTATTATTTGTATACTTCGATGGTCTGTTGAAAGTAGAAGGGCTAAGGACTGTGACAAATATAATGACTACAAATATTTAATTGTTTATTGGCGTACCTTACATACTATGAGATACAGTAGGGTATTTCCATAAGATAAGAAGTAACATTGGATACACAATATATTTGACAAGCAGCTGTGTTTCTAAACCATCATACTTATACAAATTGCTTTTTAAGTAAATCTGCAATCTATTAGCAGTCAGAGAGAGAGAGAGAGAGAGAGAGAGAGAGAGAGAGAGAGAGAGAGAGAGAGAGGGGAGAAAGAGGGAAAGGGAGAGGGAGAAGGAGAGGGGACGGAGGGAGAAGGAGAGAGAGAGAGAGAGGGAGAGGGAGAGGGAGAGGGGGAGGGGGAGGGAGAGGGAGAGAGAGAGAGAGAGAGAGAAAGAGAGAGAGGGAGGGAGAGAGGTTGAGAGAGAACTGACGTTACTGCACTTCTTGGGACAGTTTCCAGCCACAACCTGCATTTCGGGGATGTACCGTAATTCCGAGGACAAAATCCTGGTGATTTAAACGATCGAGCTAAACCTGAAAGTCTGAATATGTATTTAGCCTCAGTAAATATGTGTGGGTGATTTATTTCTTGAGATTTTTTTCAACACATCTCTCACATTTCAATGCCCCCCAAAAATGTACAAACTATTTTTTTATATTAGTATTGCTTTAAATATCTCTGAAGTGGGGACTCTCTCATATGTTCCAACTCCATGTGCGGACTTGCTCACATCTCACCACCTCGTGCGAGGACAGTGCCCACAACGTTTTTGAAAATATTTTTTTGGGTGTCAACAGTGACAAACTGCCACACGTAAACACATTTTGGCGAAATATTTTGGGGAAATACCTATACCAGAATTTAAAAATATTGTTTAATGATACTCATTTCCCTAAAATTGTACCCACAAAATTGAGGAAATGGTCCACGGGTTGCCTCTACTGAAAAGAAATCCTGGAATCACCACAGCTTGACTTTACTTCGCTGGCCAATACACGGCGAAAGAATATGCTGGTTCTTTGAAACAGGTGACCAAATATTGATGGTTCTAAAGGTAGTTTACAACAGGTTAGATTGTATATCGCATAGTACAAGCATTAAAGCTTTGAATCCCATGCCACTAAAATAGAGAAGGCTTTAGGGAAATTAATCGAAACATACATATTTGTCCATGGTGATTACAAACTTGGTAAAAACACATTCTTTAATCGATCAAGTAACACACGCACTAAAGGTCACACATTTAGGCTCAACACTAAACGCAAAAGGAAAGAACTTCATAAGCAATATTTCCCAAATCGCATTATTAGCACATGGAACTCACTCCCTTCTGTCCGTGCTTGAAACTGATGTGTATCAAAAGTAGATACACACTTCAATGACATAATATACGATCATGTCTTAACCAACTAATGAATATATAAGGTAAATCTAGGAATTTATCCAAATTCTAAGTGCAGCATGCTGTAACTATGGACCAACGCGGAACACCACAACTGACGCGGGTAACATTTACATGCGCCCCAGCACTTCCACAAAGACAACCACGGTCCAGAAAATGCCAACCTAATATAAATAAACAATTTTAACTATGCAAAGGTCAAACACTAATAATGCAATGCCACCGCAATCTCTGATAGCAATAACAAGCAAAAGTCTTACGCCTCGTAATATGACGACGACGACGACGACGACGACGACGACGACGACGACGACATCGTCATCATCATAACAATTATATAATCTAGCCAATTTCGATTTTCCAACATGCACGCCAGTTTTGTTGTATTTGCTGTCTGTAACGACGCCATTTTTCATTCACAACACTGTTTCTGTAACCACTCTTGTGACAAGGGCGCCACAAAGCACTAAAATACTATTTATATCTATTACCCATTTTAATGGTCAACACTGTTCAGGAAATTTTTAATATTAGAAGACTATTTTTTTGTTGTAAATTTACCTCTCAAATTTGTGACGATTTGACCATTAAAGTGGTAATGGTCAAGAGAATTCAAACTTTGGCTTACCAAGTATCCATTTGCAGGTCAAGAGAAGAGCATTTTTGGCAATTCACCACTTGAATGACAGGGTCCGGTACCAAGCCAGTCATTCCAGTGGTTAATTAAAAAATATACTCTTCTCTTGACCTGCTAATAGACATGCCTCAAGACCACTGCAGAGTTGTTTTGGTCAGTTTGACCATTAAAAGGTTAAGTTGATACAAGCGGGGTTAATCATACCCGGGCACGCAGCATACATCTGCACATATTCCTATTGAGAATAAACTGACAACATAACAACATGGTCAAACGTGGCTAAGAAGCAAAATTGCCCGCCAAAATCTCGATAAAATATTGCCTGCCATTTCGCAAAGCAATTTCCTCTGCAATATCACTGGTCCCACTTATAGACAACTTATCCCCTTCTTAAGCTGGACAAATGCTCCTTAAATATAATTATACTAGCGCATAGGTTGTTCATTCAGTGCAGAAGCACACTGTCTGTGACCGGAGGTTAAATCACATTCATTTCCGGGATTAGTGCTTTAGATTGGCACCCGATATTTGCAAATTGCTATGCTTATCCTTAAACCCTCTACACACGAAATGTAAACATCGGTAACGATTTTATAAATATTTTATTTAGAATCTGGAAACGAAATTTATTTGACTTGGAGCAGTTATTGCCTATGATAGCACCAGATTCCTGTAAAATTAATTTCAAAATCCTCAAGCGCCTGCTCTATGGTGGTCTTAAAATTGAGATTATATGATGTCAGGTCGCAAAGAGTTCTGACATCATGTCAACAGAAAACCCGACATTGATTCCATAGCCACTTCCCTCACATGTATTGAAGAAAGCAGTTTTTATCGACATTATTGCGAGCAGGAGCAGAAATTGATGTAGTGGATCTTTTTATACATCGATCATATGACGTCATAATCAACTACGTGGCATGTAGGTTGAGGTCATAATGAATTACGTCATGAATGGCATAGATAGGTTCGGCATGGACGCTTAATTGATGACGGACTAAGCATTGTTGTACGAATTGTATGTCTGTTCGCATGTTTGTGTATATGTTTGACGGTCCCTGTCTGTTCTAGAATACTAATGAGATTTTTCCTATAATCTACCATTGAATAGTATAGTTTGCCCGATAAAAAGGTTCCCACGTGTTATTAAATATAGACACTTTTACACGAGAGATGAGATGCCTGTTGATGTCTGTTCAATTTACCCAGCATACACTGTTACACAGCGTCCAATACTACATGACATACGATGCATTGTCTCTATAATCATTGTAAATATTGGACGCCATATTCGTTTAGTCTATTGTCCATACAGGCCAGAATCTCAAACAAACAACCCTCCTATACGTACACATGGTCAGTTGTCAGCCAACGTTGGAAGCGTAACCATGCGCGTACGACAATCTGGATTTCAATACTGTTCAGTACAAGAGAGTAAACACATTAATACACTTTGACACTAAGTTGTTGCTATCATTGACAGCAACATGATTCAGCCAGATTATTATCAGTATAAATAGAACGTTAATGCGATTACTCTTTGCTACAGCTTTGAGACAAACACCCCACCCATACCTACCCCACCGCCATATGTACATCCATGTCCTTGGATATGGATGCAAACAAGAACTATTTTATTCACAGTTCCGTGTAAAATGCACACATATATCACCTCTATGTGATCCATAACCCAGAAATGAAGCATTGCTCAGTCACATAATTGTAACAATGATACGAACAAATGTGATTCTAATCAATTAGAATCCTATATTGGAACTATTTTCTTTTGTCATATCCTATCATGTAGCGAATCCCTCCGCGCAGCTGTCATGTCCACACGTACAGCAACGTGCATCCAACAATGGACAATGCTATCTCATTTCTCTGCTTCGGGATTCTGTCCTGCTTATTCAGTCTAATTCTACTGAATATTTTAAACACAGTCTGCTGTCTGAGGAAGTGACGTAGCCTATCAAACTATTAACAAAATAGTTGGTACTAATTTAGAAATAGTATTCAGCAATTCTATGCTAATTAAACCGGGATATGTCACGATTTTCCACTGATTAATTTTTAATCAGTCCCTTCAAAAAGTGGTTATCCGATTAGTCATTTGTCTAATTAATTAGTGCCCTAACGTATGCGAATGCATAGGAGAATTGCATTGGCCTTCATTGAGAGAGAATGAAGGACAGTTGTTCCGTTGTTAAGAACCTCACTATAGCCAGTATGTGTATATATGTGTAGATGTGAAAGAATCCAGTTTTAGCTCATCGTACTAACATACGTCCACTCACATCGTTTCGCTATTTGAGGCCGTACTTGCAAACCAGCGATTTCGCGCTATGTTCACCGGCGGTTTTCAGGTAGCCAATCAGATTTCTACCTACTTCAATCACTCTATAAATCTAAAAATAGAGGTGTAGCTTCGCGCTAATATCGACGGAGAGCTTGTGAGACACGAATGTCAATCTATGTGATTGACAGTATATTAGTATGATGATAATAACCGAGCAATTTTATTAGGCGGGAGTTGACTGACCGCATTTATAAAGGTTCGGGAACTTAGCCCAAACATAAAAAAAACGTGTAAGCAAGGGACTCGACACGAGAGCGTTAGTGGGAGGGCGAGACCGTGGGATAGGACGATGGTTTTAGCCATGCCCCGCCTATCTCTAGCCAGGCTCCACCCACAATTCGCCCATTTTGGGATCGACCAATCCCTGAACTCATTGACTCTTAATTTACAGAAGTCTATATAGGTAAGGTGCTGGATATTTTGAAACTATTTTGACAGGGTGTTGGTGCTGCCAATGGCATCAACGGAGCCCCCTGTCAAATTGGTTTCAAAATATTCAACAACATGTTTATTAAATAGTAAAGACATACAATTCGTACATCGTCAGTCATCAATTATACGTTTGTGACGAACTTAATGGCGTCATTATTAACGTCATTGATTATGACGTCATCCTACACGTTACGTAATTGAGTATGACGTCATATGATTGATGGACAAACTTGAAAGGTCAAATGCATTGACCTTGAGAGAGCATGAAGGGCAGTTGTGACGTTGATTACACTCCCACTAGTCTGCGACTAGTTGTACGCATACCTATATGGATACAATTGTAGGAATTTGGTAAATTCCGTGGCGAACACATTAACCCTTTGAATGCAAAAATTCCCAGAATCCCAATTTCAATGTAACAATACAAGTTAGCTTAGCTTGAATCTTTTATAATTCGACAGAAACATGTTGCCTTCAAAGATAGTAACAGCTCTCAGTCAAATTAGTTTCAAAACATTTAACATATTATTTATCATTGCATGTGCGGGGCAACGGGTAAATATAGGATTTGAAGGCTGACAGAAGGCTATGTGCTATAGTGATACACGGAATCCACTAAACAGAGTCATTGACGTTCAGAACTCAATAATATGTGGTGAATGAGCTGCCCATACACCCATCAGGACCCTCCACCATCACTATGATTGTTTATTATCTACAAATTAACTATTTGGACACGAAAGGCCAAAAACACCAAACTCTGAGTTTTCAAGAAATATTATGTAGAGTACTTTGAAACTAATTTTACTAGGAGTTGTTGCTGCCTATGGCAGCAACATATTCCTGTCAAATTAGTTTCAAAATACTAACCAGCATATCCGTATAATCGTTTTAAAATTGAGATTCTAGAAAGCCAGCGTTCAACTGGTTAAAGATATAGACATGTTCCTGAGAGAGAAAAACCAGACCACGATCCTTATATTTTCTAAGCTTAATTACATCTCAGTTGGGCGATGGTCGTCAACATCCGCAACTATTTGTAAGCCACCATTTTAAGTATGTCAATAAGACCCAAAAAGCCACCCATTTTGGACGAGAATATTGCCATATAAGGTGTTCTTGGTTTGATTGGCAGTTATCGAGTCCCTGCATACAGGCCCCTTTCACACCATGAAACACACATACAATGACGGTTACATGTGTTCATTAAATCTTGTAAGTTTTTCAGAGACATATTACACATATATAAATAAGTAATGATGATAGTAGTGGTCGTAAAGATGATGATGATGATGATGATGGTGGTGGTGGTGGTGGTGGTGATATTTGTGATGATGATGATGATGATGATGATGATGATGATGATGATGATGATGATGATGATGACTAGTCAGAATGTATACCTACACGGATAGACATAACATATAACAAAGCAAGAAAAATATTAACAAATATTCTTTCACCAAGAGAGTAGCACCACAGCTGAATTCACTTTCAGCTGCATGCAATCGCCTGGGTCACAACAGTCGAACCAGTCTAGAACAAACTCTATAATTATCTACTTCAAAGTAAGCACGTTTGAATTTGACTGAGTCAGACTGACACGCCTTAGTATTTAAAAACATTGATGCAGTAACAAGCCAATAGCTTATGCTGCTGCTGCTGCTGCTGATGATGATGATGATGATGGTAGTGGTGGTGCTGATGATGATGAGGATGATGATGATGATGATGGTGGTGGTGGTGATGATGATGATGGTGGTGGTGGTGGTGGTGGTGGTGGTGATGATGATGATGATGATGGTGGTTGTGGTGGTGATGATGATGAAGATGATGATGGTCGTGATGGTGGTGATGATGATGGTGCAGGTCGTGATGCTGGTGATGGTGATGATGATGATGATGATGATGATGATTATGATGATGATGATGATGGTAGTGATTATATGATTAAACGCACTGGCTCAGGATCTCCCAAGGTTGGGAGATATTTTTTATTTATTTTATTGTCTGAGATTTGTTATGTTTGTTTGATAGAGGCGGCATGCAATATCCTATGCAATATGAATAATATATATCTTTCATTCTGAAGGTTTTTGAAGAGTTAATTTCGATTTAACCAAGATGTCACGTAAATTTGAGTTTTTCTTAAAGGCTATCAATAGACGCAAATTGAGAGGTTCTTTCATTTTATCCTGCTATTTATGATATTCATCTTTCAAAATTTCAGAAATTTCAACATTTTTTCGATTGTATGTTAAACTGAATGGAATAATTTCACGTTGATCAGCAAGACCAGGGTCCACGTTTATGCCTCTCGGCCATTTTGTTTCCAGTTGCTTAATCCAAAATGATTCTCGAAGTTTTCTTTGTTTATCATTTTCTTCGGCCGTAGCAGAAAGAGGCAGTTGCTCAATAGGCATAATTTCAAAGTGTCTATCGACAGAATGACCAGGAAGATTGAAATGTTGAGCTACGTTGGTGTCCTCGTCATATCTAATATCGCAAAGGTGTCTAGTTGCTCGCCATCTTAAAGGGCATTTTGTTTCACCGACATACTGCTTCTGGCATAATTTGCAAGATATTAAATAGATAACATTTTTAGAATCGCAATCTAAATTAGACTGAAGTTGGAATTTGCTTTTGTTCAGATAACTGACAAATGTTTTCTGATTAGGTACATGGAGGTCTAATTTACACCTCTTCTTTCCACATTTCTGAGATTATCCTACGCCTATAATCGGACGATTGTGACGAATTTTGGTAGGCCTTTGATCGACAACCTTATCAATAATAGTTTCCAAATCATGCAAAGTTTCGGACTTTATTTTGCGCAAAAATCGTGTTGAATATCCCCTCGGTTTTGAGGGCTTTAAATAAGCAAGAACATGCAGATTCAAAATTCTTTCTATCACTAGAATTTCGGCGAAATCGGATAATCTGTGATTTGACAATACCTTTAAAAGTATGAGGTGGATGGAAGGATTTCTTATGCAGTAGTTGATGGGAATCGGTGGGCTTAAAGAATACTTTGTAATCAAGAAACCCACTCGTGTTATAATTTACACCTTTGTAGAGAGTAACGTCTAAAATGTCTACGGACGACTGGTCGGTGTTGGCCGGTGTTTAAGTTTGATGTTAGGATCGTGATTGTTCAAAATAGTGAAAAATTCATCAAACTCTTCCCTCGAATGAGTCCAGATCATAAAAATATCATCGATGTACCGGCGGTAAAACAGGGGCTGGTTAGGACGTTTGCTAAGCGCTTCTTCTTCCCTCTCAGCTACATAGATGTTGGCAAAACTAGGACTAACAGATTTGTTGGTAGATTTCGCCAGCGAATTCGAAATCATTGCCCTTTAAACTCAGCTCCAGGAGAGCTAATATTTCGCTAGTGGGCCTATTGTTATCAGGATATTTATCAAATGCTCTGCGAACAGAAGTCAAACCCCTTTCGATGTCAATGTTTGTGTACATAGCATCGATGTCGAGGGTTATCAAGCGTGAGTTTGGAGGAGCATACATTTTGGAGACCTCGGATAGGAAATCCTCAGTGTTGTTCAAAAAGCTGAAATGCCTATTCGCAATTGGTTGTAGGTGGTAATCAATAATTTCACTAACTCGATAAGATTCAGAGCCGCAATCAGAGATAATAGGTCGACCCAGTGGTATCATAGGGTCGGATCATGACTCAATAGATTTATGAATTTTTGGCAAAGGGTAAAACGTACATGGATTTGAATCTCGTTTAGCAGTAAGGTATTTAAACTGCTTTTTCGTTATGGCCTTGTTGTCAGCCATTTCTTGAAGGATTCCATTAACTTTATCACAATTATTTTGCCAGAGTGGTTCATCTAATTTGCGGTAGTGTTTCGGATTACTGAGTTGCCGATGCGCTTCACGAATATAATTATCCTTATGCATAATTCAGTAGCAGATCCCTTGTCAGCAGGCTTAATAACGATGTCATTGTTTTTACGCAAACCTGTTAAGGCTAAACGTTCTTGATATGACAAATTTTGATGATTTTTTAGGAAATTCTAAATTTTCAACATGCTCCTTGATAGCTTTTATACTATCAGCGATCGCAGGGTCAACCAACTTCGATTTAGGTGCCCAGCCAGTTTTTTTCAACAAAAGGTAGAAAGTTGTTTTTCTTGGAATTTCGAAAAAAGTCTGCTAATTTTACACGGTGAGAAAATTCTTCAATTTCCCATAAGCCATTATCTAAAAGGGCATCTATGTCGACTTTAGGCCGTGGTGTTGGTACATATGTTAGACCGAGATTTAGCAAAGATCGTTCTGCTTCAGACAATGTAGAGCCAATTAGGTTAGCGATATTACCACCCAGGCCAATTTCTGGGTGGTTAGTACCCTGACCCGTAGTTAGTTTAAATTAAGGTGCGATAACCAACTATTATACATCCTATTTGCAGTGCACTCACTCCAGTGGATGTTGTCCTCAACCACCTGCAATTCAGACATGGGGAGGCTGGGCAGGATAGGGACCTTGGCCCTTAAGGCCTCTACACGGCTGTTAACGAATTGTATGTTTCGTTTCTGGGTTGTAGTCAGGTGCTTCGAATAATTTAGTTTGGCAAAGTGAACTTTAGCCTTTGGAAATTTTGAACGCATGGTACTAAACAGATTCTCAATTCTTTGGGAGGTGTCATGCTGAAGTTCGTCCTTATCATTAATTTCGATGTTAAGGATGATACGCTGAGGTTGGAAGACCTCATTGTGTTTTCTAACCATATTCCTAATGTGGTTTATCTTAGCACCTGGATAGATTGCTACCTGCATATCTGGATGAGGTGTCTGATTGATACGAGCTAAATTTGAAGACCCAATCAGCAGAATCTTCTTGTTCAGAGTAGGCAGGCGCCATTCATTCTTGTTATCCACCACGAACCGAAACTCGTAGAAAGACCTATGCTCTTTGGGTGTATCCCTAGGCGTAGGTTTGGGCTTAGGTGTGGGCGTACATTTAGGTTGTGGTGGCTTGGACCTCGGCGTCGACGATCTGGTCTTTTGACCAGGTCGGTCAGTAGCTGCTCTCTGTGGAAGGGGAGGAAACTCGACTGGGGACAGTGGCGAGACCGGAAGAGGAATCTGACTAGGATCCACATGAGCAGAGACTGACGGTGACCATTCTGGCGGTAGAATCAGGAGCGGATCCACCACAGGAGACTGCAAGGGGAACACTGGTGAGCACTGGTTATTCACCTGCTTAACTACTGGGGGACTCTCAATGGGTGACCTATTCCGTTTCCGATTTGATTGTGGGATGACTGGTAAGGTCAAGGCTGACCTTGCAGTCGGTGTGCCTGGTAGGGCCACAGAGGGCCCTGCAGTTGACGTTCCTGGTAAGGTCACAGGTGACCCTACAGGGGGTGTTGTACTATGGCAGGTTCTAAAATGCGGATCAAAAGGTCTGATGAAATCATAAAACTGATTAATTGATGAAGAATGAAACTTCCTGCCATAGTTATTTCGGGCCCAATTTATTTCTGTGGTCTTCACTCTACCTAATTCTAAATTTGGTTTGGACTGAGCTTCGATGAGGAGCGACATAAGACGACCAAGCTGCAAATTATAGTGACTAATGTTAACCTGAAGTAAAGATATGGCCCATTTCAAATTTGCTGCTAAGATGTCCTTACAGACCTCGGCGTTTGGCATCGCTGGTTTACAGAAGAAATTATGTCTCTCTAACGCTGACACTTTCCAGCTCAATCCAGGAGGCAAACTGCCCCTACGTACATGAGCATTCAAGATGCCAAGGTCGTGAAAGCATTGTATAATCATGTAGTAACACTTGGTTAGTGCAGCCTGGGCAGATGGCGGGCGCCTGCCGTTAGACCTCCTGTCATCCCGTCTTCTACTCTTGCTAACTCCAGCCATAATGTTACTAGTTAGATAATTCAATGTTTCTGCCACTAAAATCTACAAGAATACCAAAAATGTGAGGGAACCTAATGGAATCGTGAACCAAGGGAAGTCTATCGACTTACAAGCCTAACAAATTCTACAAGCGTATCAGAAATCTACCTCTGAAAAAAGAAGGTTATGATTAAGCATGTTAATATTTAAATAATTAATATAAGCTATCAAAGGATAATTGTGTATATTACCAATACTCTTATGCACCGTTGTGAAGTGGGCGACCGGTTTCGACAAGGTTTGTCAGCTTCAGGACACAGAAGAAATCTGCCTGTCCACCAAAGTTCTGTCTATTTATTAGAATTGATGGCCTTATGGATGTGGCTTAGTTTAGTGTTCAATTGTAATTTTAAATTTTATTCACATTAAAGATTTGGATTGCCACAGATGTTTAACAACCATTGTCTAAATCCATTGACGTTGATTGAGTTCTAAGGTTTCTGAGTGGGCTTCCAGTAATACTCTCATGAATGAGTGGCGGTTGATCAAAGAGATCAAGCCATGAATATTAACCCGGTGAGATAGATTCTGTTTGTTCAGAAGGTATCCCTTTCTGAACGAGGTTCTAGTATCAGTCTGTTGATTGATCAAAGGGATCACGCAACGGTCATTAATCATTTGAACAGTGAACTATATTTCAAAATGTGTTGTTGGACTTTGTTTCCAAGTCTTTTGAAATCGAATTTAGGAAAGAACATTTTTTAATTTCCAACAATTAAATAATTGTCTATAAAATTTAGACTAATAGGATTCAAGTGTATTTGAAAGATTTAATGAGCAATATGAATTTGGAGTTCCTTCCATCCATCCATCCACCCACCCACTAACCCATCCACTCATCCATCCATCCATCCACCCACCCACCCATCCATCGACCCACCCATCCATCGACCAAGCCATCCATTCATTCATCCACCCAACCATCCACCAATCCATCCATCCATCAATCCATCCATCAATCCATCCAGTTAATGAAGGAAGGAGTGACAAGAAAGATAAATGAAGAAAGGATGGATGAAGTAAGGAAGGAAGAAAGGACGGATGAAGGAAGAACGGATGGATGAAGGAAGGAAGGAAGAAGGGACGGATGAAGGAGGGAGGGAGGGGGGAGGAAGGAAGGAAGGAAGGAAGAATGAAGGGAGGGAGGGATGGCGGGAGGGAGTGAGGGTGGGACGGAAGGGGCGAGGATCGAGGAAGGAGGGATGGAGGGAGGGAGGAAGGAAGGAAGGAAGGAAGGAAGGAGGGAGGGAAAGAAGGAAGGAAGGAAGAATGGAGGGATGGAGGGACGGATGGCGGGAGGGCGGGAGGGCGGGATGGCGGGATGGCGGGAGGGAGGGCGGGAGGGCTGGACAGAGGGAGGGATGAGGGAGGGAGGGGGGAAAGAAGGAAAGAATGAAGGAAGGGCAAACGGATGGGACGGAGGGGCGAGAATCGAGGAAGGAAGGAGGGAGGGAGGGAGGGAGGAAGGAAGGAAGGAAGGAAGGAAGGAGGGAGGGAAGGAAGGAAGGAAGGAAGAATGGAGGGAGGGAGGGAGGGACGGAGGGACGGAGGGACGGAGGGACGGAGGGACGGAGGGACGGAGGGACGGAGGGCGGGACGGCGGGAGGGCGGGAGGGCCGGAGGGCGGGAGGGAGGGAGGGCGAGAGGGCGGGATGGAGGGAGGAGGGAGGGAGGAGGGAGGGAGGAGGGAGGGGGAAGGAAGAAAGGAAGGAAGGAAGGGAGGAAAGAAGGAAAGAATGAAGGAAGGTCAAACGGATGGACGGAAAGGCGGGAATGAGGGCGGGAGGAAGGATGGATGGATGGATGGATGGATGGATGGATGGATGGATGGATGAAGGAACGAAGGAAGGAAGGAAGAAGAGAGGGAGGGAGGGAGAGAGCGATGGACGGAGGGCGGGAGGGAGGGAGGGAGGAAGGAAGGAAGGAATGGAGGAAGGAATGGAGGGAGGGGGAGGGAGGGAGGAAAGAAGGAATGAAGGACGGAAGGAAAGAGGGAAGGAAGGACGGACGGACGGACGGACGAACGGACGGGAATGAGGGGGAGGGAGGGAGGGAGGGAGGGAGGGAGGGATGAAGGAAGGAAGGAAGGAAGGAAAGAAGGAAAGAAGGAAAGAAGGAAGGAAGGGAGGGAGGGAGGGAGGGAGGACGGATGGACGGACGGAATGGCGGGAAGGAAGGTGGGAAGGAGGGAAGGAAGGAAGGAGGGAAAGAGGGAAGGAAGGACGGACGGACGGACGAACGGACGGGAATGAGGGGGAGGGAGGGAGGGAGGGAGGGAGGGAGGGAGGGATGAAGGAAGGAAGGAAGGAAGGAAAGAAGGAAAGAAGGAAAGAAGGAAGGAAGGAAGGGAGGGAGGGAGGGAGGGAGGGAGGACGGATGGACGGACGGAATGGCGGGAAGGAAGGTGGGAAGGAGGGAAGGAAGGAAGGAGGGAGGGAGGGAGGGAGGAAGGAAGGAAGGAAGGAAGGGAGGGAGGGAGGGAGGGAGTAAGGGAAGGAGGGAAGGAGGGAGGGAGGGAGGGAGGGGGGAGGGGAGAGGGGAGGGAGGATGGATGGATGGATGGAACGAAGGAAGGTAATGATGAACGAATCAAAACTATTATTAAGAAGACAGACTAAATTGATGGAATGATGGAATGCCAGACAGATTTGCCACGACGGTATGGTGCAATAATTAGTGTGTTAGTAAGACAATACAAGATGATGATGGTGATGATGAGTGTGGTGGTGGTGGTGATGATGATGATGATGTTGATGATGGTGGTGGTGGTGGTGGTGGTGGTGGTGGTGGTGGTGGTGATGATGATGATGATGATGATGATAATGATGGTGGCAGTGGTGGTGGTTGTGATGATGATGATGATGATGATGATGGTGATGATGATGGCTATATGATTAAACGCACTGGCTCAGGATCTCCCAAGTTTGGGAGATATTATTTATTTATTTTATTGTCTGAGATTTGCTATGTTTGTTTGATAGAGGCGGTATGGCCTATAAAATATGAATAATATATATATATATATCATTCATTCTGAAGGTTTTTGAAGGATTAATCTCGATTTAACCAAGATGTCACGTAGATTGGAGTTTTTCTTAAAGGCTATCACTGGACGCAAATTGAGAGGTTCTTTCATTTTATCCTGCAATTTATGATATTCATCTTTCAAAATTTCAGAAATTTCAACATTTTTTCGATTGTATGTTAAACTGAATGGAATAATTTCACGTTGATCAGCAAGACCAGGGTCCACATTTATGCCTCTCGGCATTTTGTTTTCAGTTGCTTAATCCAAAATGATTCTCGAAGTTTTCTTTGTTTATCAGTTTCTTCGGCCGTAGCAGAAAGAGGCAGTTGCTCAATAGGCATAATTTAAAAGTGTCTATCGACAGTATGCGCTTCACGAACATCGTCGTGTCG
>CM067361.1:17772928-17934638 GCA_034401795.1 Chaetoderma sp. LZ-2023a | reverse complement strand
GCATGACACGTGTGTTACTAATTGGTCAATCATTGATTAATCTGATTACTGTTAAATGGCACATCATCTAACTATTCTTGGTGACAAGGTGTGTGTCCCTATATAGATCTTCTCCAAACCCTTCACCAAGCCAATTGATCCAAAAGATAGGAAATATACACCTGTGCAAAAGTTAAGCACCACCCTATTTTTACGCACATGCGAGGGTATATTCATGTGCTATGAAGAAAGCAATAGCATAAACATTTATGTACCCATCCATCTTAGTGCAAGAGGTAATAATGCAACTAGAGGAATACTGATTATGATGGTGGGGAAACACTGTATGTTTTTGTTTGAACTTGAAAACGAGGCCTGAATATGGTTACGTTGACACAACTGACAACTATTGCCCTACAGTTGACACACGTGGCTAGATTGTCAATTAATGGTGTCTGAAACGAAGTTTAACATCTGTGCACGGTTGCACGAGTTTGAGACTGTCATTATTAATACCGGGTATATCCACCTTGTGCCTGGATGACGGCCTGGACACGACGTCTCATGCTGGTCACCAACCGACTGATACGCCATTGTGGTATTCGTTGCCATTCACGATGGAGTGCGTCTGTTAATTCCTGTAGGTTCTGCACAGGAGAATCCCTCCTTCTCACCTTGTTTCCCAGAATGTCCCAGATATGCTCAATAGGGTTCATGTCAGGGCTCCTTGCTGGCCATGGTAGGGTTTCGATGGCATTCTGGCGGAGGTATTCATGCACAGCTCTAGCACGATGTGGTCGGGCGTTGTCATCCATGAATATAGGGTGTGGTTCCAGGTGCATGATTTACAAAATGAGGGACCACAACTCTATCCAGTATGGAATCTTGATATCTTTGTCCATTTAGTGTTCCAGGTACAGTCAACAGATCCAGCTTACAATCAAATGAGATGCACCCCCATATCATAACGGAACCTCCACCAAATGGAACTTCTTCCATGATGTTACGTTGGTCGTACGCCGTGCGTCTGGACCTCCATACACGAGTTCGACCATCTGTGGCATGAAGCAGGAACCGACTTTCATCGGACCAGTGTACCCGTCTCCAGAATCTCATGTTCCAGTGTCTTCTTTCGTTGCACCACCTCAGACGCTCCTCTTTGTGGTGTGCAGTGAGGAGAGGACGTCTGACAGGTCTCCTAGCTTTCATGCCAGCAGCATACAGTCTCCTTTTGACGGTAGACATTGACACTCTATTGCGCGTTTCCCATTGCTGGCTGAGCACTCTGCTGTTGGTGAATGGAGATCTCCTAACAAGGCGTACTAGGGCTCGATCATCACGGGCAGTAGTCTTCTTCGGTCTTCCAGATCTAGGCCTGTCCTTCACCTCGTTAGTTTGCCCATGTTTTGCAATCAAACGACTGATTACAGTATGGTTAATGTTCAGCTGTCTGCCAATCTCTCTGCATGACATACCAGTGGTATGCATGCCTATGATTTGCCATTTCACACTATCACTTAACCTTCGTCTTGCCATAGCGGTTCACAATCAAGAGCTAATTCTCTCTGTACAAATAAACCACGGTCATGAACACAAAATTCCTAATCTTGTCGCCTAAATCTGTATGTAATGTTCTACACCTCAAACTGGACTTTTACATAACTGAACACGTGTGCTGTTTCCCGCCACGCACGGACATCAAGCGGCGTGAAGTCATGCATGCATGTGCATTTCGTACTTGGAATTATGTCAGCTAACGCGGGGACAAAAAGTATGGCAGCCTAGTTGTACCATCATGTTTCTAGGTTCTATTGTTTTTGCTGGTGCTTAACTTTTGCACAGGTGTATATTACCTAGAGCAGTTCCTGAAATGGAATTTAACCCTTTAACACTCATATCAGCCAAAAACGGCTTCTGCAGTGGTCTTGAGAAATGTCTATTTGTAGACCAAGAGAAGAGTATTTTTGAAAATATTCAACTGGAATGACTGGCTCGAGAACCGAGCCAGTCATTCCAGTGGTAAATTTTCAAAAATAGCCTTTTCTTGGTCTGCAAATAGATATTTTCTATGGGAAATGAGATTAATGAGAGAACTGGATTGGCCATGAAGTACAACAAAAGAGCATGATCTAGTTCATTATTATTATTATTATTATTATTATTATTATTATTATTATTATTATTATTATTATTAAACAAATAAACATCTACAGTGAACTCTGTGTACAAAGATCAGCTAGTATTATTGTCACAAGATCGTGGTGCTTTAAGACAGTTGGTCTTTCAGACAGGTGATCGAAATACCACCTGTCTTAAAGAATCAGCATCTTGTCAACACAAATTTCATAGCTTATAACAACTGTCCTGTACAATGAGAGTACCTGTGTTTAGTGACCACTTTGTGGTGCTCTCGTTATAAACAGGTTTCACTGGACATGTTTACTGTTGCTAAGGAGGACAGGTAATATGGGCGTGACGGGTCTCCAGACGCTCTGAGCGGCCGGATCTTCAGCTCTGAGGATTTCGGATTGAGATAAACGTAGTAGTCACCAAATCTCAACCACGTAATTCCATGCCAAGCGCCACCGTTATAATGCTCGCCATTCAGATTAGCGATGTGGCAGCCGGTGTTACACCACCAGCCACATCTGAATAACCTATCGTAAGATAAACCAAAATATCTTAAATTTTTGAATTTTTTCAATTATTGACGATTCTGAGCCAGTGCGTTGACAATATTGACTACTGCTGCTGCTGTTTCTGCTGCTGCTGCTGGCTGCTGCTGCTGCTGCTGCTGCTGCTGCTGCTGCTGCTGCTGCTGCTGCTAGTACTATTATAGCAGAATGTGTGCGTGCGTGTGTGTGTGTTGCTCAATTTAGCATGGTACATGTACCACCCACATATAGTGATACAGTGTTGTTTATTTGCTTTTACTGATAAGGTACGCAGCATGGGAACAGGGATCGGGAAGGGACATTGGAGAGGGTGGTTCATTGTGCGTGTAGTATTATAATAGTACTAGTGGTAGCAGCACGAAGGTATACGAATCGTATGCCATTGATGAATTTACAATTGAATAAACATTTTGTTGAATAATGAACTAATCACCATCGGCCCGTAAAGGGATGAGGATCTGGTGACGGGGTTTGTGTATCTGTCTCTCCGCATGTCTGTCTGTCTGTCTGTCTGTCTGTCTGTCTGTCTGTCTGTCTGTCTGTATGTCTGTATGTCATGCTGCCTGTCTGTCATGCTGTGTAACTGCCTAACTGCCCTAACTGCCTGTCTGTCTGTCTGCCTGCCTGCCTGCCTGCCTGCCTGCCTGCCTGCCTGACTGCCTGCCTGCCTGCCTGCCTGCCTGCATGCCTGTTTATCTGCCTGACTGGTTGGCTGGTGCCTGACTGGCTGGCTGGCTGACTGCCTGCTTGCCTGCCTGCCTGCCTGTGTGCTCTGTCTGACTGCCTGCCTTCCTGCCTGCCTTCATTTTTGTGTGTCTTTCTGTCTGTCTGCCTTTCTGTCTGTCTGTCTGTCTGTCTTTACATTGAAAAAAACGCATTGGCACAGGAATTTAATTAAAAATTTCTTTACCTAAATTTGTCCTATCGAGACCAAGTTTAGATTTACTTAGAGTGGTCCCCCCTTGAGATTAGTTGGGGTAAAGTGAACTTATCAGTAGGTCGCTTTAACAGGTAAAGGCTGGGATTGATCCTACATTATAGAGAAATCACACACACACACGCACGCACGCACGCACGCACGCACGCACGCACGCACGCACGCACGCTCGCACCTGTACGAATGCACGAATGCATGCACACAGTAATACATGCACGACTGCACGCAATAATGCATGCATGAACGCATGCACGAACGTACGCACGAATGCATGCACGCACACATCCACGCACTGATGTACTCACGAATTAATGCACCCACACCCACATACACACCCGCACACATACACCCACGCAAGTATAGATGCACGCACGTACGGATGTACGAGCATACACCCATATACATACACACATATGAACAAACGCACGCACGCACACACTTTTGCAGACACAAAATTAAAAGATGTCCTACGGATATGATTTCATGTTGCCCCACCATTGATTTTGGTTGGGATTAGATTTATTTAAGAATAGGTAGGGAGGGATGAAACCTTGTCATTGTTATCAGGAACCATACGGTCTAACTTTGATCTTACTAGCAAATCTTTCAGGTTTGGATTTCTATTGTAAGCTATTACTGGTCGTGCTTTGATCGGTTCCTTTAATTTAGATTGCAACTGTGAATATTCGTCTTTCATGGTTTTCGCTAATTCAACATTACGTCTATTGTATATGAGTTGAAATGGGATAATTTTGTTCTTTTGTGATATTCCCGAATCTACATTTATTCCAAATGGTGCTTTTGTTTGGAGTGTTCTAATCCAATGGCCCTCTCGGATTTTGCGAAACGAACTCGTTTCTTCCTCACTATCGAAGGTCGGAATCTGTTCTATTGGCATGATTTCAAAATGATGTTCAACTGAATGATCAGGAAGTTGGAAATGTTGAGCAATTGGCGTATCTGCTGAGGTGTTAATATCAGAAACGTGGCGTCTAGCACGCACTCTAAATGCATTTTTTGTTTCACCAACATACTGTTTCTGGCAAAGGGCACAATTGATCAAATAGACTACATTCTCAGAATCACAATGCATATTAGTTCGGATATGATATTCATTTTTAGTTTGAAAGCTCAGGAATGTTTGTTGGTTTACAATATAGTTGTTTACTTTGCATCTATATTTGTCGCATTTAGAAACTGATCCATCGCACATGATTGGTTTATTGTGTTTAATTTGGACAGGTTCAAACTCGGGTCCGCTATGAGGTTTTAGATTTTCAAGCTCATTGATGGTGTCTGCTTTAATTTTTCGAAGAAAACGGGCTGAATAGCCTCGTGCTTTCAAAGCATCAAACAGAGTAGAGCATGCACTATTCAGATTTTGCCTGTTGCTAGAGTTTCGAAAAAATCTTATGATTTGCGATTTGATCAAACCTTTAAATGTGTGTGGAGGATGAAATGATTTTTTGTGAAGCAGCTGATGTGAGTCTGTTGGCTTAAAGAATACTTTATATTCTAATTTTCCAGAGGAATCAAATTGAGGACCCTTATAGATCGTGACATCTAAAAAGTCAACCGATGTTCCACTAATAGTAGCTTTTAGCTTGATGTTTGAATCTTGGTTATTTAAAATGCGAAAAAATTCCCAAAAGTCTTCTTCTGAATGTTGCCAAACTATGAAGATGTCATCTAGATATCTGAGGTAAAGAAGAGGCTTTTTGGTTGATTTGTTCAGTGCCTCCACTTCCCACTCCGCAACATAAATCGTGGCAAAATTTGGGCTGAATCGTTTACCCATTGCGCATCCACAGATTTGAAGGTAATTTTCACCATTAAATTGGAAATCGTTTCCTTTAAGACTTAGCTCTAATAATTTTAGAATTTCCGTGTCTGGTCGATCTGGATCAGGAAAGTTGACAAAAGAATTCTTAATAGCATTGACTCCAGCATCAATATCTATATTGGTATACATAGCATCTATGTCTAATGTGACTAAATATGCATCTTTCGGAACTGACAATTTGGATAACTTTGAAAGAAAGTGTTCAGTGTTTTTGAGAAAGCTCTTGTGTCTATTAGCAATGGGCTTTAAATAGTAATCAATATATTCTGAAATGCCATAAGACTCACTGCCACAGTCTGAAATGATGGGTCGTCCAGGAGGTGTCAATTGATCTAACCAGGTGCTGATAGGTTTATGGATTTTAGGCAAGATATAAAATGTCCGATTTTGTGGATTATTCTCACCTAGCAGATACTTTAGCTGTTTCTTATCGATGTACTTATCTGTATGCAATGAATTAAGTATTTCAATGAAATTTTGTCGGTTTTGAGGCCAAATTAAATTATCAAGTTTTCTGTAATGCCTGGTGTTAGTTAACTGCCTTTCGGCCTCGCGGATGTAGTTTTCTCTAGACATAATCACAGTTGCTGAACCTTTATCGGCTGGTTTTATAATAATATTTTGATTTCTACGTAATTTGTTGATAGCCTGTTGTTCGAGAAATGAAAGGTTTTGCTTATTGTTTGTAACTGGCAATGATCTGGCTATACCAGCAACCGTTTTTATGGTTGCTTTAACATTGTCATCAACTAGCCTATCTGGAGGGTCCCAACCGGATTTTCCAGTGAATGGTTTTGACTCTCCATTTAAATTTCGAAAATGATGGGCTATTTTTACTGAATGACCAAAATTAGCTACTTCAATAAGACCTGTGTCTAAAAGCAAATCTAATCCTGTTTTTGGTTTTGGAGTTGGTATAAAAGTAAGACCACGATCGAGAATTGATTTTTCAGATGGTGAGAGATCATAGTCAGCTGCTAAATTGACAAGGTTTGTTCCTAATCCTATGTTAGGGGAGCTATTGCCTTGACCCACATTTAGTTTAAACTAAGTACCGTCAACCAATGGTTATAAATACAATTAGCTGTTTCTTTCGTCCAATGGATTCTATCCTTCTCAACATGAAAATTCGCATCAGAAATTTTGGGGATGACCTTATCAACGTGGCAGTTGGACCTTGCTGATTCGTTGATACGCTTGAGACAGTACCTTTGCCTGTCTGACAAGCTATCAGAGAAGTTAATCTCAGCAAAGTGCAACTCCGCATTAGGGAAGGTGTTTTTAAATTCACGAGCCATGAACCGTAAATGGCTTGAGGCTTTGGTTGGATGCTCATTTTTGGAGTTGATGCCAATATTCAAGATGATCTTCTCCGGGCTAGGGCCATCCTGGTGTCGCATAGCCATTGTTCTGAAATGTGATAATGCGGCACCAGGATAGCACTCAACCTGGATGTCAGGATGGACATCTAAATCAATTCGGGCTAGATTAGAGGACCCTATCATCAGAATCTTTTTGGTGATTCTGGGGATCCTCCACAGGCCCTTGCTATGCGATTGATGACGGTACTTAGCAAACTTCCTGTCAGACAGGTTACTATTATTCTCCATAGGAGGGAGAGGAGGTGGAGACAGAAGAAGAGGAGCAGAAGAAGGTGCGTGAGGAGAAGAGAGATGAAGCGTAGGAGGAAGAGGAGGAGGGGGGATGGAGAGAGGAGATGCAAGAGGAGAAGATTGAGTATGAGGAGCAAGAGGCGGGATTGAGAGAGGAGATGCATAAAGAGAAGAAGTTTGAGGAGGAAGAGGAGGAGGCGGGATTGAGAGAGGAGATGCATGAAGAGAAGAAGTTTGAGGAGGAAGAGGAGGAGGCGGGATTGAGAGAGGAGAAGGAGGAAGAGGAGAAGATCGAGTCAGAAGGTGGCGAGGAGAAGATACATCTTAAGGAAATACACACACATCTTAAGGAAATACACACACATCTTAAGGAAATACACACACATAGTAATTAAAGGTTTTCACAGACATCTTAAGGAAATGTACACACATCTTAAGGAAATGGACACACATCTTAAGGAAATGCACACGCATCTTAAGGAAATGCACACACATAGTAATTAAAGGTATGCACAGACATCTTAAGGAAATGCACACACATCTTAAGGAAATGCACACACATAGTAATTAAAGGTATGCACAGACATCTTAAGGAAATGCACACACATCTTAAGGAAATGCACACACATCTTAAGGAAATGCACACACGTCTTAAGGAAATGCACACACATCTTAAGGAAATGCACACATATCTTAAGGAAATGCACACACATCTTAAGGAAATGCACACACATCTTAAGGAAATGCACACACATATTAGCATCGTAATTGAAAGCCATGACCACGTGTGTGTGCGCGTGCGTGCGGGCTGACGGGTGGGCGGGAGGCTGGGCGGAAAGGCGTGCGTGCGTACGTGCGTGCGTGCGTGCGTGCATGGGTGGGTGTGGGCGGGAGCGGGTGGGTGGGTGTGTTTGTGGGTGGGTGGGTGGGTTGGTGCGTGCGTGTGTATATAACTGTATTTTGGATGTAAGTCTTTCACTCGTAAAAACGTTTTGCATCAACGTGAATAATATGTTTAACAATGAAATCATATTCTCTGGTAATGTCATCACATATGACAGGAGTACCGTTTTCTAACAGGATATGGACTGTTTCACCAACTGAGTAAAGCTTTGTCAATAAATTGCTTATAGCGGTAAATCTAGACATAGTGAAATTCCATTTATCGTGATAACCGGAATTCATAGGCAGCGGTAACACCATTTTCAAAATGCGGTATTGAAAATAGTGTGTGTTTTGCATATGGCAAAGTAATTAAGCCATTTTCATTAAGCTATTTAATTCATACAGTACAATGTGGAAGCTATGGCATATTTTTGATGAGCCTTTTGTTCAAAGTGTGTGTGTGCTTGTGAATGTGTGTGTGTGTGTGTGTGTGCGTGCGTGCGTGCGTGCGTGCGTGCGTGCGTGCGTGCGTGCGTGCGTGCGTGCGTGCGTGCGTGCGTGAGTGCGTGCGTGCGTGCGTGCGTACGTGTGTGATAGGCGCGCTTTCTGATTAGGTCCCACATGTCACATGATTTCGAGGGTGTGTGGCTTAATTGCCAATATATGGTGTGTGAGAAAGGGGCATGTGCTGGTGGGCGGTGTTGTACAAACATGTTCGGTCTCACACTACGTGTATGCGCAATTATGCTCCCGCCCCCCCCCACCCTCTTCCAAATCACGTGACCTGTGAGAGCCAATTAAAACGCACGTATATCCACGACCAACCCTCTGCTTAGTATCAGTAATGATCAATATGTAAGAAAGGCTGTTCTAATTATTGTTTTTTCTACTTCGGAGTTTTTTTTAAGTCACCGTGGTCTTATAGTATTAAGTCTGTAGCGATAGACACACATACGTTATAAGCATATCTGCCAATCAAATTATTGAGCGATGGACACACAATTATCGATTATGCCTGTAGCGATAAACGTGCATACATTATCTACTACCTCTGTAGCGATGGACGTGCAATCTGATTGGCTGGGCGATGGATGCACAATTATCGATTAGGGTTGTGGCAATAGACATGCATAAATTATTGATTGCCCCTATAGCAATGGACGTACAATCTGATTGGTTGTGTGGTGGACGCACAATTATTGATTTAAGGATGCAGCTATGGACGTGCATAAATTAAAATCAACGCAGATATTGATGTAAGTAGTCAAACGTTATGAGCTAATCAATTTATCACTAAAGTATCAGTGAAATTATATATTGCAAAACTATTGATTAAGAAAGAAATATATAACTTTCTTCACTACTCTGGTGAAGTGTGAATTAATCAGTTTTGAGCTAATTCACATTTTTAAATTATTTGCAAGAGAACGATTTTCACACAATCGCCAAAGAATTCTACCACAAGTACAAAGGGAGTTGGTGAATTGGGGTTTCAAAACATTTTCTCAAAGAATTATATAAAAGAAATCTCCCTGAGTCAGTTTGAGGCTTTTAACTATTTGAAAGAGAGAAGTTGACGCCAAAGAATGGACTTTTCCGGTTTTAGCTATGCCCTATGCTATGTTCAATGCTCGTGCCAATCATTCTCGTGATGCATATTCAAAATAATAGTTTTCTCTTGGCCTAGAAATGGACATTTCCCTGAACAAAATATCGAGTTTCTTGACCTGTAAAAGAGTAATTATAAGGTAGGCTTTGAAATATTTTATGTAGTAGAAACGATTCACGATTATTCGATTATGCAATTTATAATCATATAAAGTAACGATTAAAAAAAATAATCACGATTTTCGATTTAATCAGACAATCGCACAAGCCTCTACCGACCGACCGTAGTGAATTTAACATGCTAGGTGTACAGGTACGGTAATAACATTACCTTCTTCGTACTCCAGGTACGTGCGTGTGAAATTCACAGTTCCGTCATATCGTTTCTGGAGAGTGGTCCAACCGCCGCCATCTGTTGTCATGTCACATCTGACGCGGAGACGGGAATAGGCGGGAGCAGGATAGATATCATATTCAGCATTCTGAGTAAAGCCACCTCGGCTGAAGGTCCCAGCAGTCGGTGAATGTTGTGGTACTCTGCGTCGTATCCATATACGCAATTGTGCTCTCCTGCATTTGCCTGAAAGATCGAGTTAAAACCAATGCTGAATTACAACAACATGCACAAAATATGCTGCCATGTCTGTGGTGGTTAGAATTTCATTTTGTAGTGAAAATTGCCATTGTATATCGCAAAGTAGTATTGAGAAATGGTTCGATCAAGAGTGCAAAATAGTAAGTTGTGATACGAATAAACACAACTTGGCTTGTTTACAACCATTGAATCGCAGATTGTTTAACAGGAGAACCATAACAACCTTAGGTCAAGTTCGACTCCTAACCATAGTTAGCTATAGCTAACTAGAATACCAGTCGAACTTCAAATCGTTAGCTAGCTAGTCAACTACAATCAACCGAGCACCCGACCTCGGTTCAGATGGTTAGTGCGATATCTGCGTAAATTTCAAAATGGCGGGCACGATCGCTTGCCACGAATAAATGCATATAAAAGTGTAAATATTTCACTAAATAATTTAGGTTTAATGAAATTATGCTATCCCATTGTATGTCAATGTTCCCTAGACCCTATTCCTTCCCACGTTATGTCATATGGACGCTTTTTGACGTCTTAGCGGACAAAAATAACACATTTTCGTAGCTCATTAAAACAGAAGAAAGAAAGGGTTAATTGAGACTGGTATCCGGCACCAAATTTTCTGCAATAGTAATTCAATAGGGAACCGGGTACCAACGAACCACAGTCGACTACGATCAGGTTCGACTGATCATAGCAACTGCGCATGATGAGTAAACCAGCAAACTGACTATAGTTAGCGAGTCGAATTTGACCCTACTTATGGGGTCAAGTCAAAATACGCAACCAGTAATAGCCACTATCGTGATGGTGAAGATGATGCTAGTGGTGAGACTCGTCGCGAGTCTTAGTTCAAGGCCATTTGGGGAGAATGGAGATACTGTTTTGTATCTATCGCCAGAATAACTGAGAGATACATATCTATTTGGAATTTGGAAATTTCATTATCTATTCTAGGCTTATCCTCAACCAGACTGTGATAGATAGGCAAGATTGCTACGCATGGATTTGATCAATCTCGAAGTAAAAAATAAAGAGTGGCTCGATGCGAAGTGCTAGTCCTTTAATACTTAACAAGTGTCAGAATCTCTTAAGTCAATTAAGCGTTAAATAGTCAGGCAAGTCACAACACCCATGCAATACTCCTGAGAGAAATATCAATTTGCAGGACAAGAGAAGTCATTTTTCAAAAAATGTACCACTAGGATGACTGGCTCGGTAATCGAGCCAGTCATCCCAGTGAGAAATTTTCTAAATTTATCTTCTCCTTTCACTAAGAACAAATTTAGATTTCTTGACCAATCAGACCGTTAAGGGGAGAAAAGATTACAATATTTCTGTAAGTGTGATCCTTCTTAAAAATCTGGCCAACAAAATTATACGATATCCTATAAATCTGGTTAGAAAAAATCGGATTTCCTATGAAAATATGAAAAACCTCACCCATGTATCATAGAGTTACCGTCTAGAGCCTGAAACTAGCATCAAGATCAAGAGTTAGTTCAAGGTCATGGAGTTAGTATCAATGTCATGCAGTTAGCAATAATGTCCTGGAGATAGCATCAATGTCATGGAGTTAGCATCAAGCTCATGAAGTTAGCATCAAGGTCATGCAGTTAGCATCAAGGTCATGCAGTTAGCAATAATGTCCTGGAGTTAGCATCAAGGTCATGGAGATAGCATCAGTGTCGTGGAGTTAGCATCAAGATCATGGAGTTAGCTTCAAGATCATGAAGTTAGCATCAAGACCATGAAGTTAGCATCAAGGTCATACAGTTAGCAATAATGTCCTGGAGATAGCATCAAGATCATGGAGTTAGCATCAAGATCATGGAGTTAGCGTCAAGATCATGAAGTTAGCATCAAGATCATGAAGTTAGCATCAAGGTCACGGAGTTAGCACCAATGTCATGGAGTTAGCATCAAGATCATGGAGTTAGCATCAAGATCATGAAGTTAGCATCAAGATCATGGAGTTAGCATCAAGATCACGGAGTTAGCATCAAGGTCACGGAGTTAGCACCAATGTCGTGGAGTTAGCATCAAGATCGTGGAGCTAGCATCAATATCATGGAGTTAGCATCAAGATCATGGAGTTAGCATCAAGATCATGGAGTTAGCATCAAGATCATGAAGTTAGCATCAAGATCATGAAGTTAGCATCAAGGTCACGGAGTTCCCCACCAATGTCATGGAGTTAGCACCAATGTCATGGAGTTAGCATCAAGATCATGGAGTTAGCATCAAGATCACGGAGTTAGCATCAAGATCATGGAGTTAGCATCAATACCATGGAGTTAGCATCAAGATCACGGAGTTAGCATCAAGATCATGGAGTTAGCATCAATACCATGGAGTTAGCATCATGGTCATAGAATGGGAATTAGGGAATTACTGTCTATAATAGGACCCGGTTAACATCCTAATCTAGGAGTAAACATCTCTTTAGTCTATGCCTACGAACCGCACAGGTGGAGATACACTGCACATGCACGAGGTGGATACTGCAGTAGTATATTAAAAATTAGATGGAACATAGACGCACGGTGCAAACACGATAAGGGTCTTCTGGATTATTAGAGATGCATTCAAGTTAAGAGCATGGTGCCTGGCATAAGAAACATACAATCATAGTTCCTGTTATGTGTCAATCCCGAATCTGATAAATATCGGTATGACGTCTACGGCGGTAGCGGATCTTGGAAATCTAGGCTACCATCTGTGGATGGTAACTTCCCAAAGCAATCACTGTCAAAGTCTCTAAGAATTTGAAAGATGTGTTTGATGAACTCTGTAATATCAATGGACGTTCGGTCTAAGTCAGGGCGATGAATGTTTAGAGTGTAGACCAGCCCCAGTACACGGAGGGGTGGGTGGCGACGTGCAATTCACCTTTCCAGAGTATCCATCCATCATCTAACCTCGTATAACATCATAATCAGTTCTGCGCGTGTATGGTGACGTACCAATCATTACGTCACAAAGGGTTCCATATAGACCGTCATCAAATCTCAAAAAGTCCGACACGTTGTATGGATTGTATGACTTTGTAATTCTTTGCTATTTAATAAACATGCTTAGGCAGAAACAGAACCCATTCAAATTCGTTTCGAAATATTCAACAGCTTACCTGTGTAGTTTTTTGGAAATTGATAGTCAGGGTGTTCAGAGATCGATCGATCTCAACACGAGCGGGGTGTGGGTGGAGCTTAGCTAGAGATGGGCGGGGCATAGCTAAGTCCGGAAAGATCCATTACTAGGGTGAATGTTAGTCATTCTAGTACTTATGAATGACATATATAAACAATACAGGCAGCTTGAGAACAGCACCTTTGACTTAACGATCCAGTACCAAGTAGACCATTCGTCAAACGAATACATACGGTCTGTAAATATAAGAACAAGATAATTTAAATCATTATAAATTTAATTTCAGTCTTACTAATAAACCTGCATCATCATCAAACTCCCTCAAAGCAGATCTAAGATCTCTGATCTTGGTCGGGCGCAGGGGTGTAAGACTTTATCTGGGTACCAAGCCAAGTATTTGGAGCGAGTGGCCAACAATAGCACTAAACAACTCATCTTTCATGCCAGTTAATATTATGAATATCCGTCATAGTGCTCGCCATGTGAGTTCCCGCCAGACATGTGCAGCACCGGGCCCCTCACCCCCAACCCAGCCTCGAAGGGGTCCACCCAAGCTACTGGTGGTAAAGTTCGTAGACCTTGGAGAAAAAGGAAGACGGTTGTCAAACCTAAAGTACAAGTAAGCAAACCGCTGACTATCATGCAATAAAATGCTGAAGGAGTTTCTAACAAAAAAAACGGAGCTTAGCCAAATTCTCAGGGCGAAAGGCGTAGATGTCGCCTGTATCCAAGAAACTCATCTGAATACCAACAGAAGATTCTGTATAAGAGGATTTCAGTGCTTCAGATCTGACAGGGATGGAAGACATAAAGGAGGAGGCATAACCCTGGTCCGGAATAACATAAATGGCATTGAAGTTCAGAGAGACATGGACGGACCTGAAATTCTCACAATCAAGATAATTCTAGTTCACCCAGATTCAACTGTCGTTGCTGGTGAGCTCAACAATCATCCCAGTTATGGGGCTATCATTCTACTGATAGGAGGGGTGAGGATATTAAAAATTGGATGGATGAACAGAAGCTGATTCTCTTGAATAAGGCAGATGACCACCCACCCCCACCCCCTACATTCTACTCAAGACGATGGCATATCTCAAGTTCTCCTGATCTAGCATTTTCTACAGAAAATCTACATCAAGAATCTATGCGTATTGTTGGGGAACAACTTGGAGGCAGTGATCACCACCCTGTTTTCATTACCATTAACATGGATGTTGAGATTGACCGGAATCAGACTCCTCGATGGAACTATAAGAAAGCAGACTGGGACAGTTATCAGAAAGAGAGTGACAGATTGGTAAAAGACATTGATGTCGAAAGCCAAAATATCAATAAAGTTGTTAAAGAGCTTAACTCTGCTTTATTCTCTGCTGCGGGCAAATGCATTCCTAGGGGATCCAGGAAAAATTACAGACCTTAATGGAGTACGTCCCTGCAAAAGATACATGAAGAGATGTCCAACGCAAGGGAAATTGCAGAGAATGTCCCAACAGAAGCCAACCATGTGAGACTCCAACAATCCAAGGCAAAATATCTGAAAGCCAAAATCAGAGTCACCAGAGAATCGTGGAGAGAAAAAACGTCAAGCTTAAATCTTGAAAAAGATACGAACAAACTCTGGAGGCTTGTAAAGCAGCCTAATGATGAAAACATCAGAGTACCGAACATAACTCTTGAAGAGGATTGTCAAATCAAAACAGGAGAGGCTGCTGCTGCTGAACACTTTGCTTGTATGTTTCAGAAAGTAAGCAATCTAGATGTGCCAGTGAGTTGTAAAAAAGGTGCAATGAAGTCTGCAAACGGGAACGGAGAGACACAAATACATGCCGCGGGAATGGATGAGCTTCTGACCATCAGCGAGTTGGAGAAAAGCTTGAAAGTTCTGAAAAACAGGAAGTCTCCTGGACCAGATGGAATAACCAATGAGATGTTGAGGAATCGGGGTACTATCGGAAAGCACAAGCTTTTGGAGATTTTCAACCACAGTTGGTACACAGGAGAAGTTCTCCAGTCTTGGAGAGAGGCCAACATGATCCCTGTACTGAAGAAAGGCAAGAATAAATCCAAAGCGGCAAGTTATCAACCTATCTAGTCTGACTAGTTGTACTGTCAAAGCCATGGAAAGAATCCTCAGCCAGAGACTTCATCGACATCTTGAAAGCAACAATCTCTTAACGGATGAACAAAATGGCTTCAGAAAGTGGATCTACTGAGAATCAAACAACATACCTGACACAGTCTATTGAGGAGGTGTTCCAACAGAAAAAGCATACCATCACTGTGTGGGTTGATCTGCAGAAGGCATTTGATAAAGTATGGAAGCATGGACTCCTCCAAAAGCTCAGGACCAGTGATATTTCTGGGAAAATGTACATCTGGATATGCCAGTATCTCCACAACCGAAAGGCATAAGTACAGCTGAATGGGACGAGCAGCAAGAAAGTCCTGCTACGGCATGGTGTACCTCATGGTGGTGTAGTGTCTCCCACCCTCTTCACAATATACATCAATAGCCTGGTGAAGGACCTTCCATGGGAGTCAGAGCTGCATTGTTTGCTGACGATCTTATGATGTGGCGCAGCGAGGAGTATGTGTCAACAGCCAATTACTGCATGCAACTCGCAATTGATCATCTCAATTCTTGGGTTACAAGATGGTTTGTCCAGATCAACAAAGAGAAGACAGTCGTAACTTTATTCACACTATCCACTAAAAAGGAACACAGGACAAGTCTGAAATTTGGTGACTCAGTTCTGCACTTTGAGGATGAAGTAACTTAACTTGGTCTGATATTTGACAAAAGACTAACCTGGAAGGTGCAAATCAGAAAAGCTGAAGGTATAGCCAAGCGAAGACTGGCAGTTATGCGGAAGCTCTCTGGAACAAAATGGGGAGCTAACATGAAAATTCTGAAACAGGTTTACTCTGGATCAGTTAGACCAATCATCGAATACGGCTCATCATCATGGATGACAGCTGCTACAAGCACCCTTCAGACATTGGATAAGGTACAAAATCAGGCTCTTCCTATCATAACAGGGCCTATGAAGACAACTCCAATAGCAGCGATGGAAGAACTTACCAATAGCCAGCTACTCCAGCAGAGACGAGAAATCAAGGCCGATATTCAATACGGGAAATTAAATTTGATGCCTCACCATCCCATGTATATGCTGACTCACCAAATGTCTAGAGGAAGGCGCAAAAGGAATAATTTCTTATTAACTTCAAAGAAAATTGAAAGAAACAGAGAGTCGGACATCTTCCCCAGATGTAGAAACTTAACTGCTATCCATGAGAGGGAACCGTGGAAAGCTTCTGAAATAGAAAGCACAATTTTAATCTGGCCCACGATTCCGAGGATTGAAAGCAAGAGAGACCAAGCAGAGGTGACAAACAAAATTCTTGCATTGAGTCATATTGCAGAAAACTACCCTGAGGAAGAGTGGATACATGTTTATACAGATGGATCAGCTATTGAGGCTGTCAAGAATGTAGGGGCAGGTGCTCACATTCGGTTTTCATGTGGAGATATAACAGACTCATGCTTGCCAACAAGGAAGCACTGTAGCAATTACACTGCAAAAATCCAGGCACTGATCTTAGCTGGCCAAATGCTGATACAACGAAAAACCAGAAATGAAAATATTGTCTTCTTGACAGACTCCCTCTCAGCGCTCCAGGAAAGTGCAGATTTAATTCATGAAGCTCTTACGCAACTGGCTAAGGAGAACAATGTCAACTTACAGTGGATCCCCGCACATTGTGGCTTATTAGGAAATGACAAAGCTGATCACCTGGCTAAGGAAGTGTTAAATGAAGAACAATTCAACCGCGAGGTTGACTTTGAAGAACTGAAGCATATCATTAAAGCCACAAGAACCACCAGCAGACAGCATAATGATGCAATACACAGCCTCAGTAGGGAGGATCAGACATGTATCTTTAGATTGTGGACTGGTCACAATCGTCTCAATGCACATCTTCACCTTCTCAAGATTACAGATTCTGCACTTTGTGAGAGTCAGCAGGCAGAAGAAACAGCAGATCATCTCTTGCAGCACTGCCAGCGATATGAACAGGCTAGAAGAAGCATCTGGCCTATTGAAGTATGTTTTGAAGAGAAGATCAGAGGAGACAGAGACGTTTGGTGACCACTTCAGCTTTCATGCACCAAATAAGGAAAACTGTCTAAGATTACTGTCATGAGAAAAATGAACACAAGAAGAAGAAGAAGATAATCAAACTAACAAAGCTAAATTACATCAAACTAACAAACCTGCATCATAATCAAACTAACAAACCTGCATCATAATCAAACTAACAAACCTGCATCATAATCAAACTAACAAACCTACATCATAATCAAACTAACAAACCTGCATCATAATCAAACTAACAAACATATATCATAATCAAACTAACAAACCTGCATCATAATCAAACTAACAAACCTGCATCATAATCTAACAAACAAACTTGCATCATAATCAAACTAACAAACCTGCATCATAATCAAACTAACAAACCTGCATCATAATCAAACTAACAAACCTGCATCATAATCAAACTAACAAACTTGCATCATAATCAAACTAACAAACCTGCATCATAATCAAACCAACAAACCTACATCATAATCAAACCAGCAAATCTGCATCATAATCAAACTAACAAACCTGCATCATAATCAAACTAACAAACCTTCATCATAATCAAACTAACAAACTTGCATCATAATCAAACTAACAAACCTGCATCATAATCAAACTAACAAACCTGCATCATAATCAAACTAACAAACCTGCATCATATTCAAACTAACAAACCTGCATCATAATCAAACTAACAAACCTACATCATAATCAAAATAACAAACCTACATCATAATCAAACTAACAAACCTTCATCATAATCAAACTAACAAACCTGCATCATAATCAAACTAACAAACCTGCATCATAATCAAACTAACAAACCTGCATCATAATCAAACTAACAAACCTGCATCATAATCAAACTAACAAACCTGCATCATAATCAAACTAACAAACTTGCATCATAATCAAACTAATAAATCTGCATCATAATCAAACTAACAAACCTACATCATAATCAAACTAACAAACCTTCATCATAATCAAACTAACAAACATACATCATAATCAAACTAACAAACCTGCATCATAATCAAACTAACCAACATACATCATAATCAAACTAACAAACCTTCAGCATAATCAAACTAAGAAACCTTCATCATAATCAAACTAACAAACCTGCATCATAATCAAACTAACAAACATACATCATAATCAAACTAACAAACCTGCATCATAATCAAACTAGCAAACCTGCATCATAATCAAACTAACAAACTTGCTTCATAATCAAACTAACAAACCTACATCATAATCAAACCAACAAACCTGCATCATAATCAAACTAACAAACCTACATCATAATCAAACTAACAAACCTGCATCATAATCAAACTAACAAACATACATCATAATCAAACTAACAAACCTGCATCATAATCAAACTAACAAACATACATCATAATCAAACTAACAAACCTTCATCATAATCAAACTAACAAACCTTCATCATAATCAAACTAACAAACCTTCATCATAATCAAACTAACAAAGCTACATTACAATCAAACTAACAAACCTGCATCATAATCAAACTAACAAACCTTCATCATAATCAAACTAACAAACCTGCATCATAATCAAACTAACAAACCTGCATCATAATCAAACTAACAAACCTGCATCATAATCAAACTAACAAACTTGCATCATAATCAAACTAACAAACCTGCATCATAATCAAACTAACAAACCTGCATCATAATCAAACTAACAAACCTTTCATTATAATCATAGTAACACACCTTTCATCATAATCAAACTAACAAACCTGCATCATAATCAAACTAACAAACCTGCATCATAATCAAACTAACAAACCTGCATCATAATCAAACTAACAAACCTACATCATAATCAAACTAACAAACCTGCATCATAATCAAACTAACAAACCTACATCATCGTGTATAAAGGCTGAAGACACAGATATATGTATTAACGGTGCAGATTCACAGCAGAATGGTTCAAAATAAAATTGTTAAAAGTATATACTTTTAGAGGCTTAAATTGTGTGCTTAGATGTAATGAAACGAAATAAATCATGATTTCATTACGTATAAATTAATATAATTTTGTAAGTTGTCAAATTGAAACAAAGGCACGAGTTCCTAATTCAAATTCATAACTAAGCCGACGAAATTTATTTATATGGAATCATATATTAAGATTTATTTCGTTTCATTACATTGAGGTACACAATTTAAGCCTCTAAATGTATATAATTTCAACAATTTTATTTTCAACCATTTTAGTGTGAATATGCACCTTGTAAGATGAATGTATTCTTTATTTGTGTTAATGTGATTGCAATGATACATATGTTAAATGCAAGATGGGTAAATTACAAAAATCCACAATATTCTTACTTATTCATATCTTCGTTCTATAAAAAAATATTAATACGGTTTATTAAGATTGGGTATTTACTCTCGGTGTACATCACCCATCATTTAAAATCATCAGCTTGAAAGGGCCTTTCCAGTTTATCCATCAATCATACGAAGTCATGATCAACTACGTGACGTATACTATGACGTCATAAACAATTACGTCAATAGTTCGTCACAACCCTTAATTGATAACAGACTAAGCATTGTTGTACCAATTGTATGTATTTATTATTTAGTAAACATTCTGTTGAATATTTTGAAAATAATTTAACTGGCCGATGTTGCTGCCATAGTCAAGTTTAATCAGTCATGCTGTAATTGATTATGACCTCATCCAGCACGTCACATAGTTGATTATAACGTCATATGATGGATGGATAAACTGGAAATGTCGATTATCATAGCTTACCTGAGATGCACATCCATAATTCCCATAGCTAAGTAGCTGCTGGTGTGGTCTGGTACCGTGTATTGCGGCGTAACATCTTTCACCTTCCATGCAATATGGAATTAATGTTGCTGGTAAACCATTCACCTCATCACCAAATAAACATGCTAAATCTAGACGTAGAAAACAAAATAAAATGAATGAAAATACAATGAACAATGACATTCTAATCTAAGTAATAGTACTTTCTTGATTTTTCACTTGTCTTTTCATAACACATTGTAAAACATGTCAATGAGGCAATAAAATTTCGAAAATGGAAATGGCAATGGATTAAGGCGTGCAACAAAGAATAATACATTGACACTTTGATCCCAATAGACCTATCTCTATTTCAAGGTAGCGGTGCAGGTAACCTGTTTAATATTTTGAAACTAATTTAACCCTTTAATGACTAAATTTGGTCAAGAAAATTCAGATATTTTCTTATTGAACGTCTATTTGCAGGTCAAGAGAAAACTATTTTTGAAAACTTACCACTGGAATGACTGGCTCGGTTATCGAGCCAATCATTCCAGTGATAAATTATCAAAATAGTCTTCTCTTGGACTGCACAATGACATTCTTTAAGTCGCTGTACGGTCCGTTTTGACCAGCCTGGTCATGAAAGGGTTAAATTGTAAATGGGTGATCGAATTCGTCTGTTCGGGGTCAAAGGCGTAAATATAGATTAATATAAACCCCAGCGCAGACGACCAATATTTTAAGCGAAACATTGTTGAGAAAAACAATCCATAGAAACAATATTCGCCAACAGTGTTTCTGATATTAAACATGTTTAATATCGCCTGACTTTGTTCTCTCGTGTACGGTGGCCAGCGAACATTGTTGGCCGTCTGCTGTGTTTGTTAACAAAGTTGCAAAAATACTGTTTGTCATTGACCAATCAGCGTTCACCCTGCGCTCACGTGATTCAAAATGGCGGTCCAATTCATGGATGAAGACGAGCATGTGGAGTCTTATGACTGTTTACGGTCAAGAGAGAAGGAAAACTTGCTTGCTGAATTGTTGCACGTGTGCGGCTCAAGAGAAACATGTACACGAAAAAATGTTTTTGTTGGAAGTCAGAAAATGTTGGCCGCCTGCGCCCCGATTAAAGCGATGCTAATCTCATCTCAATTGTTGTATGGCACCGATAGAATATGGTTTATAGATTCCATATCATTTATATCCTGTCACATTTCCTAATCTGTATCGCAATTATTTGTTTTGTAATATCGAGTAAATGTTGAACAGTGATCGACACCATTTTGTCTCCTCAAACTATAGTGCGTGATGCCATGTAAGCGCCCATGCATCACATTCTTTATTATGCAATGCTCATCCCGTTGAATATTTTGAAATTAATTTGACTGGAAGTTGTTGCTGCATATGGCAGCAACAACTTCCAGTGAAATTAGTTTCAAAATATTCAACAGCTTACCTGTAGGATTACTTTCATACCACATCGCCAAACTATAGAGGGAATTTCTATGACTGAGCGTATATACCTAGGCAGACACACTAGGTTTTTTCTGATTGGTTGAAAAGTAAATCATGACAGCCATCATAGGGTGTAGAAATGTACCAGCAGTTAACTATTAAATCCTGAATATCTTTCATTAGCGCCATGATAAAAAGTTTAAAATTACCTGCATAGTTTATGAGCGGTGTGTTAGATCACCTGAATAGCTATCAGGAGATCGGATTAGTTACCCTTTAAGTGTGTGCACATTGCAATCGTTAGAACTCACTTCTTATATTGACACTAAATTGCATATGAACAACCAGGAATTCAAAGGGGAAGACTGTGGCAACTTATTAGTGGTTTGGCACAAATGCCAGATGAAAATATTATATACTTATTTCTAATGTGTCTAAAAACATGGTATGGATTCTTACATTGGTATCTTTTAAAATATATGTATTGAACATTCAATAAAATGTTATCGAATATGAAAGAACTGAAAGGTTTAACCCTTTATTGCCTAAACCGACCAAAGACGGCCTCCAAGTAGGTCTTGGGAAATGTCAATTTGCCGACCAAGAGAAGCCTAGTTTTGAAAATGTCCAACTGGATTGACTGGCTCGATAACCAAGCCAGTCATCACAGTGGTAAATTTTCCAAAATATGTTTCTCTTGTTCTGTAAATGGGCATTTTATGAGAAACTTTGAAATTTCTTGACCAAATTTGGGCATTAAAGATATTAAAAGCCTTATGTGAAAACATTTGCATTTGATTGCATTACCATTTATCAGCTTATACGTGTCCATATTCATATGAAAACCTGATCTAGTTTCAATGATTGTCATTGTCGCATAATTCACCTTTCCAGAGTATCCATCCATCATCTGACCTCGTATGACGTAATAATCAGCTCAGCGCGTGTATGATGACGTCACAATCATTACGTCACAAAGGGTTCCATATAGCCCGCCTTCAAATCTCAAAATGTCCGACACGTTGTTTAAATTGTATATCTTTGTAAGTTTTTGCTATTTAATAAACATGCTGTTGAATATTTTAAAACTAGTTTGACTGGGCGCTGTTGGTGCCTTAGGCAGCAACAGCGCCCAGTCAAATTAGTTTCAAAATATTCAACAGCTTACCTGTGTAGTTTTTTTGGAAATTGATAGTAAAGGTGTTCAGAGATCGATCGATCCCAACACGAGCGAGGTGTGGGTGGAGCTTAGCTAAAGATGGGCGGGGCATAGCTAAAACCGAAAAGGTCCATTGTTCCAGAAAAGGATTGCATTACGGAGCGTTTGTCAGAATATACCTTTCCAGTGTATCCATCCATCCATCATATGACGTCATAATCAACTACGTAACGTGGAGGATGACGTCATAATCAGTTACAGCATGAATGACTCGATCTAGTCCGTCTTAAACACGTAATAGTCTGACTCGTTGTACGAATTCTAAGTCTCTGCTATTTAATAAACATGCTGTTGAATATTTTGCCATAGGCTGCACCAACACCAAGTCGAATTAGTTTCAAAATATTCAACGGATTACCTGTATAGTTTTCTGGATATTTATAGTGAGGGAGTCAATGGATCGATCGATCCCAACGTGAACGATTGTGGTTGGAGCTTAGCTAGAGATGGGTTAAAACTGGAAAGTTCCATTGGATAACTCACTCGGGGTATAACCTGATCTCGATCATAGTCTGTTTGATACCATTGCCGACGTTCTTGACCAGAAGTGGTCAGAAATAGATGGCGGATAAACATGTCCAATGCGCTGGATTGAAAGGTGGTTATGAAATTTCTGCTGTATCAGATAAGTATACGAGGTACAATGTGCTGGATCAGAAGCTTGTGCTGAATGTTTAGACAAGCATGTGGGGGTCAATGTGCTGCACCGGAAGATGATGCTGAACGTGCAGGTGTATTAGATAAACGCATGTGTCCAACGTACTGAAGCAGAAGCCTGTCATGAGCTCTTTGGGGGTATCAGCAGACTCATTGTACAAACGAGCTAGTATGCCCGAGTATATGTTACAGTAAATATTACTAATGGGTGTTGTTTCTTATTTCTATAATGCTACCCGGATATACTGTTGTGATGTATAGTGACTGACTAGACTTGTCAAATCGGGTACAGATGCATACATACATACATACATATCGCGTTCACAAGGTCTGTAAAAGAAAGAAGTCTTAGAAAACTTATAGATAATGGTGCTCATAGATCTCGGTTGGTTCAGCGTCTCCAAACACAGCAGTCGACTTGTATGATTCGAATGGATAAATTTGACGTCTGGTATTCTAGCTTGTATTTGTTCCAAAATACCGGAAGCACATTCGTGACACTATTCTTGCAAATGTGATAATTCGCATTAGATCTTTCTATATTCCTAATTTTGGCTTTTCCTAGTTATTTTCAACCATTCTGTCTGGAGATTTCCATTTCAGATGTAAGTGGGCTAAGGTGTTACAGATAGTGTCACGTATCTATTTGGAAACAGTATAAAACAATTTTATCAATTTCTTCATGCCAATTCTAAATCAGAGCATTATTGTAAGGCCATAAAAACTTCTGGCTATGGGATATCGTGTCTTCTATCCACCAAGTTAACAGCTGATACAGTTGTGGCAATATCACAATGGTGATAATAAATACGAGCGATTTTCTAGTCTCTGATTTGAATTCTAGCTCCTTTTTTACATTGAGTTTGACTTCCTTAAATCTTCGGTCTCTAATAAAAGCTCGCTATTGTTAAACATTCTTGATGGATATGGCAAACAGCTCTCCGTTGATGCCCTGAGTTGCAAAACCCCGCTCATCCCCGTGAAACTGACTGGGTTGAACGAGGATTCCACCCAACTCTGCATGGTACATCATCTTGCTAGAATGGCCCTTACTATTTTTAGCTATGCACCGCCCATCTCTAGCTAAGCGCCACCCATACCTCGCTCGTGTTGGGTTCGATCGATCTCTGAACTCTCTGACTATCAATTTCCAGAAAACTATACAGGTAAGCTATTAAATATTTTGGAACTAATTTGACTGCCTATGGCAGCAACAGCGCCCAGTCAAAATCAGTTTCAAAATTTTAAACAGCATGTTTATTAAATAGCAAAGAATTACAAAGACATACAATTTATACAACGTGTCGGACTCTTTGAGATTTGATGACGGTCTATATGGAACCCTTTGTGACGTAATGATTGTGACGTCATCATACACGCGCTGAGCTGATAATGACGTCATACGAGGTCAGATGATGGATGAATACTCTGGAAAGGTGAATTGCACGTCGTCACCCACCCATCCATGCACTGGAGCTGGTCTACACTCTAATCATTAGTTTCAAAATAGTCAACAGCATGTTTATTAAATAGTAGACATACAATTCGTACAACGTGTCAGACTATTAAAAGTTAAAGACGGGCCAAATAGAATCATTTATGACGTAATGATTATGACGTCAATCTATACGCCATTTAGCTGATTATGACGGCATATGAAGTCAGATTGATAATATGGATACTCTGGAAAGGTGAATTAGTCTCATATATATTATTTATAATATGGATCAGCCATGTGTACACAATCGCGTAGCTAAGGAATGGTAGTGGAGCTGATATATATCATTGAATTGAATTATATATCTAAGGATATAGGATTAGCCAGAGGTATTACATTTAAGTTGTAGCTAAATCCATGCTGAGTTAGGAAGTCGCTATCCCACGCTTGATATCTAAGTACTTAGCTTACTTGCATTGTTTCGTTCATGTATTCCACACATCTTTCGATTACAGAGACATTCTCTACAGCATTCATGACACAGAGTTATATCGGTGTTTGGCATACAACGCTGTCTGACATTGGCTTGATCTATGACATCAGAATGAGCGCATCCTGTGGCAGACTCATACCCAAATTTATAGACAGTTGAACCATTTAGCAATAGAAAAAGCTGAGTGGAACATCGTTCATGTGACCATATTTCGGCAAACGTTTGGCAGTCACGTGGGTTGGTGACACGTAGACAGGGAAGGCATAGCTTGTGCTCTTCAGTACCATGTGCCCCTGGCACGCAGCCAAACTGCACAAATTCTAAAGAGAAAAGAAGCAAATGATGATGATTGATGATGTATGAATGATGGGCATATGAAGCTGTGACAAGAACAGTGAGGGGAGAAATCAATATAGTTTGCTCTGTCCTGGAAAATAAAGGTTCATAGATATTATTGTGCGTTATAGTGGCAGATTGTTGCTAGAAACTTAAGTGAGTCCAGCTAATAGATATAGAAAAGTAATTTATCATATAAATAAGCCTTCTAGCCCGTTCCATTGTTTTTCCATATGAGCACACGTGCCATATTCAACGGAGTATTTTCATTGGCTGTTGGGTATGCAACCCATTTAAATCAACCAATTAAAACATCGACTGATGTGAGCTTGACACGTAGGGATTACTACGCGGTACTGTTTTACTACGATTTGTTTACCACGATTTGTCATTCATGAAACGTCATCGCAAAATGTCATCGTTTGACAGTTTATCAGTCGGCAGCGAAGTAACGATTGATGGCCCTGGCTCTACGATAGTCTTAGAAGAAAAGTGTAGTTTACGGCTGACATCGCCAGATTTTGTGTTTGTCACTATATTTTGCTGCGCAATCAGTATCTGTTATCAAGTAGTGGCGCGTCACAGCGGCGGTATCGATTTCACGAAAATCAACAATGAGAAATCAGATAAAAGTCACATCCGCAACTATTGGCAAATATTTCAAAATTACAGTTTATGTGATAAATAAAGTCTCAAACTCGGTCACTTTTCATATCACTATTATGGGCCGAGTTGAAAATTATCAATTTGCACGAGCTTTAGCGAGTGCAAAATTGATAATTTTCAACTCGGTCCATAATAGTGATATGAAAAGTGACCTCGTTCCAGCTTCTCTATGTATGAATCCATGCCCGTTAAGTCTTTCTCGTGGATCAATAATATTGTTAAAACAATGTTATTGACTTACGAGAAGGGCGTAATGGAGCCCATCAAACGTTTGTGCACTGACCACCTCCGCACCGAACGCATTTGCCGTCAGTCACGCCTACCTCCCATCAAACACTTTTTACACTACGAACTCATTGACATGTACCACCCCACCACTCCTTACCCCCACCCCACACTTTACAGTTGATCTCTGCCAAATAACTGAAACTGGTAGATTTGACAACTAATGGGTGGTCATTACCATTGACCTGAGAATAGTTAGTATTGTGCGTGCGTGCGTGCGTCCATGCGTCCGTGCGTACGTGTGTCTGTATGTATCCACACGCATGCTAAATATTCTATATATGTCAATAGTATTCGCTTACTGAATAGTAAGAATGTAGGACAGCTGAGCGCGATCTTCGACATGATGTCATCACGTGATGTTACTCCGCTGGACAGGACGATGCGTCTAACTTTAGCGATGCTGCTCTGAATGACCCTGATAACGATCGTGTCTTCACTTCAGTCTGATGACCAGGATGACGATGATGCTGTCGTCACTTCTCTGATGACCCGGATGATGATTCTGTCTTTACTTTTTTTAATATTAGGTTGTACACGAGCGATGACACGCGCAGTGTCTTGTATGAATCAGTGAATACATTAATGAGAATGAACCACGTATATACAGAACAAACTGTACGCAGTGAAATCTGCGCAGTAACTAAATCTACCTACTAATCGTCATTAACTCCTTGAAACCAAAAAGCCGAATTCAACAACTTAGTTACAATTTAATAAATATTCTATTGAATATTTTGAAAGGAATTTGTCTGGAAGATGTTGCTACATATATAAGCAAAATGTTCCTCTCAAATTAGTTTCGAAATACTTAAACAGCTTATCCGTGTAGCTACGGTGAAATTGAGATGTTGGCAATTCAACATTCAAAGGGCTAGGATTTTAAGAGATTGTGTAAACATTAACGCTTTAAGCATCAAATTTGTTCAGGAAAATTTCAATTTTCTCATAGAAAATGTCGATTTGAAGATCAAGAGAAGACTATATTTGAAAGGTGTACCACTGAAATGACTGGCTCGGTTATGGAGCCAGTCATTCCAGTTGTAAATTTTCAAAAATAGTCTTTTCTTGGCCTGCCAGTGGACATTTATCGAGACCATTGCTGAAGCCGTCTTTGGCTGATATAAGTAAGCGTTAACTGTTTGAGCGTGATGTGTATTGTGACTTATCTACAATGACCTATTTATTTTTCAGTGAAATGAAATATACTCTAATACCGTTCGTTTGCCTATACATCAGGATCTTTCATCTGGCTGGTGAGAGGACACATACCCGTCTTTATAGTTACGCCGGGGCACTGTCACTGGCTCATTTGCACAGTTGGCCACAATCCACAGTTTGATATTCAAGTCGTGGAGTGAGACCAGCTATCCAAAACTACAAGTGGCCGTGCCCAACGCCAAACTCGAACTGACTGCCGTCTCATGTTTTATTAGAAACATGTGACGTCAGTTCATAGTCACAAACCTTGGTGACAAATAGTTTCACCTGATCCGTGGAAACACATTTTGTATGCACAGTACATATTTATAGATTAAGTATAACATTAAAGCATGGACACAATATAATCGACAATCCTCTTTCGTATAAGCCTAGGGTGTATATAATCCGTAGTAGTGTGTGTAAGTCAATGGCGGTGGGTGTCACTGTCGATGTATGTTAGTTCACTTGTGTGTTTATCTGTGGGAGTGCATGTGACTGTGGGAGTGCATGTGACTGTCCAGTGCGCACGTGCCTGGTGTCCTCTGTATTCTCCTTTATGGGCGTGTGTGTATGTCCATTTCTTTCCTGGCGTGTGCTGTATATATTCCGTGTCCTGGTTCGCATGTGGTATATGTCTGTTTATGAATCGTGTGGTCAGATGTGTGTTATTGTGTGTGTCAGTCTGCATGTGCTGAACCTCTCCCGTCCTCTGGACTATAATACTTTGATCTGGGGTGTAGGCCCTACATTCTTTAACGAATAGATATGATATGAATTAATATATCAAATACACAAACAGCCAGATATTCTCACAGTGATTTTCAGTCAGAAATATACAATTCACTGCATCGTATTATCAGTCAATATAGCCCGTATTACTCTACACAAATATGGAAAATCAAGTAAGATCGTTACCAGAGCACTGCCCGCTGATACAATAGCCCAATCAACACTTCGGACAAATATGCAAGCACCCTGCATTTAGACCATGAAAATCGAGATAGCTAATACACGCTTTCTGTTTAAATGTGAAATATATAATATACAACGAAATAAGTTCATACCACTATATTATTCAAGAGAAAATAATGAAGAAAAGACTCGTGGACTTTTTCCAATAAGCAATAAACCGATACTTGCCAAACTCTGTAAATTTTTACCACCGTCCAAGAAAACGTCTGCTATTACTCTTGTTACCGCTACTACCATTGCTACCGCGTCTAGTACTACTGCTGCTGCTACTACTACTGCTACTACTTTTACTAAGCCTATTGATATTACTGCTGCTACTACTACGTCTACGCAAACGCTCTTATTACTACCGCCAGATGTATAAATGATAAACCGACCTCATATGACATTGCAACAATGGCCTGAGTGAAATAAAGAAAACTGAAAAATTAAACTGCTGGTTTTAACGTAAAAACTTTTATGCATAAATAATTAAGTCCCTTTCCACATTGAATTCCCACAAATATGGTTTTAACACTAGTGAATGTTTCGGAAATAGTTTGAATGAAGATTGTTGCTGTCTAAGGCAGAAACAACTTTTAGTCATTTTGTTTTCAAAATAATTATCAGATATCATCATCATCATATTACATAGAAAGAAAGTAAATCATTATTATTGTTTCACTATATATACTAATACCGTGTAATAACTTGAAATTATGTTATGCTATGGAAAATGCGTGAGACCTGTTTAAAACGTACTTTGAAAATGTTGACATGGTTACCATGACCTATAAAATGACTGTTACACTGGACAGAAGACAGATAGAATGAGTGAGAGAAACAGTGAGAGATAGAACTAGAGAGAGATAGACAGGTAGATAGATAGTAGACTGGGATTTAAGCCAAAGAATAATAGATAGATAGATAGATAGATAGATAGATAGATAGATAGATAGATAGATAGATAGCTATCTAGCTAGCTAGATAGATAGATAGATAGATAGATATAGCGTTATTAGTTTGTATATAAACTTAGTATCAACATCAGCTGTGTATAGAATCAAATTTGAAATTATTAAGAGTCATTAATTATGTGTCTTGTTGACCACTATTGAAGTGTCTTCACCCATTTCCACTGTCAACTCATCCTGATCTTACTAAAGTGTAGCAGAGCTATTGCCACCCAGATAGTCCCCGTGTTTCAAGATAGGTGGAAAATAGATTCGTTACAACCCCTGCCCCTTTTCCTCTAGACTGAGTAGAGAGTTCGTTCAGAATATAGCATTTTATGATATAAACAAGCCTTCTAGCCCGTTCCATATTTTTCGATATGAGCACACGTGCCATATTCAACGGAATATTTTCATTGGCTGTTGGGTACGCAACCCATTTTAATCGACCAATTAAAACATCGATTGATGTGAGCGTGACTCGTAGGGATTATTGCGCGGTACTGTTTTACTACGATTTGTTTACTACGATTTGTCATTCATGAAACGTTATCGCAAAATGTCATCGTTTGAGAAAACTCAAGGCCTGTTTGCATCTGTAACAAACCAATACTGAATAGGTTATGTAAATATCTATATGATCGTACATATATAGAGAATCTGGAACGAGTTCACTTTTCATATCACTATTATGAACCTCGTTGAAAATTATCAATTTTGCACTCGCTAAAGCTTGTGCAAATTGATAATTTTCAACTCGATCCATAATAGTGATATGAAAAGTGAACTCGTTCCAGATTCTCTATATATGTACAATCATAGACTAAAGAAAGCATACAAAGCTTACTTTGTAGCTCAAAATATTTGATAAAACTCTTCGATCACGAACAACTGAATGAACCTTTCCAGTTTATCCATCAATCATGTGACGTCAAAATCAACTCCGTGATGTATAGAATGACGTCATACTGAATGACGCCATGAATTTCGTAGATGGGTTCGTCACGAACGCTTAATTGATGACAGACTAATCATTGTTGTACAAATTGTATGTCTTAAATATTTAATAAGAATGCTGTTGAATATTTTGAAACTAATTTAACTGGGCTGCTGCAACAGCGCCCAGTCAAATTAGTTTCAAAATATTCAACAGCTTACCTGTATAGTTTTCTGGAAATTAAGATACAGAGAGTGCGGGGATCGGTCGATCGTTTCCAACACGGACAAATCGTGTGTGAAGCGTAGATAGAGATGAGAGACGAATAGCTAAAACTGGACTCCTCCATTTTCGTTCAGTCAGATCACTACTGGCAAATGACAATATAATCCTGATGCCACTGTACACAAAAACGAGAACTGTATCATGTTTAGCAGGACGAGTCACAGCTAGTATAAGTGTGTCTATCGGTCAATCCATCCGTCTCTCCATCTGTCAATCCGTCTGTCTATCCATCCATCCGTCCTCCGTTCGCTTATCCGTCCATCAGTGTGTCCGTTCTTCCATATGTTCATTTATCTGTTCACCCGTCCGACACTCCGCTGGTTCGTTTGCCTGTCCGTTCAACTATATGTCCGTCTTAACTTACTTAAAAGTCGTTTTACATAAATTTATCCTGTTAAGAGTCAGCTTGGATTTACTTAGCGTATCCCCTACCCCACCTCCCACACCCCACTCCACCCGCACACCCACCCCACCCCTTGCGATTGGTTGGGGTAAAATGTAGTAAACAGTAAGTCGCTTCAACAAGAGAACCCTGTGATTGATCGTACATGGTTGAGTATGATTGATTTAGGTTGTGTTTAATGTAATTAAGAAGATGTAGGGAGGGACGAAACCTTCTCGTTGTTATCAGGAACTATGACGTTTAACTTTATATTACTAGCAAGTTAGTTCTTTTTTAAACGATCGCGTTCCTTTTTTTTATCGGTTCCTTTAGTTTGGATTGCAATTGTGAATATTGATCTTTCATGATTTTGGCTATTTCAACATTACGTCTAATGTATATGAGCTAAAATGGGATATGTGGTTTCTTTTGTGATATTCCTGAGTCCACATTTAATCCGAACGGTGTTTTTGTTCAGACCTTTCTAATCAAATGACTTTCTCAGATTTTGCGAACATCACTATCCAAAAAGCGGAATATGTTCATGATTTCAAAATGATGCTCAACTGAATGATCAGGAAGTTGAATATGTTGAGCAATCCAACTTTCCAGTTTATCCATCCATACATCATATGACATCATAATCAACTAAGAGACGCATATGCTGACGTCATAATCGTGACATCATGAATGATTTGAAATAGTCCGTCTTTAACGCTTAATGGTCTGACACGTTGTACGAATTGTAAGTCTTTGATATTTAATAAACATACTGTTGAACATTTTGAAAATAATTTGATAGAGCAACATCACCCAGTCGAATTAGTTTCAGAATATTCAACAACTTACCAGCATAGTTTTCTGGAAATTGATAGTCAGGGAGCTTAGAGATCGACCGATCCCAGCGTGGTGTGGGCGGAGCTTAGATAGAGATGGCAGCAACAGCGCCCAGTGAAATTAGTTTCAAAATATTCAACAGCATGTTTATTAAATAGTAGGCATACAATTCGTGCAACGTGTTGGACTATTAAGCGTTAAAGACGGGCATAATAGAATCGTTTATGACGAAATGATTATGATGTCATCCTACACGCGGCTTAGCTGAGTATGACGTCATATAACCTCAGATCATCGATGGATAGTCTGGAAAGGTGAATTGCGCATCCATCGCATGTCAATCAGACACGTCCATTGCTATAGAGGTAATCGATAACAGGCTGTTTTGATTACGTTCCAGTAACAATGTAGCGATCCAAGGGAGATAAATCTTCGCACTGCAGTAAAAATAGATAATTGTTAGCAAGTTATCTTCCGTTTAATATGTCGTGAATTTGGTGATGAATAAAAACAAAATTATAATTCAGGCAACAATGTCATAGAAACCATCCGTCATTTGGAGCCACGTGATTAACAGATCGACAGATTAACCCTTGAACAATCACAAACCAGTCCAGAAATTCTTTATGACGTATTCGGTTGAATATTTTGAAGCTAATTTGACTAGGAGCTGGTGTTACATATGGTAGACACAGCTCCTAGTCAAATTAGCTTCAATGTAGCGATCCAAGGGAGATAAATCTTCGCACTGCAGTAAAAATAGATAATTGTTCGCAAGTTATCTTCCGTTTAATATGTCGTGAATTTGGTGATGAATAAAAACAAAATTATAATTCAGGCAACACTGTCATAGAAACCATCCGTCATTTGGAGCCGGAAACACGTGACTAACAGATCGACAGATTAACCCTTGAACAATCACAAACCAGTCCAGAAATTCTTTATGACGTATTCGGTTGAATATTTTGAAGCTAGTTTGACTGGGAGCTGGTGTTATATATGGTAGACACAGCTCCTAGTCAAATTAGCTCCAAAATATTCAGCAATGTTCCAGTATAGTTGTTTTGAATGTGAGACATTGGTGTACAGTCCTTTCTTGCGTTAAAATTCAAGCAAAATCGGACCAGTAATTTCCGAGAGATACATAGACGATAAGTGTCAAAATTTTAACCAAATTGTATCAGTAGTTTTATAAACACCTCTCCGCAGCCTCCAAACCCACCCGGCCCCCACCCACGCCACCCCAACACCCCACCACCCACCAACCCAACCCACACATACCAACACACCCACACACCATCCCCAACCCCAAAGCCCCCACCAACCACCACCCAACCCGCCCACCCCCAGCACCCCCACACCCTACCCCACCCACCACCACACACGTACATTCCATAGATTATCACCTGAATGTTAAGGGCAGGCATTCGTCTAGCCCACCTATCTGTCTGTCATGAGACACCATTGTAGCGCCAGAGTGAACAATTATATCAACATTGTTAATATTGTCAACGCACTGGCTCAGAATTTTCAATAATTGACAATATTTTGGTTTATCTTACTGCCTGAGATTTGTCATTTTGTTTGAGGAAAGCCATATGGCATTAATGTTAACCCTTTAATAGCTAAATTTGTTCAATAAAATCCAAATATTTGTTTATTTATTTAATGTAAATTTGCAGGCACAGACAAGGTCATTCCAGTGACTATGTCACTGGAATGACTGTCTTGGTTCCCTAGCCAGTCATTAAAGTGGTAAATTTTCAAAAATACTCCAATCCCGGCTGCAAATGGGCATTGCCCAAGATCACTACAGGAGCCGCTTTTGGCCGACTTCGTCATGAAAGGGTTAATGTTGAATAATTGAGATGGATATTCTGGATAGCTATTTGAGTTTTGCTTTTACCAAAATGTCACGTAGATTCGGATTTTTCTTAAACGCAATTACTGGACGCTTGTTGAAGGGTTGTTTCAGTTTCTCCTGTAGGTTTTGAGACTCATCTTTCAAGATTTTTGAAATTTCAACGTTTTTTCGATTATACGTCAGAATGAATGGAATTTTGTCACAGTGACAAGATAAGCCTGTGTCCGAGTTTGTGCCCCTTGCTATTGTGTTTCGAGTTCTTTAATCCAAAACGATTCTAGTAGTAGTAGTAGTAGTAGTAGTAGTAGTAGTAGTAGTAGTAGTAGTAGTAGTAGTAGTAGTCAGCAACAGCAACAGCAGCAGCAGCAGCAGCAGCAGCAGCAGCAGCAGCAGCAGCAGCAGCAGCAGCAGCAGTAATAGTAGTAGTAGTAGTAGTAGTAGTAGTAGTAGTAGTAGTAGTAGTAGTAGTAGTAGTAGTAGTAGTAGTAGTAGTAGTAGCAGCAGCAGTAATAGTAGTAGTAGTAGTAGTAGTAGTAGTAGTAGTAGTAGTAGTAGTAGTAGTAGTAGTAGTAGTAGCAGTAGTAGTAGTAGTAGTAGTAGTAGTAGTAGTAGTAGTAGTAGTAGCGGTAGTGGTAGTAGTGGTAGTAGTAGTCAGCAGCAGCAACAGCAGCAGCAGTAAACAAGGCATACGCCAGACTGAAAGCGGTTTCGCAGAAATTAGCTTTAGTGTCAGCGGTATTTCAAATTAATTTTTCCGCCGAATGCGCGCTCGTATAGTCCAGCTTCAAAATATACAACAGAACATTTCTTACATCGTGTTCAAAATTGTACTCACTAACATGTTTCTGTCTTTGTTTAGGAAACATGTTAACTTATTCAGGTGCTGTACTGTACCACTTATATAACAGATATCATTCCTAGAAGAGTAGGTGATGTCACAGACCAGGCATAACCTTAGAAATTCTGAAGATTTTATTTCACCGAACCACCACCTTGAAATATTAAAAAACTTTTTCATACCCAGAGTTATCCAATTGTGGAATAACCTAGACATAACACTAAAGTCAGCAAGCTACCTCAGTTTCGGGTTTCAAAACAAATCTTACAAAAACATATCCAAACGTCCAAGACCAATTCACCACATACTATTCATTTGGTAAAAGACGCGAAAAGATGATAACATGCAAAGAAATAATTGTAGACAAATTAAACAATCATCTGCACAGATATCATCTACTTGAACACCTCAACTGCTCTTATTGTCAAAGCCCAGAAACCTCTTATCATTAGCTTTTTGAATGTCCAAAATGGGTAAATGAAAGACCCGATTTATTTGATTCCCTTTGTGAAATTACCCCAGATATTTCCCTGGACCTTTTCTTGCAGGAAAGTAATACATTTTCTACTGAAGTTAATGAAGAGTTACTAAGAAAAGTACATAATTTTATAAGAAAAACAAATAGATTTTAACATTATTGAAAGGGTTTTGTATAATCTGTATGATAGCATTATTAACTGGTATAGTAAATTTGAGCTCTCTCTCTCTCTCTCTCTCTCTCTCTCTCTCTCGAGCTCTCTCTCTCTCTCTCTCTCTCTCTCTCTCTCTCTCTCTCTCTCGCGCCAAAAAATGTACAACTCGGCCTAATTTTTTTCGTTTTTTAACAGACCGATGTGACACATTTTTTTTAACATATTTTTTAAACATTAGCCCGCAGATTTGGCCCAATTTCGTTGAAAGTATATTGGACTTGTGATAAATGTTGAATTATATGACGAAGTTTATTATATTATTATCCATAAATCTGATCTGTAGTCGTAATAATATAATATATATTATGGAAGGCCATCAGGGTCACAATTCGGTATTTATTATGCATAATAATTCGAATTATTATGCATAATAATTCGATTTATTATGTGTAATAAATCGACCAATCAGAAGGCTAGAATCGGTCCTATTTATTATGTGTAATAATTCGAATTATTATGCATAATAATTCTATTTAACATGTGTAATAAATCGACCAATCAGAAGGCTAGAATCGGTCCTATTTATTATGTGTAATAATTCGAATTATTATGAATAATAATTCGATTTATTATGTGTAATAAATCGACCAATCAGAAGGCTAGAATCGTTCCTATTTATTATGTGTAATAATTCGAATTATTACGCGCAAATAGACGATGTGAGGGCCTTCCCATTAACATCTTGTGGCTAGTTACCAACTAAGGCCACGGTGAGTGAGAATGTAAGCACTGGCCCATGACAGACGCCCGGATGCTACAATATCACTCAACTTATCGTATTGTATTTACAAATTTGAAGGCAGTTATCGAAAATCTCCAGCAGTGTATCGCTATCCGCTATAGTATTTCATTCGGAAAAGTTATGGCGTGGCTAAACAAAGAGCTGTTGATAATATTTTCCTCTTAAAAGAGCGAGCGCTATTCGCTACAATCATGCGCTTTGTTATTTTGGCATGTGGGACACATTTTACCCATGTGTTCCACACATCCACAACGACAACGTCGCTTGCTTTGTTTGGATTTTGATATTTTAAGAGCCGCAGAATATACCTTGCTCTTAGCTGATTTTGCACCTGGGCAATATTTGATTTTGTGTCCAGCTTTACCACAATGATAGCACCGCCTGTCTGTCTTCCATGATACGCACTGGTGCCTGCCAAGAAACGCATCTCTTGAACTTATTCGACATCTTCACCCCGTAGGATGTAATTGTGACTTTAATTGAGGAGGAGTTTGTGCAACTACTTCCTCCCGTATCAGAGACGCCATGATGACATTTTCTTTCCTCGCACGACATTGCTTTTTATCTGTACGCTTCTTGAAACTTGAGATGTTTCTTCATCCGTTTTAAAAGCTGAGCGTTTACATTTGTTGGATCTATTAGAACATTTGTGCATTTTGGATTGTTTTCCATCACTGGGAATAGGCTTGGATGGCATAGATGATGTGTTTTGAACACCTGTAAGCTTGTTCTTGTCATATGCTATGCCAATTAAATAGTTATCAATTACGCTTGCTGCGGAATCTATATTTGTGACGTCACGATAAATTGATAAGCGACGACGCAATGTCCTGGTGTAATAGATTCTTATATTGTACCAGCAAAATTACTTCTTTACGTTTATCGATGTCATTGGCGCCTTCTGCTTCTCGCCATCTGTTTAGAGATTTCTGAAGGTACCTTGGCTGCTCCCTTGGTGATTTTTGGAAATCAAACTTGTTATCCCTGAATATTTGCTCTGCCGAAAAAGCATATTTGCTGATGACGGTTGCCTTCAAGTTTCAAGATGGCATGTTTCGTACTGAAGAATGTATTCAACTTTCTAAGTAATCACATGATGATTTGTCTGATGATGAAGTGGATGAGGATGAGGATAATGCTGACGTCAGTGAAGAGGCCAATGTGTCTGTTCGCAACCTTTGACTACACGGACAGCAGAGGCGATAGGAAATTACCGCTATCCGTTTCAACAGCCATGCGCATTAAATGGCGGAGGCACAGGAGTTTACAATCCGTCCAACAGGTGTCCCACTGTAACTAAATGGACCTTTCCGGTGTTTGCTAAGCCCCGCCCATCTCTAGCTTAGCTCCACCCACACCTCGCACGTGTTGGGATCGATCGATCTCGGAACACCATGACAATCACTTTCCAGAAAACTATGCAGGTAAGATATTGAATATTTTGAAACTAATTTGACTGGGCACTGTTACTGCCTATGGCCACAACAGCGTTCAGTCAAATTAGTTTCGAAATATTCAACAGTATGTTTATTAAATAGTAGAGACATACACTTCGTACAACGTGTCGGAATATTAAGAGTTAAAGACAGGCAATATAGAATTATTTATAACAAATGATGATGACGTCATCTTACCTGACTATGACGGCAGATGACGTCACATAAGTTCACTCGCCTATCCCTATAGGGCATACTTGATATTCTTGTTACAGCTGATTTTAAGTTATGTACGTCTCTCGCTATAGCCCATAATCGCTAATTCTGCGTCATTGAATACGATCCTGAGACGTCAGATGTTAAGAAGTTCAAGCAAATAAATGGTCTGTAAGATATTCGTCGATCCATACCTTGCAAATCTGCATATATTACATAATTACACCATGCATTACTGCATGTTCTCCTAGATATAATGTTATGTACGCCTAGGTACATGCTCAAACTGTCTATCCCACTTTAACATTTGTGCTTTGTTCCTATTGACATGGCCTTGCAAGAATGGCTGAGAGCATTGTCTGTCACGCTTAACATGGATGATATCCCGTAGAGGCATTTGTTTTAGTTCTATTAACAGGACGTAGCAAGGATGGCTGAGAGAATTGTCACACTTAACGTGGGTGGTACCCTGTACACTACAACTCTTAGCACACTCACTCGCTCCCCCCTCCCCCCCCCCCCCCCCAGATTCTACGTTAGCGACCATGGTTGACCCTACCAATGAAATATAAACTTAAACAGAAGGTTTTCGACGCAAATCGTGATTTTTGTGTCCGGATCAAAGTGCATCGAAATGTCGATCCACAGGAAATAAAGAATGACCTTCGTGACCTTGGATGGGAGCAGCATGATTCGCGTATCGACTTGCTATATGATGGTTTGCAGAATGGTTTTAGGTATTTCTACAAGGAGCGTTGGTATCAGCCCCTCTAACGTCATTATAAAGGACAACATTACACACAAACATCTCCTTAAGAAGCAACTTAGCAGCACCATATATATATATTCTCATGTATGAAATGTGTCTCTTGACTGACATCACGTGAAGTGTTGAACGGGTTTGCTTTGTCTGTGAGAGAATCTCCTTATTTAACCCGTTAGTGGTCAAGATGGCCAAAAACTGGCCTCTTCAGTGGTCTTGAGGAATGCCCATTTACAGACCAAAAGCCGACTGTTTTTTTAGAATTTACCACTCGATAACGGGCACTATAGACCATCAACATTTGTTCACGAAAGAAAGGTGGTCACGGAAGACAGGTTGTCACTAAAGAAAGCTGGTCGCTAAAGACAGGTTGTCACTAAAGGCTGGCGATCGGTAAAGACAGGTAGTACCCATATGGCGGTGGTTCCCTAAGAGAGGAGATCATAACGTCACTCATTTTACTGAAGCACTATAATTTGGCCTTGAATGTCAGTGGTCGTTATAGAGAGGTGTGGTGAAATACAACTGTTTATCAACGTAGGTTAGACTAAGTTATCTTTTATAAATGCTTTATTATATTTCAGTTTTTCTTTCGTGATAAATTACTGCTTTATTTTTGTAATATAAATGTTCCAGTATGGTACAGCTCGGAAATAACATATTTTCAAAACAAAATAAAACGTACAGTTTAATATATTGGACTTAATTCCAATCAGATTAGGTCCACAATGTCCAAGATATAGAGAATCTGGAGCGAGGTCACTTTTCACATCACTATTATGGACCGAGTTGAAAATTATCAATTTGCACGAGCTTTAGCTTTGATAATTTTCAACGAGGTTCATAATAGTGATATGAAAAGTGACCGAGTTTGAGATTTTATTTATCATATAAACTGTAATTTTGGAATATTTGCCAATAGTTGATGATGTGACGTTTATCTGATTTCTCATTGGTGAATTTCGTGAAATCGATACCGCCACTGTGACGCACCACTACTTGATGACGGATACTGAATGCGCAGCAAGATATAGTGACAAACACATAATCTGGTGATGTCAGCCGTTAAATAGTATTTTAACTGGTCATTGAAAATTATAGCCACGAACATCAATCGTTACTTCGCTGCCGACTGATAAACTGTGAAACGATGACATTTTGCGATGACATTTCATGAATGACAAATCTTAGTAAACAAATCGTAGTAAAACAATACTAGTAATCACAACACGTCACGCTCACATCAATCGATGTTTTAATTGGTCGATTTAAATGGGTCGCGCACCCAACAGCCAATGAAAATACTCCGTTGAATATGGCACGTGTGCTCATATCGAAAAATATGGAACGGGCTAAAAGGCTTATTTATATGATAAAATATTTTCTTAAATCACGTTCCAAATTGTACAAACTAATGCTTTCCCCAGAACATGTTAACGGAAACTGTAAAACATGTGCATAGGGGACACATTAGGGACTATTTCTGAGTTGACTGTACATATGGTGATTCATTTAGATGCGTGGTCCCATAAGAAAACCGTGTGCCCGTTATATACAGGTTTAAATGTAGTGTTATTTAACTACTAATCAGACTGCATCATTCTGTATGATTATTATCATTGTTTTCTCACCTGCTGAACAGTTACCAGTCAATTTCTGTCTAGTTTAATTAGATTTTTTCTTGTTTATGAAAATTATTTGCCTAACTCATATCCTGTTTTATCTATCTTTGCTTGTTACTTTCCTGACAACCGTAAACCAATTAAGGTTCAATATGTTCGTTAAGCTTATGTATATGCCTATGTCACACTTATATGTATACTTATGTCACGCCTATGGCAACAACAACTTCCAGTTGAATACGTCTCAAATAATTCAACAGCTCACCTGTATGATTGCGGTGATACCACCAACTATAGCTGGCACCTTTATGACTGAGTATATATACCGAGGCAGACGAGCTACGCTTTTTCTGATTGGTTGAAAAGAAAATCATGACATCCATCATAGGCTGTAGAAATGTATCAAGATTTAGCAACCAAAGCCTGAATATCTTTCATTGTCGGCATGATAAAAGCCTAAATTGTCAGGAATGGATTATGGGTAGCAAATTATATCACCTGAATGGTTAGTAAAAGATAAGATGAGATTTCCTTTAAGTAGATTTCTTTCTTGTTTATGAAAATTATTTGCCTAACTGATATCCTGTTTTACCTATCTTTGCTTGTTACTTTCCTGATAACTGTAAACTAATTATGTGCAAGATGTTCTTTAACCCCTCTTGTGTCAACTTAACCCTGTAATGGTCAAACTGCCCAAAAATAACTTTGTAATGGTCTTCAGACATGGCTATGTGAAATGCCTAGAGATGGGTATTTTTAATATTTACCACTAGAATGGCTGGCTCGGTTACCGAGCCAGTCATTCTATTGGTAAATAAGTAAAAATACTCTTCTTTCGGCCTGCAGATAGACACTGGCTAAGTAAAAACTGTTAAAAAATTTTCTTTACTATAACCACTTTAATGGTAAAGCCGGCGAAAAAATTGTCTTTTAAAATTAAAATATCGTGAAAAATATTGACCATTAAAATATTTAATTGATATATCAAGTAGTATTTTGAGCGCTTTAAGTCGCTGTTGACACAAGAATGGGTAAGCTTAAGTATATGCCCATACCACACTTATATGTTGTATACTTATATCACGCTTATGGCACCTTTATCACGCTTATGGCACCTTATATGTCTGCCTATGTCACACTTACATGTATACTTATGCCACGCCTATTTTACCTTTTATGTCTCCCATAGGAATGTAAACTTATGGCACGGTTATATCATATTTTGTGTAACGCCTATGTCACCTTCTATATCTGCCCATGTCACACCTATGTTATTTAATTATCCAATGATCTATGATTTTGGAAGTTTAGATCATGTACTACCTGTAAGTTATCTCGATTGAGTCGTCGCTATTAGTCCTTGAATGATCCTAGACTAAATCTGTACTAGATATACGGCAAGCTGATGGGTATCCTTATGCTGAACATTCTTTTTTATTATTTTTTTACTTTTAAATGGATAAATGCTGTACTATAATAACAGATTATGGTTTATAGATTCCATATCATTCATATCCTATCGAATTTCCTTATCACAATTATCTGCTTTGTAATATTGAGTAGATGTTGAACAGGGATCGCCATCATTTTGTCTCCTCAAGTGATAATGTGTGATGTTATGTAAGTGCTAATGCATTACAGACTTTATTATGTAATACTCATCCAATTGAATATTTTGAAACTAATCTGACTGGAAGTTGTTGCTGCCTATGGCAGCAACAACTTCCAGTCAAATAGGTTTCAAAGTATTCCACAGCTTACCTGTATGGTTGCTTTTATACCACATTGCCAAACCATAGCTGGCACCTCTATGGCTGAGCATATAAACCGAGGCACACACAACATAATTTTTCTGATTGATTGAAAAGTAAATCATGACAGCCATCATAGACTGTAGAAATGTACCAAGATTTAGCTACTAAATCTACTTTCGTTGTCGGCATAATAACACCTAAAATGGCAGGGATGCATTGTGGGTGGCAAATTCTATCACCTAAATGGTTAGTATAAAATAATGTGAGATTTCCTTTAAAAAGAAATAATTCTTTACAAAGAGTGACTTAGCCATTCGGATAGGAAGTGGAAAGTTGATATAGGTCATTGCTGAGAATGCAGAATTGGTAAAGTGTTATAAGACATGATTCAAGATTCAAGATTCAAAATTATTTATTTTCATATTTTGTCATGCATGTAAGAAGATCACAACAGGTAGTCAGTCTACTGAAGGCAAGCCTATGAAGTTGCTGAAATGTTTTTTCTAAAACTCTAAGTAAGCCTCTATACACAGGTTCCGCCATAAATTAAATTATTACAGTATTCTGCCAGCCGAGGAGACCATCAGGCAGCCAATGTGTAGCATCCCAGATTATTTTATACATTTGAGTAAAGCTCCTCTATGACCCACCTCCACTGTTAAAAGCACATGACACCGCTATACACTACTAGCAGTTCCCATGCCCATCAAATTTACCTGTTCATTGTGTAAAAATTAGTATGATAAAATCAAGCTGGCATCTTATGTGATTGCTGTAGTGACTGGGTACATGTAGTATGTTTTAAGCTAACAAAAATACTACATAATACAACTGAGTCATGGCGGTGCATTAACTGCAAAGGTAGCCTGTTTCTCTTTAATCATTATACACATGACACATTTTCTAATGAATGTTCTTAGCTTAAGCAATGATTAAGACCACATCAAGTATAAGTCACTGCTAAACCTACTTGTAAATCAATTTAAACTAGATTTTATCATCCCACGGCGCTCAAAAATGATCAAGAAAGTGAGGAAATGAGGAAATGACCTTCCCCTCTTTAGAATGTGAATGCATACTACAAAATGTATTCTCATTGCTTCATATTAATACCGGCTCAATCTAGAGGAACATTAATGAGCCAAACACCTTTCTAGAAACCAGCTCTCATGAATTCACCTTTCCAGAGTACCCACCCATCATATGACGTCATAATGAACTGCGTGATATGTACAATGGCATCATAATGAATGACGTCATGAATGCCGTCGATACGTACGTCACGAACGCATATTTGAAGATGGTCTATGCGTTGTTCTACACATTGTTTGCTTTTACTATTTAATAAATATTCTGTTGAATTCTGCCATAGGCAGCAACAGCACCCAGTTAAATTAGTTACAAAATATTCACCAGCTTCCCTGTATAGTTTTCAGGAAATTGATAGCTAGGGCATTTGTGGATCAATCAATCCCAACATGGCGAGGAGTGGATGGAGCTTAGCTAGTGTTGGGCGGGGCATAGCAAAAAATGGAAAGGTTCATTAGTATCATAGGTGTTACTGAGACATGACTAAAGCCATATTCACCAGCCAATCTAATCAGCATGCACCATTATACATCTATTGACAAACAGAGATTGACCCTCAAAAGAGGTGGAATATGGATCTACATAAAATAAGGGAAGACTTGCCAAAGATAGAGGAGTATATTGAAACTATCTTTATTCAGATACCCATAGAAAAGGATAAAAATAAAATTGGTGAAGTATATAGACCTACACAAAGCGAAATGAGAAATTCATAGAAACACTAAACAAAATGTTACAAACTATTCATAGTGAAAATAAGATAGCATAAATTATGGGCGATTACAACGTTGATTTATTAAAGGAAAACTGATTTACGCTCAAAATTTACTAAATTTAATCAGAAAATTCAACTTTATTGAGTGGTCACAAAACCAACAAAATTACTGAGTTCATTGGTTCTGTAATTGTCAATATCTTCACAAAGAGTACTGTAGAAGGTAATCTTCAAGGACTTTTTATAATAAATATATCTTACCATTTAACTATCTACTATATAGAAAAAGCTAAAACTAGACAAAAATCATTAAAACAAATCTTCCTAAGCCTTGGGTAACTAGCCGACTGATTGCTGCCTGTCACAAAAAGAATAATTTATGTCCAAATTTCATCAAAATTCCAACCAAGTAAAATGAAACACAATTCAAGAAATATCGAAACAAATTAAATAAAATTATTAAATCAGCTAAAATTCAGTAGTACCAAAATAACTTTAGTGAACAGAAAAAACGACACAAAGGAGACTTGGCAACTCATCACGACATCATTAAACAAACAGAACAATACATCAGAATCATCAAGATTCATCTACAATCACAAGGTGATTCTCATGAAATTGTAAATAAATTTAATATATATTTTATATTATATCCTAAATCCCACTGATACAGAGGAGATCTTTAAAATTCTAATGAAAATTACCCCTAATAAAAGTGCAGCAATTGATCATTTTAAATGTAAATTATTGAAAAACTGCACCTCACAAATACTAACCCCACTAAATCACATTTGTAATTTGTACAATTAAAAGCAGTACCTCTGACACGTATGTACAATGCAAAACACTCACATCACAAACCACCGGCCTGTTTCAGTACCCCCACCTTTGGAAAAGTTTTTAGAAAGACTATTATATTCGCCTAACTAAATACTTAAACAAACACTATAATTTAACAATCACAATATAGATTTAGCGAAAAACATTTGACAATGCTTGCTCTTGTAGATATGATAGAACGACTCTCACACTCTCTTGAAAAAACATATACTAGGAATATTTTAGGTCTCCCAAAAGCATTGGATACATAACATCCTAGCACAGAAACTGTCATATTATGGGATTATCGTTATTGCACTCGACAGGCTCAAATGTTATTTAACCAATCGAGTGCAATGTGTGCAACATAATGAATTACATTCTAAGAGTATTAATATGGTATGCGGTGCTCTTCAAGGATCAATACTTGGCCCCTGGCTGTTTTTATAATATATGAATGACCTACCTGCAATCTGTAAGCACTTATACTTAATGCTATTCGCAGATGTTACCAATGCATTCTGCAGCCATTCCGATATAGATAGTCTATACAAAAATGCGAATGAAGAGAGGGAAAGGGTAATACATGGTTTAATATAACGAATTAGTCAAATAAATTATATCTTATTTACGAATAGGAAAAAATCAAAAAGTAACAAACTCCCAAAGATTCAGATAAATATCAAAGAAATACACGAGGCCCAATTTGTCAAATTCTTAGGTGTATTTTTTGATAAGAACCTCACATGGGAGAAACACGTATCAACTGCTTCATCTGAGGTTGCAAAGAACATTGGTATCATGCACTCAAAGCATACTTCCCAAACAACTTTTTTAAAACACTTTATAGCACACTAATGCCCCCACATACCACATACTGCAGCACTATATGAACTAATACATATCAATCTAAACTCACAAAACTGTAAGCACTGCAAAAGAAAGCTATCAAGCTTTGTCCTCAAGCAGCAGAGGGCCAAGATATCCTAAAGACCGAAAAACTCCTAAAGCTTGAAGATATTGGAAAACTTAAACTTTTCTCCATTCGAGACTTTCACAACAATAATCTGCCTAACCCACTATCAAAACTTTTTATAAACAACACAGAAATATACTTACATAATGCGGGATCAAGTGGAAAATTACACACAGGCTGCTGTGGCAGAGAAAGATCCATAGAAAAAACATCGACACAGACCATTAAATTATGGAATGACACTGATATAAACAGCCGCACACAACACATTATCCAACAATCATTTAAACCAAACATGAAAAATATGATAATAGAAAAGCATTAGATCAACCCATAGCACACTGCGTTAACATAAATTGTCTTCCCCTCGACTACAAAATCATGTGCTTTTTCTGTTAATGCTGTTGTGTGAGTGACTGATGTAGTAATTAGACAGCAACAACTTGACACAACATTGATTCTTGGGAACAGACACTAGTTTGCCACCAAATTTGTAACCAAGCTGATGAGATCAGAGTATTAAGGGTCAAAATAGCCTAATATCGCTCCGCCTTGGCTATGGTAATCTATCACACTCCCGGTCACCACACTAGTGAATAACATACTAATGGAATAATATCTATAACAGCAACTGAACTCTTGTCGCTACTAACTCTGCTGGTAGAACTGCTGCTGCTGCTATTTGTATTGCTACTACTACTACTACTACTACTACTACTACTACTACTACTACTACTACTACTACTACTACTACTACTACTACTACTACTGCTACTACTACTACTACTACTACTACTACTACCACCACTACTACTACTACTACTACTACTACTACTACTGCTACTACTACTACTACTACTACTACTGCTGCTGCTGCTGCTGCTACTACTACTACTACTGCTGCTACTACTACTACTAGTACTACCACTACTACTACTACTACTACTACTACTACTACTACTACCACCACCATCACTACTACTACTACTACTACTACTACTACTACTATTACTACTACTACTACTACTACTACCACTACTACTACTACTACTACTACTACTACTACTACTACTACTACTACTACTATTACTACTACTACTACTGCTGCTGCTGCTGCTGCTACTACTACTACTACTACTACTACTACTACTACTACTACTACTACTACGACTACTACTACTATTATTATTATTATTATTATTATTATTATGTGCAGATGACCTTCATGACGGTACTCATCTCTGATATGAATATTCATTGTATTGTCATAGTAACGTAATTGTACCATTATTGATTTAACCCAACACGTGGGTATTGTCAATGACTAAGTGTAATATTCAATGATATTTAGGCATGTGATGAAATACATTTAATGTTGTATCCCTGTATTTAATATTGTATTGCTATATTTATGCAATTCATGTACATATATTGAAATACCAGGATTGATAATTCATGAATCTATTTCTTCAGTCAAACACATGATGTCATAATCATCTAAGTGACGTGTGGGATTACGTCATGATCATGACATCATGAATGACTCGGTTTATTCCGTCTTAAACTTTTAATAATCTGTCAGGTTGTACGAATTGTATCTTTGCTATTTAATAAACATTCCGTTGAATATTTTGAAAGCAATTTGACTGGGGGATGTTGCTGCCATTAAGCAACAACAGTGCCCAGTCAAATTAGTTTCAAAATATTTAACAGTTTACCTTATAGTTTTCTGGAAATTGATAGTCAGGGCGTTCAGGGATCGATCGTTCCCAACACGAACGAGGTGTGGGTGGAGCTTAGCTAGAGATCGGCTGGACAGAGCTAAAACAGGAAATTCCATTGAAGCTATGGTAGCCTATAGTAGTTGTTGTTGATGCGAATAGCTGTTGCTATGTGTGTGCAGTAATTGATCAGCGACCCCTATCAACGTGATCTGCATTGTGAAGTATTATTATGTTATCTAGCATATTTGAATTGACTTATCTTGACTGTAAGTTGTTATTGCAGCATTAGGTGCCTCCTGATGCTCTTGATACACACACGCACGCACGCACGCACGCACACACACACACAGACACACACACACACACACACGCACGCACGCACGCACGCACGCACGCACGCACGCACGCACGCACGCACGCACGCACGCACGCACGCACAGGCTTGTACATTTTAACAGACGACATTTTGGGATTGATGTACTATTAGTACTTTGAAATCCAGTTAGCAAGTGTGTAATTTTACTGAGTGATGTCTGCGTAAGTCCTTTGTGTTTGTAAAGAACTGAAGACAACAGTCTGCACAGTATTGGCGAATGTGATGCAAGAACATCTTGATGAAGATTTGCTGCCCTGCAATGCCTTGCAAAATATCCCGGCAGACGTTATTTGGAGGCATAGAACTAGATTTATCCAGCGCTCATGCACATGGTTAATAATCTGGTTCTCTTTGTATCTCAGGATAGAAGCACGGAACTCTGAGTCATGCCTTACACGCACACGTGTTATTTTCAGAAATAATGATACCTGATAGATCAGAGTTCAACCCGTAATGGAGCGTGATGTACAAGAACCGAGTGAACCTGAAGGCTTTTCCATTATAAATGCAATGGAGAAGTTTAGTCACCAGCTTGTCAAGCTTAGACTGGAATTACAAATTATGTCTGGTATTTCCAGCTGATGAGCAAGTCAAAGCAGAATTTGTTATTGCTAGCAATCAGAAAGACATCAAAATTATTTTGATTGTAGTCGATCAATCAAGTTCATAATTGTGCAGATGGAAGTCTACTGAAGAGAATGAGTGAGGATTGATTGAGCCATTATAACGTAATATGTGTAAATGACCAATCAAACGCCACGGCTCAGAAGAGTTAACAGAAAAGTCACAAACGTAGGCTAAATCCATCTTTGCGCGGGGAATAGCTAGAAATGGACGGGGCATGGCTAGCACATGGTGGGGTATAGCTAGAAATGGGCGGGAAATAGCTAGAAATTGGCGGGCATAGCTAGAAATGGGCGGGTAATAGCTAGAAATGGGCGGGAAATAGCTAGAAATGGGCGGGTAATAGCTAGAAATGGGCGGGTAATAGCTAGAAATGGGCGGGTAATAGCTAGAAATGGGCTGGGCATGGCTCGAAATAAGCGGGGCAGGGCTAGAAATGGGGTGGGGTGGCATAGCTTGAAATGGGCGGGTAATAGCTAGAAATGGGCGGGCAATAGCTAGAAATGGGCGGGTAATAGCTAGAAATGGTCGGGGCATAGCTCGAAATAAGCGGGGCAGGGCTAGAAATGGGGGGTGGGCATAGCTAGAAATGGGCGGGTAATAGAAAGACATAGATCCCTCTATTGGAAAGCTACTTACAGGGGAAGGATTTCATTCCTCATGTCGCTAAATAGTTCATCATAGAATCCGAGATGGTCACCATGTAGGCCTCTTGTTAGTGAATTCATGAGTCCATCCCCTCACTCAATCATATGACGTCATACTCAGCTACGTGACGACGAGGCTGACGTCATAATCATGACGTCATGAGTAACTCGATATAGTCCGTCTTTAGCGCTTAATAGTCCGACACGTTGTACGAATTCTATGTCTTTACCATTTAATAAACGATCTGATGAATATTTTCAAAATATTCAACATATTTCCCTGTATAGTTTTTCTGGAAATTGAGAGAAAAGAAGTTCAGGGATCGATCGATCCCAACACGAGCGAGGTTTGGAGCATAACTATTGATGGGCAGGGCATAGATAAAACTGACAAGATCCATTGCTTAATGTAAATAGTATGCCGTCATGCACGACGCGTATAGTTGACATTTAATGTATCATAATTGTTTGCATGACGCCATAATTTGTTGCAAACTAACAACATTGGGTCTTTTGTCAATGGAACTTTCCGGCTTTAGCTATGACCCGCCCACCTCTAGCTAAGCTCAACCCACACCTTGCTTGTGTTGGGATCGATCGATCACTGCACTCCCTGACTGTCAATTTCCAGTAAACTATACAAGTAAGTTATAGAGTTTTTTTAAATCTAATTTGACTTGTTGCTGTTGTTGCCTACAGCAACAGCGCTTAGCCAAATAAGTTTCAACATAATATTTATTAAATAGTAAAGGATACAATTCGTACAACTCGACGCACTATTAAACGTTTAAGATGGACTAAATCGAATCAGTCATGACCTAGTTGATTATGACGTCATATTATTGACTGGGAAACTGGATTCCTCCGTTCCCTTGTTCAGAAATAAAATCGAAGAATCCTCTCTGCCACAAGAATATGACGTCATAATCAATTATGTAACTAGTGTGCTGAAATCGCAATCATAATGACATATTATTCCATCATAAAAATCGGAGTCTGGCATGAAGTATAATAAGTGTATGTATTTGATGAATTTATAATTTAATAAACATTGTGTTGAATATTTTGAAATTAATTTATCTGTGAGCAACCGCAACACCACGATCCCTACCCCCGAATCAAAATATATAAATCTATTCCACCATGTAAAATGGGCAGATGGTCATGGAGACGACTTTTTTCTTAAGCTAGGAGGAAACCGCAAGTCTTACCGTCCATTGGTGTAAATATGTAAAAATAACAATAAATAGAAAACATAAATTTACTGAAGTAACTTAAATCTGTGTGCTCTGGATATTAAGGAATATTATAAGGCCTAGATCAAGGTCAAGAAATTTCAATTTTCTCACAAAATGTCTAGTTCCAAACCAAGATAAGATACTTTTTTTGAAAATTTACTAATGGAATAACTGGCTCGATTATCAAAAGCAGTCTTTTCTATGCAAATGGACATTTCTCAAGATTAGTGGAAAGGACGTTTTACAATAAATGGTTCAGATATAAAACTGTTACAAGACCACCTGGCTGGTCACCTTGGCTGGTCAGGTACACATAATACTAGCCCGGGTCATCGGACCTTTCCAGGTATCCATCCATCGTGTGACGTCATAATCAACCACGTGATGTGTAGGATGACGTCATAATCAATAACGCCATGAATGACGTTGATAAGAACGGGCTATGCTTTGTTGTACGAATTGTATGTTTTTACCATGTAATAAAGATGCTGTTGAATATTTTGAAACTAATTTGACTGGACGCTGGTGCTGCCATAGGGGGTGGGGTGGGGCGGGGGTGGGGGTGATCCTATCTGTCCCTCAAGTATATGATGTCATAATCAATCATGTCACACGTAGACTGACATCACAATACAGAGTGACGTATCTAACTCCATCATTAGCATTGAAAAGTCTGTCAAGTGTACGAACTGTATGTTTGCGATGGATTTACTATTTAATAAAATAATTTAATAATTATTTTTGTTATTTGTGTATATTCCACAGCGTACCTGTATTGTTATCTTGAAACTGTGATTCTGGGAATTCAGGATCCGAAGCAGATAATTTGATTCCAACACGCGCAAGCTGTGGAGCTAGAAATGGGTGGGGCAATGAATAGGGTATATTTGTGTATATAACTCAGACGAGGATATCTGTTGTGAATGGAAATGTGAGACTGTGGCCGTGTTCTCACTACGGACTTAAGCGGGAATAACAGCGTAGATATCAAATTCGATGTATTTGGGCCGAAACTGTATCAAAATACACACGTCTCTTCTTCTAACCGATCCTTATTAATGGTGTATGGACATAATAATTAATTAAATAAATAAATAAATAAATAAAAAAATAAATAAATAAATAAAACGCGATAATTCTTAAATTTGGTATACTTTAATAACACAACTTCGTATAACTATGAAATCAAATAGCACAATAGCAAACAATGTTATATAATATTAATAGGTGCGTGCGTGCGTGCGTGCGTGCGTGCGTGTGTGTGTGCGTGCGAGTGTGGGTTTGGGGTGGGGGGGGGGGGGGGTGTATGTTAGATTCCCCATACTTCGCATCTTACAAAATAACTTTCACAATGGACCTTTCTACTTTTAGCTAAGCTCCGCCCATCTCAATCTAAGCTCCGCCCACACCACGCCGGTATTGCCCATGGCAGCAACAGCGCCCATTTAAATTCGTACACAGTGTCGCACTATTATGACTTAAAGACGGGCCAAATATAATCATTTATGACGTAATGATTATGACGTCATGCCAGACGCCGCTCAGCTGATTATGACATCATATTACGTCAGATGAGTAATGGATTCTCTGGAAAGTTCGATTGAACTCCGTGGGAGAGATTGCTCCGTACATCGACAGAGGAAAGTGAGTTTGATACCATTCATGCTTACATGTACAGACTTATCTTCTTTTCTGCTTTCCGGTTTATTTTTTTTCTAGCATATTATTTTGGTTTTGAATAAGGGAATTGACCTTTCAGGTTTTAGCTATGCCCCGCCCATCTTTAGCTAAGCTCAACCCACACCTCTCTCGTGTTGGGAGCCAGCGATCCCTGATTGTATATTTTGAAACTAATTTGACTGGGTGCTATTGCTAAGTCAAATTAGTTCCAAAATACTCAACAGCAATTGCATATTTTGAAACTAATTTGATTGGATGCTGTTGCTAAGTCAAATTAGTTCCAAAATACTCAACAGCAAGTTTATTAAATATTAAAGACAAACAATTCGTGCAACAACGCGTAGTCCGTCACCAATTATGCGTTCGTGACGTACTTGTCCGCGTCATTCATAACGCCATTGATTATGCCGTCATGCCACGTCACGTAATTGATTATCATTATGACGGCATATGATGGATGGAAAAACTGGAAAGGTCAATTGAATGGATAGAGCAAGGACTCCACGTTCAACCATTGGCCTTTGCATAATAGCCTACTGTACCTGCAGTGGCATTGCTACTGGAAAGTCCAAGAGACTGATCCACATTTTTCATGGTTATATTTCAGATGCCCCTGTCGTTGTTATCACTGTATAGAATCGATGATTTTTTTAATTAAATAGTCATTGTGTTACGAACACAACCGCACCTTAGACCAATGCAAGCACTACAAAGGTGAGCAAGTTGGGCCGATATCAAAGTGGTTTGCATTAAACATATGCAAAGGTCTCCTGCTTGTATGTCCTTGGATGTTCAGTAAAAAGAGGCATAAATTGTGTTCATCTGGGATTCTATGGCAGACTATTTAGCAACATGGAGAGGGAAATCTTCATCTGGGATTCTATGGCAGACTATTTAGCAACATGGAGAGGGAAATCTTCATCTGGGATTCTATGATGGATTATTCAGCAACACGGAGAGTGAAATCTTCATCTGGGATTTTATGACGGACTATTTAGCAACATGGAAAGTGAGATCTTCATCTCGAATTCTATGATGGTCTATTTAGCAACATGGAGAGTGTACTATCGCATAAATATTGACAGTGATCGGCATCATTTTGTCTTCTCAAGCGATAGTGTGTGACGGCATGCAAGTGTCAATGAAATAAATTCTTTATTATGAAATACTTATCCCGTTGAATAATTTGAAACCAATGTGACTGGAAACTTCCAGTCAAATTAGTTTCAAAATATTCAACAGCTTTTGAATATGATTGCTCTTATACGAAATTGCCAAACTATACCTGGCGCCTCTATGACCAATCGTATATACCGAGGAGGGCACGCTAGGTTTTTTCTGATTGGTTGAAAAGTAAACAATGACAGCCCTCATAGGGTGTAGAAATGTAACAAGATTTATCTACTAAAGCTTGAATATCTGTCTTCAGTGGCACGATAAAAAGCTTAAAATTAGCTGCATAGTTTATGAGCGGCATATTAGATCACCTGAATATCTATCAAGAGATGAGGTTAGTTACCCTTTAAACATCTCTCAAATGGATGGATCCGTTTCTAACTAACCTCCGCCCAATTCTGTCCTCTTGTTGGAATCAATTTAACGCGTTGAAACTCAATTCCTGGAATCTAAATTTCAACAAGCGAGCTGTTAAATATTAGGATCTAATTTGAGCGGGTCGGCTGCTGTCAATGGCAGCAGTCTCATGACGGAGCTATAATACATCATTATGATTGTGACTTCAGCTAACTACTGACGTAATTGATTATGACGTCAGATACTTGAGTGACAGTTCGGATCTTTCCATTTTATCAATCGGTCACCAGAATTTAGATTATAATAACTAAACAATAAACTGATTATAAAAAATGTCAGATTGGTATTCTTAGAAATGGGTCATTGCTGTGCATGAGAAAAATACAGAATAACCTTATTTTCAACAGTAGACATGGAGACTTAACGACCATTTATACTGCGATAGAGACTATCTTGGAAATTCACCGCCGGAATGACTTGCTCGGTAAACGTGCCAGTCATTCCAGTGTTTAATGAACAAAACAGTCCCTTATCGTGTTACTCTATAATTTTTCTACAATTAGGTTTCTTGTTATTGTTTCTTGGATAGCCACAGTACGGGGCACCAAACCTGTTGCTAAGGCAGGTGGTTGTTTGCATTATGTGATTTTGGTGTCGGCTAAAATGTGACGTGTTTTTTATGACATCAGAAACTTGGGTAACAGAGGGGTCAGTTTTTAGTTGGTTTAAGGGAAACCTTTAAGAGGACCACATTATAACTTTACACTATAACGTTAGCTGACAACTGACATATTTCTATTATGACATCAGGTACTTGGGTAACATAGGGTCGATTCTTAGCTAGCTTAGGGGAAATCTTGAATAACCCGTGTGGGACACCAAGCGGGTTACTAGGGCAGTTGTCTGCTTACGTTGTATGATTGTAACGTCAGATAAAAAGTGGCACATTTTTATTATGACATCAGGTACTTGAGTAACAGATCGGATCGATTCTTAGGTAGTTTATGGGGAATCTTGTGCACCCACCCAGTGGAACTTGGTCACTAATGCAGGTGGTTGTTTAATCAGTTTGTTCCATTTGGGTTCGAAAGCATGTGGTCCGACTCGACCACTGGTCTGAATGGCGCGACATCTAGCGGTAGAGTAGTTTTCTAGACATGGTTGACTACTATGTTTAAACCTTAATACTATTAATATTGTTGTCATTGTTGCTGTTGCTGTTGCTGTTGCCGTCGCTGTTGCCATAGCTGTTGCTGTTGCTATTGTTAGTTGTTGTTGCTATTGTTAGTTGTTGTTGTTGTTGTAGTTGTTGTTGTCGTCGGTGTTGTCGGTGTTGTTGTTGTTGTTGTTGTTGCTGTTGTTGTTGTTGTTGCCGTTGTTGTTGTCATTCTACATGCTAGTAGCCGTACTGTACAGTCCTAGTAAAATTCATTTTCAAAATATTATCATATATTTTGATTCTCTTGTTTTCCTTAAATAACCCTCGAGTTCGTTTTCGTCCTGCCGATTTATCGCTATAATCCTCTCAGCCAGGCCTTTCCACTTCCCACTAATACAAGTATAGTGGGCGGTTTTGAGGAACACGTTCCCAGGTGGGGTTTTTTTACCTATTAACGTTTCTGCATGGACTTTCGTGTCGGAATGGGGGCCGCATTTTTCTGCAGTTCGAGTATTTATTATTTTGTATGCATCTCATTACATAATATATCTTATCAGGTTAGATGTGACAAAGCAGAGTCCAATGATATTTATATTAGTTTATCTTGATTCTCATCTTCGGTACTAAGATAATCTGTATAGTTGAATGGTTATTACATTGTATTCTACGTGGTTAAATACAAGTACGGCTTACGTGGCAGTGTTAACCTACAATAGGGTGTTTCCTTGTTTATGTTCGAGTGGGGGGGGGGTGGGGTGTTAAACATGGAATCTATAATCCATCACCTATCTGGGCAATACACTATTTGAGATGAGATTAGCATCCCTTTAAAGACGGCATTTTTTTCAAACAAAGAACAGAAAGAACACTCCGGTAAATGTAACCGACATTTTATGTTGTCAGTCACAAAACATATTTCGTATATGAGCATACGTAAATTGTGCTCCTAAGTTGCTTAGGACATGTTTGTATATAGTGTTGCCTTTTATAATGACTTTATCCGTGGTGAGACCAAGACTCATTGTATTCAATTTGTATGTTAATAGGCTGACTCATGTCGGTACAACCAGATGCTGTGTCTATGTGCGAATTCCGGAGCTCCCATCCAAGGTCATGAAGGTCACCCCATAGTACCATGCGTCCGGCGGGCGGAGGTAAAGTCATATCAATACACATAGCGGTGTAGTCCCCTTCTAGTGGCCTCAATTCAAAACGTAGATAATACTGCCGTAGATTCAGGTTACGAACAATGTCAGCCTTATCGTAGATTGTCCATGACGGATTGCCCAGTTGCTCGGTTTTCTGGTAAGTAACGTATATGTAATTACATGTACCTCATTAAGCTGTTTAATAAGAGGCTTGATTTGATAAAAAAAAATATGCCTCCACTTTGAGCAAGCGACATTCCGAACTGTTTTCTGGCAGCGTCAGTTGTCCGTCTCGAAGGAAGTTTAAAACATACCTAAATGTCTCTGCATCCCTATCAATGAATACATTACCATATTTGTCACGTGATAGGGGCACACTCGCACCAAACATGGCCGCCAACTTTGAATCCTGGTATTGAGTGAGTGTGCTGATATTTGTCGTATAAAGGGTACCTCCCACGTTGAGTGAGACAATGCTCTCAGCCTTCCTTGCTAGATTAAGGTAGTAGGAATTAAATAAAGCCATCATTGCTAGATCCTGCCAGTAGGAACAAAACATAATTATTATTGGGTGATAGAGAGCTTGAGTATGTACCTAGGCATGTACACACACACGCACGCACGCACGCACGCACGCACTCACGCACGCACGCACGCACGCACGCACGCACGCACACACACACACACACTCTGCGGGAATGTTCCATAAAACCAGACAGCCCAATGTCCATAGTGGGTATAATAACAGCTCGCTTGTTGAAATTTAGATTCCAGGAATTGAGTTTCAACGCATTAAATTGATTCCAACAAGAGTACAGAATTGGGCGGAGGTTAGTTAGAAACGGATCCATCCATTTGAGAGATGTTTAAAGGGTAACTAACCTCATCTCTTGATAGATATTCAGGTGATCTAATATGCCGCTCATAAACTATGCAGCTAATTTTAAGCTTTTTATCGTGCCACTAAAGACAGATATTCAAGCTTTAGTAGATAAATCTTGTTACATTTCTACACCCTATGATGGCTGTCATTGTTTACTTTTCAACCAATCAGAAAAAACCTAGCGTGCCCTCCTCGGTATATAAGATTGGTCATAGAGGCGCCAGGTATAGTTTGGCAATTTCGTATAAGAGCAATCATATTCAAAAGCTGTTGAATATTTTGAAACTAATTTGACTGGAAGTTTCCAGTCAAATTAGTTTCAAATTATTCAACGGGATAAGTATTTCATAATAAAGAATTTATTTCATTGACACTTGCATGCCGTCACACTTGAGAAGACAAAATGATGCCGATCACTGTCAATATTTATGCGATAGTACACTCCCCATGTTGCTAAATAGACCATCATAGAATCCGAGATGAAGATCTCACTTTCCATGTTGCTAAATAGTCCGTCATAAAATTCCAGATGAAGATTTCACTCTCCGTGTTGCTAAATAATCCATCATAGAATCCCAGATGAAGATTTCCCTCTCCATGTTGCTAAATAGTCTGCCATAGAATCCCAGATGAACACAATTTATGCCTCTTTTTACTGAACATCCAAGGATATACAAGCAGGAGACCTTTGCATATGTTTAATGCAAACCACTTTGATATCGGCCCAACTTGCTCACATTTGTAGTGCTTGCATTGGTCTAAGGTGCGGTTGTGTTCGTAACACAATGACTATTTAATTTTAAAAATCATCGATTCTATACAGTGATAACAACGACAGGGGCATCTGAAATATAACCATGTATAATGTGGATCAGTCTCTTGGACTTTCCAGTAGCAATGCCACTGCAGGTACAGTAGCCACGATTCGGCCCTGGTGGTGTTGGCCGGTCGCGGATGTCCGAAATAGTTCTAAATTCCGTTCCCGCCTGTGAGGCATCTCGAAAGGTGCCATCAGAAGGCTAGTCACCTATGCATATCCCAGCACCAATACAGAGAGAATACTTCACTTGCATCTCGATACTTTCATCGATGCATTAAGCGGTGATCCCGCTCTAAAGGAAAAACTATTTCTTGGTGACCACAGGAGTTTGGCCCAATTAACGGCAACTGTGGTTCATATTGAGAACTTTCTAGAGTGGGAGAAAAACAACGGATGCCAACTCCATCCTATCAATGAGATAGATGGTGTAGCTGTCGCCCCACCCGCTAGTGCTACCCCCATATCAGCAACACCAACCACGCAGACACCACCACCAACAGATACACAGAAGACCAGTCAGAATCAAGCGCCTGAAGGAAGGGGTCATGCCCGCAGAGGTGGGTACAGTGGAGCCCCAGGGCACGGAAACCAGTGCAACAACACCAATAACGGCAACATGAGAGAGTGGATAGAAGAGATCAATAAGCAGATCTCCGCACTCACCAATTTAGTAACCACACTCAGCACCAACCTCACTACCACACAGTTTAGGACAACTAACACTACCAGCACTGCACTGCCACCGAATACCTGTTTTGGATGCGGTCAGCCGGGACATTGGAGGGAGCTGTGTCCTAACCGCCCTCCCTCAACAACGCCTGCACTGGACAGCACCACCCGGCAACAAGAGAAACCATCAAACTCCTAAGGGTACCTAAATACAAAGAGCCACTTCAGTGCCCGCATTCCTCTCTCGGCTCAACTGCGGCTTTCACCCAACAATGTTCAGTGGCCACACATCATCCACAGAAAGTGACGGACACACCAACTTCACAAAGCACGGCTTCCAATATGTCCATGCCTACGATGCCTCCCCCATCCGCAGCAAGGACATCCCCCTCTTTTTCCGCACCCGACAATCCTTCTTTTCTTTGTAAAACGGCAGTGGTAGGTTGCAGTACCTCCACTGAAACGAGGTTTTTGAAAGCACCACGTCCCGCCACCGAAACACTAGATTCCCAGTGCCCTCTGGTGGTATGCAGTACACCACCCCAATCAGCATCGTCTTCCGCATCCACAGACAGTATCGATTCGGGGGACACAATTCATTCCGCCTCATGGATACGCAAGCACCGACATAGACGGAGGGGGGGGGGGTGCATTGCCGGAAATGGCTTGCACAGGTAGAACTTATCCATCATCCCGTACACACTGCCGTCTATACCAATACTACTCACACAGAAACGGCAACAACACCACCGCCACTGCTACCTCCAGCTCCGTCTTCACCACAGCCTACATCCCAGCGGAGACGATGAACTGGCCCATTCCTCACTCAGCCATCTGAAACATTACGAGAAGCAATGCGGAAACAGTCAGAATATATACAGAGTGATGCTGCTCCAATGCCATTATCGTGGATGGCATCATTAGAAACTCTTCTACAGGTTCATCGAAAAGTGATCTACAAATGTGCCTGTCTGTTTAGTGGCGTTTCTACAAGCGCCACCGTCGACACCAGAGCTTCTATTACAGTATTTTACCAGCGCTTATATGAGAGCATCCCGCTTCATAAAAAGCCCCCCCCCCCCCCATAAGCCTACACATATTTACCTACAGACGGCTATGGGAGCGGATGTACCCGTGGCCAGTGTTGTTAATTTGGTTATTCAAATCGTGGGGATGCAATTCATTCAGAGAGTTGTCATCGCCTCCATTCATAACAACGCCCTACTTGGCTCTGACTTACTCAGTGCCAGCGAAGCCATCATACACTGCAGACAACAGGAACTCGACATACATGGCTGATGAATACCTCTCGGACCCGCATCGTCATTATATGATATGTGTGCAGTAATACTTTCAAGTACTGCCATGGTTGAGCCGGGACAGGAACGAATCTTATGGGCCACCGCACCACAGTTAGGAAGCAACACACACATCGCCATGCTGGAACCCGACCATGATTATATGATCACCTCACAATGGGCAAGTCCCCACATAATAGTGGACACTACTGATAAAGGGAAATACCCTTTCGAGTGTTCAATGGTACCGCAGATTCCATCACTCTGGAACCCAGAGTACGCTGTGACCATTTGGTGGACATAATTTCACTGGAAACACCAGCACTTTCTGATACAACATCACCGCTATCTGATGATTTACCCGAAAATCTACACGATTTATATCTACGTGCCACTGTTGGATTACTGCAATCACAAAAACCCGAAATTCGGAAACTATTACATAAATATCTCGTACGACACTCCATCGATACAGGCAATAATCGGCCCATACAACAACCGGTATGACGTCTTCCCGTTCACAAAGAAGCGGAAGCACACCAATAAGTGAATGACATGTTGCGAATGGGTATTATTGAACCCTCCGCTTCTCCATGGGCTAGACCTATAGTGCTAGCAGGCAAAAAGGATGGAACCTTGCGGTTTTGCATCGACTACCGCAGCCTTAATGATCTTAGTGTTAAAGATGCCTATCCGTTACCACGGATAGATCGGGCCTTGGATTCTTTGTCTAGAGCCAAGTGGCTTTGTACCCTTGACGTAGCTAGCGGTTACTGGCAAGTAGCCATGGATGCAGCTGATATGGAATAGACGGCATTCGTTTGTAGGGACGGTCTTTTCCAATTCCGCAAGATGCCTTATAAGTTGTGCAATGCCCTCGGAACTTTTGAACTACTCACTGAGCAGGTATTAAGCACATTGCAATGGGAGATCTGTCTCTGTTACATTGATGACGTAATAGTCTTCGGACCTACGTTTGAGCAAACCTTAATCAATTTAGACACTGTGCTCTCCAGATTCCGCACGGCTAATTTGAAACTCAAACCAAAGAAATGTCATCTCTTCAGACAGAGCATCGAGTTCCTGGGACACGTCATATCCGGTGATGGAGTGGCTACACAGGCATCAAAAACTAAGGCAGTAGCAGACTGGCCACAGCCATCTTTAGTTACGGAGACACGGAGTTTCCTTGGCCTATGCCAGTACTATCGCCGTTATATCTGACATTTCAGCGAGATTGCTTCACCCCTCTACCAGATCACAAAAAAAGATCGACCATTTGAGTGGACGAGTGAGTGTGAAGGCTCCTTCAAGGCGCTGAAGGAACTCTTGACGACCGCCCCGATTCTTGCTCACCCTAATCCAAACCTCGATTTCATCTTAGTCACTGATCCATCAGCTTTCACTATCGGCACAGTTCTATCACAGGTCCCCGAAGATGGAACAGAGCAGGTGTTGGGTTATGGTTCACATACTCTGAATAAAATGGAGAAAAGATATGCAACCACCAAGCGAGAGTTATTGGCGGCGGCCCATTTCGTCAAGTATTATAAACACCTCCTGTACGAGCGCCCTTTTACACTCCGTACAGACCATGCCTCACTATGGTGGCTCAGTAACTTAATAAATCCGGAGGGCCAGGTAGCAAGATGGCAGGAATCCATGGAGGCCTATAACTTTAACGTTGTTCACCATCCCGGCAAATTGCATGGTAATGCTGATGCCCTTAGCAGAATCGGCGCGGAAGCTGAACACAAAGAGGTCACCGCCATGACACAGTCAACATGGCCATCTCCGGAGTTCCCCAAATTGAGGTGCGCAGAGTGGAATCCGGAGAAAATCGCACACCACCAAACAACAGACGTGAAGACATGGAATATATACGCATGGAGTTTGGAGGGGGTACGTCCTCCTAAGGAATCGGTGACACCTTTATCCCCCATGGCTAAATATTATTACCAATGGTTCGAAGAATGTCAACTAATAAATAACGTTCTGTACATTAATGACCGTTTGGTAGTCTCGGAAAGTTATTGAGAACTTAAATTAAAACAACTGCACGATAATGCCGGACATCAGGCCTTGGAAAGGACTGTTGCCCACATCAAATTGAGATTCCACTGGATCGGGATTTGCGATAGTGTCAAAGCATGGGTTGTCAAATGCATCCCATGCCAAAAACACGCTGTTGGCCAACACCATATCGCACCATCGCAAATTAAGATTGTTGGTGCACCGTGGGAGCGAGAGCCATTGACGTGCTCGGACCCTTGAATACGACGGATGACGGAAATAAATACATCCTCGTATTACAAGATTATTTTACGAAGTGGGTAGAAGCATTTGCTTTGCCGGACCAAGAGGCATCCACTGTAGTGGAGGTCTTGGCTAGCAATGTGTTCTGCCGCTTTGGTATGCCTTATGAGTTACACTCCGATCAAGGAAGCAATTTTGAGAGCCGACTCATATCAGAGCTCTGCAAATTATTCCATATCGTCAAAACAAGGACAACTCCACACCACCCCTGAAGTGACGGGATGGTAGAGAGATTCAACATAACTCTCGTGGAGATGCTTACCAAGGAAACATGCCTTGATTGTAGAGATTGGGACCTATGGCTTATATATGGACCGATGGCTTACCGCACTTCAGAACATTCCAGCACGGGCTACACCCCTGCTCGGTTAATGGTAGACCGTGAAGTAGCATTACCACTGGACCTGGCCATGCCACGGATACCAGGGGAGAAAAACTCACCATCTCTCCATGTCGAACTCTTGCGGCAAAGGATAGAACAAGCCCATGAGTTAGTGAGAGAAACCCTGTCCACTGCACACTGGCGGCAAAAGACATGGCACGACCGGAGGTTGCATGGAGATCCATATGAAGCAGGAAAATGGTTTGGGTATACGATTCACGACGGTGCCAAGTAAACTGAGTTACCGGTGGAAAGGCCCCTATGTGGTAGTAGGTAAGACGCGGACGTGACCTACCGCATCCGTGCTTCAGATGGCCTGACCTCAGCCATCCACTTCGATCGACTTAAACCTTGTGTCAGTGATGACCCAGCACCAGAGCTCGGACTGGGCATTTCTCGTGACATCGGTACCCAGACAGATATTTCTACGGAAATTAGTATTCCCATGGTTAGCGCAGAGCACCACGCTGCTAGTTCAGCCCCGGTTCTACCAAGCCAGAACGTGGGTGAACAAGCAGCTAACATTGACGACGATGACGAGTTACGTACTCGCCATCTCCCTCCTCAGCACGGGTCTACTAGATCTGGGAAGTCGTATCTGAAGAATGTTGTGTTTGTTTTGTCCAAGGGACCGGATGGAAAAGTCATTCCTTCGATCTCTTCCTATTCCCACCCACTTCATGCTATGCCCCCCCCCCCCCATCATAGAGTTACCACAAGCGGAAGCTGAGGCGGACCCAAGCCATCTTTCCTGTAGGGTGGAACATGTGGTGATAGGCATGGAAGTGAAGAGGCTGGATGAAGCCTTGGCGTGTCTAGAACCGCAGAACCGTACAACAAGGTGTACCCGACCAATTCCCGTAATCGCGAAACCACGCTCCGTCCAAGGGACACCCTCTCTGCCAGTCCCACCTAAGCAAGCACTCCAATTCATGTCCCTCATCTACACACCAAGTTCGGACATCACCCGCCCAGTCCAATTCACACTCCACTCATCATCTGTTGACCGTCAATCTTCAGGTATGAGAGAGACTGATGTAACAGAGGAGGTGGCATCCTGCACCACACCGACCAACATTACCCCCTGTGGTGGGCAGGGAAGCAGCATGTTAAGCAGACTCATGGCTCAGATTTTCCAGGTGTCTAAAAATTACGACAGATCACCAACCGTCGTGTAATGGGAGATGACCACATCCCCTTGTCCAAAGGCCACCCCATCCAATAGGCCTACCATACTCCCCCGTGAGCAGTCAGGACATCACACCACAGACAGAACGTCAACACTACAGAGAATACACCTGCCTTCAAGACTGGATACGTCAATTCATCATTGCGCATACATCACATACTTGCTCGGTTATACTCAGCGTAACAGAGACATTCATCATCGGCAACAACAACATTTAGCAGCACCTACTGGTCTTAATTAATAACCAGTAGAGACATACAAATTCCCGGAACAAATTCCTCCTGCACAAAACACCTCCCACAAATAACAACAGACTTGGCATTCACCAGCGTGGAAAACTGGAATGCGCCGACTTCGCTTATAACATTGGCATCATACCGCAGCCCGGACATCCCGACAACAGCATTATCATCAACAGACAACGACCAACAAATCTCCTACACACACCTTCTTATCCAGTTACGGAAGAACTGATCATATGGATATCAGGAATGCACCACAACCATCTACAGTACGTGTCATGGGAGAGACGCCTGTCCAGCGTCCTCCCATACCCCTTTTCCCGACGTCGTACGGAAACAGCTAAGATTACATACTTCAACTACACGTAATAACAGTCAATATTATTAAGAGAGCAAGATGCACGCATTGTCGTAAGTCACGAGTAGGATTTTGCTACCGAAAAGTTGAATTCGACAATGGATTGATCAAAGTTACGACAGCATCCGCTAGGTCATCTATGCTCTAAAATTACGCTGTCCCACCCACGGGCTCGGCCATTACATAGTGAAATACCCTCATGGTTCGATAAAGTTGGCATTCATGCTACAACCCTCCCCCTTCCCGCACCTGACGGCCATAAACGCGACACCTTCACCACAGCGCAAGTACCATCCACAGAGAAATAGTCACGCATAACAGATATCAAATCACCAACATGACAGAAACACAGCCACTCAGGTTGACTGTATTCACAATCTCCGAACGACGGCATTGTAAATTGTAAAATTGTGGCACACATGTTTATGAGTTGTACTGTAATTTAGCCATTATCCAAATGGTACAAACGTGTTTGGTCTAGGCTGGGACGGAGCTAGTTCTACCCATCGAGGAGAATGCTTGGCCAGCCCTCCCGCTCGGAAAGCACAGCTATCATGACGGGATCAGTAACGCTGATCTGCCACATGAATGGATCTGTTTTAACTTACTTTACTGTTAAATTTTTTTATTAAGAACACAACTGCTCTACCGTGCTACAAATCATTAGCGCATGGGCCGGTAAAGCGGCATCAAAAATCTTGCAGTAAAATCAGAGAGAGAATTTCAAAAATTCTCTAGCGTGCGTTCCAGTCTATAATCAACATGGGCCGACAACTACCTATTACAGACACGTACCAAGACGCATGTTAAAGAACTCATGTGAATCCAGGACATTATAAAATCTTGATGTAACATATATATTTCTATCTCTCGCTTCTGCAACAGACTACATTTCAGCAACAGCAATTTTTACAGTCGTCATAAAACAGCCTGAACATTTCCGATCAACCATGTGCTTTTAAAAAAAACCAAAACAAACCACACGACATCTACTGCTCTTTCCAGTGAGTTGGATCAAACGCTTTAAACAAAAGAGCCGCCCAAAGACGCAACTACCACAGCACGATGGAAGAGTGGCGAGGGTGAGTCCGGGAGATTACCGCTGATGTCACCTGGCTCCCACGCACCCCATCAGGCACTCCAGCCTAAAATTCGAATAGGCAAGTTTATAAGCATCCAACCTGGAAAATCGCTGCACGCTAATTAAAAGGTGAGGCGCCGCAAGGACAAAGTAGTACCTCACCTTCAGGATGATCGGAGACTGTTAAATGTACGAAATAAAGACAAGTTAACGAGCCATTCTTCCTATAGTTACAAGTACTCCCCTGATATGGGAGGAATTAATCCTGTGACATCCAGGCCGAAAAGCAAGGATATATTCCCATAAGAATGAGCGAATCACCTGAAAAACTTTTTAGGTGTGGTCATCCGTGGCCTGTGACATCACCAAATAGTTTAAAAGGAGGAAGGGCACTCTGAAACTTTGTCTTGCCGTCAAAACTCGACACCAGGGAAGAACATAGCATTAGGCTTCTTTCGTGTCGCAAACTAAATTCTGCTGTTTTCTTCTTATTATTATTTTATTATATTTGGCCTGGAAAGTTATAAGCCATGAAGAGATAGGGCATTAGGTTTTGAATAAAGTTCCCGCAACTACCTACCATGCGGGAACGAGATGTCACTCCTTGAAGATCTAGCATTGTCGGATTCCGAAGAAGAAGAATCGGTGCCAGTTCTGAAGAGGTTCCAGTGTAACTCATTGTTGACTAGCGGAGAACCATGTACTAGAACTTTCACTAGGAAATCTGACCACACCCTTCATATTAATAAGGACCATCTCTTCCAGTCAGCCTTCTGTGTAACTTGCCAGTACCTCTACACCACTACTCACTACGGGATGACTCACGCGCTCCGACATCATCATCGTATGTTGGAAGTGACGTTAGTTCCTGGGGAAGAGAACGAGGATTGTGCCGTTCTAGAACGCACGGTAATATTGATAATAAAAAGAACACAAAAAAGAAAGGCCTGGAAAAATAATTCCAGGTCAAAATATAAAACTAAAATTATCCCCCCCCCCTTCTCTGGGCACCCCTATGCGCTCTGTCTCTTGAACACACGCCTATGCGTCACTACTCCTCTCCGGCCACGCGCCTACATGGGAAGTCTATAATTCCCACCTAGTGTACGTTTGTGCGTCGATCCGCCATGCGCGATCGTTTGCCACAAATGTCAAACTAGGAGGGGGTGGTGTAGTTCGGATCAACCGGTTGGGTACCGGCCGTACCAGCTAAGCTGGGTACGCACCGCCCGTCTAGGATTCGTTACCTGAACACGCCCCTCTGGGTAGAGCTATAAGCGTATACGGGCCCATGGGAGAGAGAGAGTGTGCTGAAAAAGGACTAAGTTCGTTAAAACGCATTATGCGCATGCGCGTGTCAGGACGCTGTTTCTATGGAGCGTGTAGTTGTGACCCAGATGGGATGACGCTTTTAGTGTACCGAGCTGGTACTCTGTAATCCTTATTGATTGCCTGTTCCTGTAAAAGCTGGCATTAATCAAGACCAGAATTCGAGGGGCTTTCCAAATCTGTAAACCATTTCAAAATCAGTTGAGAAATGGCTGAGTTATCCAAGGAAAACTCTTCTTGATTATCTTCAAAATATTGCCGTGACGTCATAACCACGTGGACGTAAAGCTTCTAGAATGTTCGAGAACGTTCGACGACGCTATTATTAGCGATGCTCTGATTGGCTGTTGCTCGAACGATGATTGGACGAAACCTGCGCCTGTGACGTCACGAGAGTATAAAAGGAGAAGCAATCCAGAGATTGAGAGCATCCTCGGCCAGGGGCCGAACAGGTTGGAGCTGTACCAACTATTATCAAGCGCGATACACGTCTTTCTTCGCTATGCGTCGGGTTTTTATCCCATAGTGTGCAGTTTCCAACCCACCGCACTAAAACAATTTTGTAACTCCCCATTTACGGGAGTAATTTGGAACTTTTGATAAACGTTCAGGAATACTACATCTACATTCGGAACACCAACTTGCGGTGGGGCCTTTGTGGCCTGAATATGTGAATCTACAGATGTAGAGGCAGGATGTTCTTTGATGGATGGCTCACCAGATCTGCCGGTCATGCCTAAAAGTGGTATTTCAAACGCCGCCACACTAATTGTGTAGGATCTTTCGACTTTCGACCGTAGCAAGTAAACTCTGCCCGGTGCATCTTCAGAGCTGGTTGACGTACCCAGCACCGTGACACTTTGTTTTGTATCTTCATTTGCCTCTTACAACCCCCGCTAGTGATTGGGTTGTTTACAATTTCCATCCGTACCATCGGTGTATGGGAAATTTCTTCACCGCGTAGTACCATCATATCTTTTGCTGACTGCTAGTTAGACATTCTAATAGGCTTACAGTGCTGAGCGATGATTCCCCACCATGAACGTTCTTGTGGGAATCTTGTTTGCGGACAACAGCTCGCAGGAACCAGCCTTCGGAAACTTTCCAGCTTCCAGAGAGGGCATCATCTCACGTCGACTATGGATTGATGTATCAATTTCAGTAATGCCATAGCCTTATTTGCGAATGACTACCAAGTATTCAAGTAACTATACTTCACAGTTTAATTATTTCTCTATATAGGTTTTGTTAATTATCTCATATCCGTAATAACGGTTCTGATGACTAAAAGGAACCGTAGCGGTCTTAGGACCGATAGTCATAGTTTCTGTATTTGTTAAATAGTTATTATCATTTCCTTCAATGTGTTGCTAACAGCACTATAGTAGGTTCGTTGACCTGTATTAGTATATATACCTCAATCATTTGACACCGTATTGCTTGTTCTGGTTAAATTATGTATGTATATGGCCAGTGGCCATCCGTTAACTTGTTTTGCTTAGTTATAGAAAATGTAGAACTGCAGGGCACGTAGAAAACACTATACAGCAACATTTATATATGCAGCACTTTCTCCCGCCACCAACAATTTTTCACTGAGATCGCTGTCCATGCTATAACTCTGTTTAGTCCGGCATCCTACTGACTAAAACCTCTTCTATTCAGCTCGATAGGATAGGTTCAGAATGATTAGAGACACTTTCTTCATTACATACCGTGTAATATACTCTTCTCTTCCGGTAGTGCGATAATTTAGCTGGGCACTCTGTTAAGACTCATAACTCCACGATTTTGTCTCTCTTCATATTCCTCTTAGCCTTGTGGCTTCTTAATTGTTTGGATGTCCCTATCCGCACCATGGGCTGATTCGACTCTGGGAAAGTATTGGGGTGTCAGAGCGGTGATGGCTAGGATGCGGTGTCACACACACTCCCATGTACCTTCGGATACTTAGTAGATAGTACCTTAAGCCAATGTAGGAAAGCACTGCGAAAACATATGTATTAATTATTATTATTATTATATTTACTGACAATCCTCCCACATGGCAGTGCAAAACTGGCAACTTGTGCATAAACCTAACGACAGCTCAAACGGTTAGTTCCATAGGACCCGGTGACGGGCGAGATACTTATGCTCACCGAATTCTGTTCAAATGTCTGGGCATGATATTTAGATCTGCCACGCCCTTACGGTAGGGACATTCATGGTGTGCATCCGTCTCTCATACCCCCACCATAACGATAGGAGATATGGCCTAACAATGCTTCCGTGAAATGTAAACCATGTCTTGTAATGTTTCATGTGGCTGTGACGCGGAATGTCCGGATTCTCACCCAGTTCGGAGATCCCGCTAAGTAACATGTATGAGTGCTGTCTACAGTAGTGATGTCCTCGGGCATCTGTTCTCCATGACAGTCATGTTTAATAGCAAAGTAGATATCGCCCAGCTTCGGCCTAAACTAATTATTGTTTTGAAAACAACTAAAAGGAATTAAGCAAAGCAGAAGGCCCACAGACATAAAGCAGCAACTAATAACTCAGCATATTAGGAATTACATAAGATGGGAACGAAGGAATCCATCAGGAATCTTCCATCCCGTCTTCACGTAAAACAGTACGCACAGTCTTAATGTCACTAGGTATGGTCTTTTCTTTGTACAGCATTTTTGTTTGAAATATTAGTAGGCCCATTTTTGCCTGCTATTCTTCTCCCACTTTAAGCTGTGGCAGCACCTTCCCGAGACGGAGGCCGGCGTGAAGCACTTGCCTCTCGTAAGGATTCAGCGACGACGGTCCACGCAGGATAATACTCCTCACCCCAACTTGCACTAGGAGTAGTGCCTGTGTGAGGCACATCACTTTTCGTCTGAGATAGTCTTCTTCAGCTTAGAGGTATAATAACTTATATTAAGTTAAATAGCTATGTCTCGTATACGGGAGCCTCCCTTGCAGGGATATCTCTGCGGACCTACGAGTCTGTGTGGTACCTCCGGGAGCCCCATGTTTAAAGGTTCATCAACCTGCCTCTATGTCTTATATTTTCTTATGCTCTTACTGTAGGTTTATCTAGTATATTTTTAATCAGTTAGGTAAACACGTTGTATAGACTTATATTTTTAGCTCACCAAATCAAATCTTGTAAGTCCACGGATCACGAAATTGCTATGGACAGGCATACTGGTGACACAAATTCTTGGGATGAGACAGTTGTGTTTAATGTTCGCGACGATGGTCGCACGGCCCCACCGGAATGCTTGAGTTCCACGGCCTTAGGAGCCGGTTTTTGTTTCCCTCAGGGGAGTCTCGTTCAAGGTCCGTCACCCCAAGACTGGATGCTAACCAGCGTCATCATTCGTCATGCACTTGTGGCACGGCGAGTCGACATGAGACATCGGAACGGCCTGACACTACCCGGCGAGCTACAGTAGCATCCCAGATTGTTTTATACATTTGAGTAAAGCTCCTCTATGACCCACCTCCACTGTTAAATTCACATACCACCGCTCTACTCTACACTCCTAGCAGTTCCCATGCCCATCAAATTTACCTGTTCATTGTGTAAAAATCAGTATGATAAAATCAAGCTGGCATCTTATCTGATTGCTGTAGTGACTGGGTGCATGTAGTATGTTGTAAGCTAACAAAGAATAGTATCACATACTACATAATACAACTGAGTCATGGTGGTGCATTAACTGCAAAGGTAGCCTGTTTCTCTTTAATCATTATACACATGGCACATAGTTTATGCTGACTGTTCTTAGCTTAAGCAATGATTATGACCACATCAAGTATAAGTCACTGCTAAACCCACTTGTAAATCCATTTAAACTAGATTTTATCATCCCACGGCGCTCAAAAATGATCAAGAAAGTGAGGAAATGAGGAAATGACCTTCCCCTCTTTAGAATGTAAATACATACCACAAAATGTATTCAACGGTATAATAGCTAATACCAAAAGCACAGTTTCATTCTCATTACTTCACAATTAATACCGGCTCAATCTAGAGGAACATTGATGAACTAAACACCTTTCTAGAAGCCAACTCTCATGAATCCACCTTTCCAGAGTACCCACCCATCAAATGACGTCATAAGGAACTGCGTGATATGTACAATGGCATCATAATGAATGACGTCATGAATGCCGTCGATAAGTACTTCACAAACGCATATTTGAAGATGGTCTATGCGTTGTAGGCAGCAACAGCACCCAGTCAAATTAGTTACAAAACATTCAACAGCTTCCCTGTATAGTTTTCAGGAAATTGATAGCTAGGGAATTTGTGGATCGATCAATCCCAACATGGCGAGGAGTTGGTGGAGCTTAGCTAGTGTTGGGCCGGGCATGGCTAAAAATGGAAAGGTCCATTAGTATCATAGGTGTTACTGAGACATGACTAAAGCCATATTCACCAGCCAATCTAATCAGCATGCACCATTATACAGCTATTGACAAACAGAGATTAACCCTCAAAGGAGGTGGAATAGGGATCTACATAACACATCACCTACATTATAAAATAAGGGAAGACTTGCCAAAGATAGAGGAGTATATTGAAACTATCTTTATTTAAATACCCACAGAAAAGGATAAAAATAAAATCGGTGGAGTATATAGACCTACACAAAGCGAAATGGGAAATTCATAGAAACACTAAACAAAATGTTACAAACTATTCATAGTGAAAATAAGATAGCATAAATTATGGGCGATTACAACGTTGATTTATTAAAAGAAAACTGTATTTAAGCTCAAAATTTACTAAATTTACTCAGAACATTCAACTTTATTGAGTGGTCACAAAACCAACAAAAATTACTGAGTTCATTGCGTCAGTAATTGACAATTTCTTCACAAAGAGTACTGTAGAAGGTAATCTTTAAGGACATTTTATAACAGATATATCTTACCATTTAACCATCTAGTATATAGAAAAAGCTAAAACTAGACGAAAATCATTTGTAAAAGAGACAATAATGTGTAGAGATTTTACTGATGAGAATATTAGAAATTTAAAAAACAAGATAGCTGCAGTTGACTGGAACTTGGTAATTGAAAGACAATCTTGGGAAGATGCTTACAACCCATTCCGCATTATATGCACAGAAATATGTGAGAAAGGTTTCCCATTAAAAAAAATAAGAAAATTTAAAAGAAATCTTCCTAAACCTTGGGTAACTAGCCGACTGATTGCTGCCTGTCACAAAAAGAATCAATTATGTCCAAATTTCATCAAAATTCCAACCAATGGAATGAATCTACCGACCTACTAAGACCTACTTTCACACCTCTAAAGCTAGTTCATGATTAAATAACTATTGCAATCTTTATAACACACTCTAACCACTCCCTCCCCCATTCGAGCTTGTAAATGCTGTAGGCTGACTCAGACAGACAGATGTATATCCTTCTAAGACACTACAATGGATCTCTTTGTTCGCTGAACTCACACCTTAAGACATATGATAACACGACTTGAGTTTATCAAAGATTTTCTGTAAAATGATCGCCCTCCTTGAACGCAATTTAGACCCTAAACGAGCGGCATAAACATGCACAGGCAGCGAAGGGGAAAATTCATCTCTGGCTAAGCTCCGCCTACACCTATCTCAGTGTTGGGATCGATCGATCCCTGAACGCCCTATCAATTTCCAGAAAACTATACAGGTAAATTGTTGAATATGGCAGCAACAATGCCCAGTCAAATTAGCTTCAAAATATTCTATCCATCTCTATCCAAGCTCCAGCCACACTTCACCGTGTTGGGATTGATCGATCCCCGAAGCCCTAACTATCAATTTCCTAAAACTATGCAGGTAAGCTGTTGAATATTGTGTAACTAATTTGACTGTGTCAAATTTGTTTCAAAATTTTCAACAGAATATTTATTAAATAGTAAAGACATACAATTAGTACAACAACGCATAGTCCGTCTTCAAATATGCCTTCGTGACGTACTTATCGGCATCATTCATGGCGTCATTCATTATGCTGTCATTCTACGCGTCGCGTAGTTGATTATGACGTCATCGGAGGGATGGATAACGTGGAAAGACTTACTCCGACGAATTTGTCGAAATATTTCATTACATTGTCGATTAAAATATGTCATCAATCACTGTGCCGGTGTTCATAGAACATGTCACCACTCACTGTGACGATGTTCATAGAACAAGTCATCAATCGCTGTCACAGTGTTTATAGAACATGTTATCAATCACTGTGACGGCGTTCATAGAACATGTCATCAATCACTGTCACGGTGTTCATAGAACTTGTTGTAGCTGAGTCTTTTTTGATCGATAGTTAAAGTTCTCATAAATAAAGGCAATCATGGATCATGAAAAAAGAGTGGATTATTTGTTAGCTTTTGTACACGTTAGCTAACTAGGAACTAAAAGATTAATGCTCACTGATACAGGTTGGTTACTATAGGACCGTGGCCACTAAGAGACAGGTGGTATCCGATACAGGTTAGTTGCTATGGTAACGTGGTCACTAAAAGACAGGTGGTCGCTGATACAGGCTGGTTTATATATGAACGTGACCACTAAGAGGCGGGTGGCTGCTGATGCACGTTAGTTGCTATAGGAACGCGGCCACTAAGAGACAGGTGGTATCCGATACAGGTTAGTTGGTATGAGAACGTGATCACTAAAAGACATGTGGTCGCTGATACAGGTTAGTTGCCATTGAAACGTGGTCACTAAGAGACATGTGGTCTCCCAAACTTGCTATAATGGATCTGTTTTTCGCGGAAACACACCTGAAGACATATGATCTATACGAATACAAAACGTCGCCAGAGTGATGCCATGCCTGGCTTGAGTTTATCAAAGATTTGTTGTAACCTAATTACCTTCCCGGTACGCGATTTAGATAGGCCTAGTAACTAAAATAGCAATGCACAAAAACAGGTAGCAAGCCCTAATCATAAACCACAACGTTCGGGAATACGGTGTGGAGAGTTCGAATTTGTATTCTGATAAAGTTCTGCAAAGAATAACTGATTTAACAGGTAAGTGGTTGCTATATAGTTATAACATACCAAAAAACCTGTAATAGTGATTGATTGTGACGAAGTTGAGAAAATATTTCACGCCCACTCACGGTGTCTCGTATATGTCCACTTTAGCACTCTATCAAACTGACCACAAATGGCTTCTAGCGGTGATCGTGAGAAATGTCCATTCGCATTAGCTACTCGCCGGAGAACTTGTTTTGAAGGTTTACCATTGGAATGACTGGTTGGATAACCGATCCTATAATTCCAGTAGTAAATTGCAAAAGAAAAACCACAATGGTCTCTTGGACGGCAATTAGACATAGGACATTTTCTATGATAATGGATTTTTCTGATCTGTTTCTGCAGTATATGACGTCATAATTATTTAGGTCAGATTTAGCTGGATGTCACAGTCAAAATGTGTAATGAATGCCGCATCTAGCTCCACCAGGAAGTCAGGAAGATTGAATAGCCAGACAACTATGCGAATTGCATGTCTTTACTATCTAATCAACATGCTGTTGAATATTTTGAAACTAATTTGACTAGATGCTGTTCGAATTGTATGTCTTTTGTACAATTATTTATTCAACAGTCATTTTCTATGATAATGGCTGAGTTCGATCTGTAACTGAAGGATATGATGGCGTAATCAATCACGTCATATACAGGCTGACGTCACAATCAAAAATGTGTAAATGAATGGCGTATCGAGAGCAGTCATGAACATTGAATAGTCTGGCAAGTGTACGAATTGTATGTCATTACTTTTTAATCAACATCGTGTTGAATATTTTGAAACTAATTTGAACTGGTGTTGTTGCGGCCAGAGGCAGCAAACCTTTAAACGCACCCAGTAAAATTAGTTTCAAAATAGTCATCAGCTTACCTGTATAGTTACCTTGAAATTGGAAGTCTGGGAATTCATTATTCAGCGTATATATATATTTATATACATCGATTCCAACGCGCAAAAAGGGGTGGAGCGTAGCTAGAAATAGGCGTGGCATACCTAGAAATGGATCCCTCTATTGAAATTGGCATGAGCAAATTGAGCATTACAGGGCTAATATCACTTGTTAATGCGTGGTCCACACAATATGGACCACTTGTATTAAGAGAGCACCCGTATTTATAGGCCACATATTTTAACAAGGCCAATCATAGATTGTAGACCCTTGCCATCCCGAATGCAAGTAGACCCGAATACAATACACTCATCCTCTGACGGAGCGAGGGTAATTACTACCACTTGCTAATGGGCCTTTTCAGGTTGTCTATCCATCATATTACGTCATATGACGTCGTAATTAATTAAGTGACGCGTAGGATAACGTCATAATAATGACGTCATGACAGACTCGATTTAGTCCATCTTAAATGCTTAATAATCTGACACGTTGTACGAATTGTATGTTTTTGTTATTTAATAAAAATGCTGTTGAATATTTTGAAAGTAATTTGACTGGGCACTGTTGCTGCCATAGGCAGCAACAGGATCCAGTCAATTTAGTGTCAAAATATTCCATGGCTTACCTGTATAGTTTTCTTGAAATTTATCGTCTAGAAGTTCAGAAATCCATCGATCCCACCTCGAAAGTGGTATGGGTAGTGTTTAGCTAGAGATGGGCAGGGCATAGCTAAGCTGGAAAGGTTCATTGTATTAATAAACCACCACAGTTTTCGGTGCCCTATTGTCTGTAGTATGTTCAGCCCCATAATTTACCCCGCATATACTTGCGCTTTAATATGCTAGTTATATTCCGAATCTAATACATTCTAGATGAAGTAATTTTAATACGCAAAATTTAGCTTAATGATGGTGTATTCGTGGTTTTCGGTGCCCTACTTTCCGTAATATGGTCGGTTCCAGAACTTCGCTCACATAGACGTATAGGAGTTTGAATATGCTAGTTACATTGGGAATTTAAAAGATTTCGAACGTGAAGTATTTTCGTAGTATGCGATTTCATCGCATAAATGTGTTCCAATGTTGGCAGATCTGCGGTTTTCAATACCCTACCGTATGCGATATGTGTGGCTACATAATTTATATGTATATGAATACGCCAATGAATCTTGAGATTTCTATCACGTAGTAATTTCGTAATATTCAATTTAGTAGCCACAGATTGTTGTCAAATGCCAACAATTTACTATATTCAGTATTAGAATCTCAGTTCTCGGTTTGTAATAATTTTTTTACATATAACTGTATATAACTGAATATGTACTACTGCTTTTGCACGATTCTACCATCAAGTAATTTTGGCAATATGTGGGTACATATTCACCATATGACCCCATTGTAATATGTTTGGTTCACATTCACCACATTCAGATAGGTGTCGATATGTCCTGACATATCGCTCATAATGGGTTGGGCCCAGAATATCACCCTTATGTTTAAATAGGTATAGGCATAAGCTTATGGCGTGGTGAGATTTACAAGTTTCGCAACGTAAATAAGCTCAACCTTAGGCTAATTCATGGTTTTCATTGCAATACGTTCACCCCCCCCCCCCCCCAGAATTTCACCCACAAATACTTATAGGAAATATGCTAGTTGTATTCCGAATTTAAAAAAATTCTACAGGAACGTAATTTCATAGTACACAATTCCATACCGAAAATTGGGGAAAATTCTGTCAGATCAACGATTTTCTGTACCACACTGTTTGCAATAGGTTCGACCCCAGAAGTTCACCCATATGGTTAGATACGCATATGAATACGCTAATAAAGTATCAAAGGTTTTAAAAATGTTTACTATGCAGTAATTTCGTCATATGCAATTTAGTAGTGGCACACCATTTTCAAATTCCAATAATGTACTATATTCGGTACCAGAATATCTCTACATGCCTTGTAGCCAGTTTCGAACATCAGGCCATGTATAACTTACTATGTTCTCGTGCTGTGCGAAATATTGTAATAATTCTACCACCAAATATTTATTGCAGTAATGTGAAAATATTTCTATATATCCCATATTATTAGCCGCGTGTACTGGTAGAACCTGACTTATCAGGCCAATACCCTAACATTTGTACATATGGTCAACAAGATCGTCATCATTACAACGGTTGAGGCCGATTTTGGCCTTTTTGTTGAGCAAAAATATTTGATTTAATAGTTTGTCACTGTTTCCAGTAAAGATATCGTTTAATAGGTGACATAGATACGATAGCTAAATGAAACAGATCACGATGTCGTGGCTGTTTCCCACTGGGTCTTCAGTCAAAATATTTCCTACTATATCATTTTCGTTGGAGAAAACTAGGTTCACGGTATTGGTTCTATCCTTGCCACTTAACTTTGTTGAAAAGGTTATCTGTCGGTACAGATCGGGGTCCTGAATTGCATAAAAAATATACTTGCTTTGTGCATTTCACTGGCATTGCAGTGTATATTTCACCAATATATTTCTTGGTAATAAGCTCTTCACGTCTGTTTAAGAAGGTATCAAGATTTAGCTTTAAAATATTCTTTACAATTTTTCTTTAATATGTTTAAATGGGTGTCAGGGTCTGTACTGCTTCGTACGCTGATTTTCTACTGACTGGGTTTCCAGTTCTGTTGATTTCTTTATCTTTACAAGTTGTTGATACCAAATGACCCAAATTTGATCTGTTACGCTCTGTTGATGCAGTAGTGCAATTTTTTCATCACTGGCTGCTCTTCATTTTGTCTGTTCCTCTCTCTCTCTGTTAAGGAGTTTGGCCTGGAGAAAAAGGATGGATGGAAAAATTGTTGGACAGACCAAAAATATAAGCTGCTTTTCCTAGCCCATAGCTAATACTGCCCATATCTTTTTGCAAGAAATATTCCTTCTTTTGTGGTATTGTCCGCCTATATATTTGCCATGAGAGACTTGTATGCTTATATAACTTCATTTTTTCATGAAACAGTTGAGTTTATTCTCAGAATTATAAGAACCTCCGGGCACGTTATTTACCATTGATGCCTTACATCAATATGTGTACTTGTTATTGTCTTGTGGTGGCCCTAATTGGCCTTGTTTCTGCTGGCATCGTGTTATGTCTTTATCACTATCATAGTCTCCTTCTCTCCCAGTCAGGCTGCTTAGTTACATAAATTAATTGTTCAGATCGATGCAGAAGCATCATTTTAGACCCAGCGTAAACAAGGACTTGGCCTTTTGATTTTTTCCCTTTTGAATGGACCTTTCCATTTTTAGCTATGCCGCGCCCATCTCTAGCTAAACTCCACCCACACCTCGCTAGTGTTGGGATAGTACGATCTCTGAACTCCCTGACTATCAATTTCTAGAAAACCAAACAGGTAAGCTGTTGAATATTTTTAAACTAATTTGACTGGGTGCTGTATGGCAGGTGGTCGGTCGATCGGTCAATCGGTTGGTTGGTTGAAACCAGTTGGCTAGTTTGTTAGTTAGTCAGTCAGTCAGATAGTCGGTCCACCGGTCGTGTGTTTGTTTGTTCGTTTGTTTGGTTGGGTTGTCAGTTGATGAGTCAGTCAGTTGGTCGGTTAATCAGTCAGTCTGTCAGTTAAAATCAGTTAGTTATTTATTTAGTTAATCAGTCAGTTAATCAGTGGCACAGACAGTCAGTCAGTGTGTCGTTCATCATTCGTTCGCTTGGTCGGTCGGTCATGGGATGGTTGGGCAGTCGGATGGTGGGTGGGTTGGTCAGTCAGTTGGTCGATCAGTCTGTAGATCGGTCAGTCAGATGGTTGGTCGGTTATATGGTCAGTCCATCGGCCAGTCGGTCGGTCGGTCGGCAGTCAATCGATCAGTCGGTCAGTCCTCGGTTGGTCAGATCGTTGGGCAGTCAGATGGCGGGTGGGTCTGTCAGTCGGTCGATCAGTCAGTCAGTCAGTCGGTTGAAACTAGTTAGTTAGTTAGATAGTCAGCCAGTCAGTCAGTCAGTCAGTCAGTCATTGGCTCTGACAGTCAGTCAATCAGTCATTCGTTCATTTGGTCGGTCGGGCGAGCGGATGGTTGGGCAGTCGGATGGTGCGTGGGTGGGTCAGTTGGTTGGTCGATCAGTCTGTTGATCGTTCAGTCAGATGGTTGGTTGGCCAGATGGTCGGTCCATCAGTCAGTCAGTCGGTCAGTTAATCAGTTAATCACTCAGTGCCTAGGTCAGTGAGTCAGTTGGTCTGTCGGTCAGTTGGTCAGGCAGTCAGATGGTTGAGAAGTTGGATAGTGTAGGAGGGTCAGTCGGTTGACTGGTCGGTCAGTCTGTCGATGGGTCAGTCAGATGATTGGTTGGTTCAGTCGGTTGCTTGGTCAGTCTGTTGATAGGTTGGTCGGTCGGTCTGTCAATCGGTCAGTGGTCACACATTGTAGGCTTAAAGGAAAGGACCAGGGAACTAAGAAATACCCTTGCATGATAGCTTTTTAGCTCACCTGGCCTGAAAGGCCAAGTGAGCTTATATCGTGGCGACCATCCGTCATGTGTTCGCCATCCGTCCATCCATCCGTCCGTCCATCCATCCATCCGTCCGTCCGTCCGTCTATCCGTCCGTCCGTCCATCCATCAACCTTTCCTTTAAACGACTTCTTCTCGAGAACTGCTCGGCCAATTTCAACTATATTCGGTAGGAAGCATCCTTAGGGCATAGGGGTCCAAGTTTGTTCAAATGAACACAATCGGCCAATTAGGCCGGCGGCCATCTTGGATTTTGGCCGATTTTTAGAAACGTCTTGAGGGATTGAAGGAAACCTCATGAAATATGATCTAGGGAAAGAGCTTAATCAAGTTTGTTCAAGGGAACTTAATTGGTCAAATAGTTCGGCGGCCATCATAGTTGACCTAGTTTTAGCGAAAATAACCTCTTCTCCAGAACCGCTGATAGGATCAGGCCGAAATTTGGCACATATGATTACGGACTAAGGGCCAGTAGATTTTGTTCAAGAGAAGGTGATCCGTCAAAAAGCATGTCCGCTGTCGGCCAATCAAATATAGTATCTTTGGCGGCCATATTGGATTTTTTTATTTGAGGGATTTTGAGGCCGAAATTGGTTTTATATAGGTTTTTGGGTATTCTGATCTCAAATTTGCAATTTTCGAAACTGTCGGATAAACGGTTTGACGGCCATCTTGGATCATTTTCCAGCCAAAAACTCCCATACTAAAGCAATGGGAAATTTAAAATATTTTTTTCTCGAGAACTACTGGGCCGATTTCAATTATATTTGACATAAAGCATCCCTAAGGCATGGAGATTCAAGTTTGATCGAACGAAACCGATCGGGCAATTTGGCCGGCGACCATCTTGGATTTCGGCCGATCTTTAGAAATGTCTTTAAAAATCTTCTTCTCCCAAACTGTTTGAGGGATCAATTCAGACCTCACGAAATATGATCTAGGGTAAGAGCTGAATCAAGCTTGTTCAAGCGAACTTGATTGACTAAATGGTTCAGTGGCCATCCTGAATGACCTAGTTTTCACAAAAATGGCTTCTTCCCCAGAACCGCTGAAGCGATCAGGCCGAAATGTGTGATATATAATTAGCAACTAAGAGCAATTAAGGTTTGTTTAAGAGAAGTTGATTCGTAAAAAAAAACATGGCCGTGTTGGACCCCGCAAAATATAGTGTGTTTGGCAGCATATTGGATTTTTTTTATTTGATGTATTTTGGGGCCGAAATTCGAAATATATAGGTTTTTGGGTTTTCTGATCTCAAATTTGCAATTTTCGAAACAGTTTGGATGAACGGGCTGGCAGCCATCATGGATCATTTTGCTGCCAAAAACTCCCATACTAAAGCAATTGCAGATTTAAAATGTCTTCTCGAGAACTACTGGACCGATTCGAATTATATTTGGCAGGAAGCATCCTTATGGCATAGCGATTTCATTTTGTTCAAAGGAAGCCGATCGGCCAATTTGGCCGGTAGCCATCTTGGATTTTGGCCGATTTTTAGAAATGTCTTAAAAATCTTTAAAACCGTTTGAGGGATCAATTCAGACCTCATGTAATATGATCTAGGGCAAGAGCTCACTCACGTTTGTTCAAGGGAACTTGATTGACCAAATGGTTCAGTGGCCATCTTGGATGACCTTGTTTTCACAAAACCAATTTCTCCCCCAGAACCGCTGAAGCGATCAGGCGGAAATGTGTGCTATATGATTAGGGACTAAGGGCCATTAAAGTTTGTTCAAGAGAAGTTGATCCGTAAAAAATGGCCGCTATGGGCCTATCAATATATAGCGTGTTTGGCTGTTATATTGTATTTTTTTATTGGATTGATTTTGAGGCAAAAATTGGTTTCATGTATTTTTGTCCGTATTGTGATTTCAAATTTGCCATTTTCGAGACTGTCGGATAAAAGGTTTAGCGGCCATCTTGGATCATTTGCCCATTGATCTATATACTAACTGGATTGGCCACAGAAGCACAAATCACGTGACAAAATCGTCCAACAGCTAACCAACAGCGCCTTTGTAATGTCACATGACGTCATTGACCTAATGGCGTCATCGTTTACGTCACAATATACCATCTCGCAATATTTTAGGCATTCCCCATAGATCTGTGTGGTATTTTTCCGTGAATGACGTCGTAATTGTTAAAGGCGGCATAGCTGACAGCCACTTTCCTGGTATAAATCTATAGATGCTAATATCTCCCGTGTCCCTGTGCCGATTTTAACAACTCGAGTATCGTGAAATAGCTGCTGATTAGTTGCATCTCTTGGTACTATGGACGTTAGGATTCATCGAATAGTTTTTACAAAAAAATCTAAGAATAAAGCTTACAAATGTGCGAGATAGCTTTTTGCATTATGCCACAAGGGAGACGATCGTCGACAGGCTCCAGTCTTAAGCAGAGTTAACTCCCGTTAGCAGTGAAAAAGCTATCTTAAGCAATCGCCAGAGAACAGCGTGCATATTGCCAAAACATTTAACGCTCTATTATTTGTTCCCATGTTCACAAACCATTCTCATCCTTATAGATAGCTTAAATAAAGCTAATGTTAATATTACGTCATAGGTTTCTGGGGCATTGGTTTGCACCACTTCACCATTTAATGATCAAGCAAGTAAAATGTAACTCTCCTGTGATCTTGAGGAGTGTCCATTTGCAGGTTAAGATGCCATTCTTGAAAATGTGTCACATGAACAACTGGATAGATAAAATAGCCAGTCATTCCAGTGGTAAATTTTCAGTAAGTAGTCGTCTATTAGACTACAAATGGGCAATGATTTGATAAAACTTTGATTAATGGTCACGTCAGATGAAGACAGCATCTGCAGTGGTCACAAGATGTATCCAATTGAATTTCAAATGGCATGTAACAAATTACTACATTATAACCTGGCACAGACTACCTATAGCCTTGTTATCCTGAACACTTGATCCATGGTCAAATAATTGCTGTTAAACATATCCAGAGCCAAAACTCGGACACCAATGATGATTTTCAAATCAGTTTTTCAGCTAAGAAAGTCTTACATAGAAGACATCTGGGGCATCACATCATATTAACCAGTTAGATTCCAAATACAATCTGGACATTTTTTCCATTAAGCACATATTTCCTAGCTCAACACAGTTTTATGAAGTCCATCTCAGAATTTTACTCTGTCAACGACTGCCATGACAGAATAAAAAAACAAGTGTCCACTTAACTATTTTATCTTTGCCCATCAGTCACAAATTATTCACAGCTTCTTCACACAAAAAATGTTTTAAAATAAAATTGTTTAAATCGAATAATTTTAAAGGAGTAAATTGTGTACCTCAAAATAATGAACCGAAATAAATCTTAGCATATGATGATTTCATTCCATATACATTTTTTTTTAATTTGGCTGAATTAGTGGCTAATGTCGCTAATTCAATTTCACAACTTAAACAATTTTATTAATTTATACGTAATGAAAATATTCAATGCTGAGATTTATTTTGTTTCGTTAGATCTAGTCACATAATTTAAGCCTTTAAAATTATTAAATTTGAACACTTAATTTAAAGCATTTTAGTGTGAATATGCACCTTTAAGGAATATTATCTTGTATATTTTAAAATAATTTGAATGGAGACATGTAGCTTCAAAATATTAACCACAATGGGTGGCATACTCATTTCACATCTGGAAACTCCATCTTGCTGAAACATGATTGATACATCTGATGTTTTGTCAGATGCTTTTATCCGTATATCAATTCACCTTTCCTGTTTATCCATCCATCACAATAAATATAATATCATAATCAACTAAGTGACATGTAGGCTAAAGTCATAAATATGACGTCATGAATGATTCGATATAGTCTGTCTTTAACGCTTAATAATCTGACAAGTTGTACGAATTGTATCTCTTTGCTATTTAATAAACATGCTGTTGAATATTTTGAAACAAATTTGACTGGGAGCTCTTGCTGCGATAGGCAGCAACAACACCCAGTCAAATTAATTTCAAAATATTCAGCAGCTTACCTACATAGTTTTCTGGAAATTGATAGTCAGAGAGTTCAGAGATCGATCGATCCCAACACAAGCGTTGTGGGTGGAGCTTAGCTAGAGATGGGTGGGGCATAGTTAAAACTAGAATGGTCCATTGAAATCTGAACTATATGTGTAAAGATATTTTCTGCCAATACACTGAAAACCATATATTCAAGGAATTTCAGGATTTTAGGGGAGAAATAACTATCGGCAATAGACAGATTTTGCTAAAAACGAGGCATTGACCCCTGCATAGGTGTAGTAACATGGGGTTGCATGGGGTTGGGTGGGGGTATTGACATGCACCATCACACAATATGACCTATATTGCATCTAAATAAAAATCAGTTTCAATTTAATAAATATTCTGTTGAATATTTTCCAGTTTATTTGACTAGAAGCTGTTACTGCCATATGCATCAGGATCCAGTAGAATTGGTCCCAAAATATTCCACAGCTTTTCCGCATAGCTATCATGAAATTGAGTCACTAGGATTCCAAGGGCTCATTGGTTAACTACATGTGCCATTGTTTTGAAATATATATATATATATATATATATATATATATATATATATATATATATATATATATATATACTGGAATTTAAGCATTCAAATGTTTTATATTACACGACTTAGTGATGTGCACGAAATAAAATATAAAACCCTCTTAATAGTTTCAAAACTATTTTATTTGCTTAGTGCAATACAGCAATTACTAAAAAGAGTATGTTGTATGTCGGTTGGTCTAATCAGGTAAAGTGTCCATTCACAGAGATCTAAAGCACTCCACTCAAAGCATGCTAAGTATAACAAAGCGATCATCTGCTCAAGTCCTGGCTGTTGAGAATGTAAACAACAGTCGAAATGCACCGTGGTACCATTCATGTTCTTTTATTGATCTGAATATCTGATTTTGAAATATAAACACACAGATGCGAGATATTAGTCATGAAATACTTACACCAAGTGTGGTTGAAAGCAAAATTCTCATGGCCCTTAAGACAACATTTTTATTATGCTCCGCCTCAAGTGTGGGGGGTGAGGGAGGGTTAGGCTTGGGTGGGGGGAGGGGGCAGGGAAAAAGATATATCAGTTACCCATATGATTGTGGACAGTGAGGCAAGTGAGACAAGGTTTACATTAGGCTCATGCCCAGGATGATGGGAGGGGGCTGGGGTTGGGGTGGGTGAGGGGAATAGCATGGTGAAGTTAGTGGAATTCTGAATCCAAATCAGCCTTGTGGGTTATTCATATGATTTTTGATTGCGAGGAGATGTCTACATTAGGTTCTGTATTAAGTCGGCGTGCAGAACATGTGGGATCGCGTTGGTATACCATCGACTGCACATTCTAGTGTATGGATGGTAATGATGTATTGTATATCACATTATTTGATCAATTGCTCATGCCTGTGCGACTATAATTGCCTCTTCATAACATTTGAATATTTCTTGGCCCAATAATAGTTAAGTTTTCAACCCAGAAAGCAGCAATGTAAATTTCAAGGCAACTAGGTGGTGTGTACGAAGGATCTCAACCGCACAACTTACAGTGAATAATTAACACTTTAATGTCCAAGAAAAGCTAAGAATTTCCTGAGACAATGTCCATTTGCAGACCAAGAGGCTATTTTTTTATTTTACCACTAGAATGACGGCCACGGTTATCAAGCCAGCCATCCAATTTTTAAAAACATAGATTTTTTACTTTCAAAAGACCATTCCTCAAGATCACTGAAAATGTCAGTTAATTTGATCATTAAAGGGTTAATATATTGATGTGACAATAAATTTAAGAAAAAATGCATTTCTTAGCCTGGTCCGTTACAGAGAAAATTGGCATAGTCTAACATCACAGATGCTACATTAAGTTGCTAGATAGTTAATCAGTTAGTTAGTTATTTAGGTAGTTAGCTAGTTAATTACGTAGTTAGCTTACTCTAAGCTAAATGGGATGAAATGCATAACTTCTCAACCTCAAGGGGTGTTAGTGGGCGATTTGTGGCATTTCAGTCTATCACGGAAATACATTACGCGTCTCTATTAGGCGCTGTAGAATTTTTTATGTACCTGGAATTTCTTAACTTTAACTATTTTCCTACTAATTCGCATCTCCTCTGTTGTGATAAATAAACAGCTAATCGTTTAGATGTGTATATTATGAATTATTACCTCGTGAAGACGCTCAGTTGAATTCTAGCGAAAACGTAACTATCCAACAGGATGATTCCCTACACAACTGTCACGTTTTCAACAACTTCTGACCTGCGCAGTGTCCAATCTATGGATATCTATGCATTTACCCACCAACATCTCCCATACTCAAGCAATGGGAAATGTAAAATATTTTTTCGTGACATCTTGGAATTTGGTCGATTTTTAGAAATGTCTTTTAAAGATCTTCTCTAAAACCGTTTGGGGGATCAATTCAAAACGCATGAAATATCATCTAGGACAAGAGCTGCACCAAGTTTGTTCAATGGGACTTGATTGGCCTAATGCTTTGGCGGCCATCTTGAATAACCTATTTTTTGCTAAAACAACTCCAGAACCACTGAGCGGATTGGGCCGAAATTTGGGAGATATGATTAGGCTCTGAGTGCCATTAAAGTTTGTTCAAGGGAAGGAGCTTAGTCAGAAACATGGCAGAAATGGACCAATCAAAATGTAGCCTGTTTGGCGGCCATATTGGACATGCAAAAATGTCCACAAGCTCATTTAAAAGACTACTCCTTAAGCACCCACCAACAATAATGTTGACAAAAATGCAGTGCTCCAGGTGAGCGACACAGGCCCATTGGGCCTCTTGTTATAATAATCAACTTATAGTCACCGATAAAAAAACAGAAAAAAAATCAGAATAATTTGAAAAATATAGCTAAATACCGTTTATGTCAATTAGTGACATACCTGGTCATATGCACTCTGGCATTCGCCTAGAGAATAAATAATAACCAGTCAGTCAGTCAGTCAGTCGGTCAGTCGGTCGGTCGGTCGGTCGGTCGGTCTGTCGGTCGGTCGGTCGGTCGGTCGGTCGGTCGGTCGGTCGGTCAGTCAGTCAGTCAGTCAGTCAATCGCTCAGTCAGTTAGTCGGTCAGTCAGTCAGTCAGTCAATTAGGTAGATAGTCAGTCAGTCACTCAGTGCCTAAGTCAGTGAGTTAGTCAGTTGGGCAGTTGGTTGCTTGGGTGGTCAGACGGATGGTGGTTGAGTTGGTCGGTCGCTCAGTCAGTCAGTCGGTTGGTTGAAACCAGTTAGTTAGTTAGTTAGTTACTCATTTAGTTAGATAATTAGTTAGTTAGCTAGTTAGTTAGTTAGTCAGTTAGCTAGTTACTTAGTTAGCTAGTTAATTACTTAGTTAGTTAGTTAGTTAGTTAGTTAGTTAGATAGTTAAATAATTAGTTACTTTGGCAGTCTGGTAATTTGGTAGTTAGTCGGTCAATCGGTCCCGGCAGTTGGTCCGTCGATCAGCCTGCCAGTAAGTCAGTTAGTTAGCTAGTTAGTTAGTTAGTTAGTTAGTTAGTTAGTTAGTTAGTTAGTTAGTTAGTTAGTTATTTGGTTAGTTACTTAGTTAGTTAGTTAGTTAGTTAGTTACTTAGTTAGTTAGTTAGTTAGTTAGTAACTTGGTTGTTGGTTGGTTGGATGGTTGGTTGGTTGGTTGGGTGGTTAGTTAACTAACTAGTTAGTTAGTTAGTTAGTTATTTAATTAGTCTAATAGTTACTCATTTAGTTAGTTAGTTAGTTAGTTAGTTAGTTGCTTTGTTGATAAGTTGGTTTGCTAGATACTTAATCAGTTAGTTAGTTATTTAGGTAGTTAGCTAGTTAATTACGTAGTTAGGTAGTTAGATGAATACTTAGATAGTTAGGTACTTTGTCAGTTTGGTAGTTTGGTCGTTAGTCGGTCGATCGGTCGGTCAGCCGCTCGGTCCGTCGATCATCCTGCCAGTCAGTCAGTTAGTTAGTTAGTTTGTTAGTTAGTTAATTAGTTAGTGAGTTAGTTAGTTAGTTAGTTAGTTAGTTAGTTAGTTAGTTAGTTAGTTAGTTAGTTAGTTAGTTAGTTAATTGGTTGGTTGGTTGGTTGGTTGGTTGGTTGTTTGGTTGGTTGGTTAGTTAGTTAGTTAGTTAGTTAGTTAGTTAGTTAGTTAGTTAGTTAGTTAGTTAGTTTGTTTGTTTGTTTGTTAGTTATATTTTTAGATACTTAGTTACTTTGGTAGTTTGGTACTTTGGTAGTTATTCGGGAGTCGGTCGGCCAGTTAGCCAGTCGATCAGTCTGACAGTCAGTCAGTTAGTTAGTTAGTTAGTTAGTTAGTTAGTTAGTTAGTTAGCTAGCTAGTTAGTTAGTTAGTTAGTTAGTTAGTTAGTTAGTTAGTTAGTTAGTGAGTTAGTTAGTTAGTTAGTTAGTTAGTTAGTTAGTTAGTTAGTTAGTTAGTTAGTTAGTTAGTTAGATAGTTAGATAGTTAGTTAGTTAGTTACTTAAGCAGTTAGTTAGTTAATCAGTCAGTCAGTTAGTCAGTCAGTCAGTCAGTAAGTCAACCACGCAGTGCCTAGGTCAGTGAATCAGTCAGTCAGTTGGTTGGTCGGTTGGTTGGTCAGCCGGTCGGATTATTTTGGAAGTTGGATAGAGTGTCGGAGGATCAGTCGGTCAGTCTGTCGATGGTTCAGTCAGAAGATTGGTCAGTTCAGTCGATCGGTTGGTCGGTTGGTTGATCAGTCAGTCGGTTTGGTCTGTAAATCGGTCAGTGGTCATGCATTGTAGGCTTAAAGGAAAGGACCAGGGAACTAACATATACCTTTATATGATAGCTTTTTATAATAATCAACATATAGCCATCGGTAGAAAAAACAGAAGAAAATCAGAATAATTTGAAAAAAGTCGCTAAATACCGTTTATGTCACTCTGGTGGGAACCAATTAGTGACATACCTGCTCATATGCACTCTGGCATACGCCTAACGAATAAATAATAACCAATCAGTCAGTCAGTCAGGCGATCGGCCGGTCAGTCGGTCGGCCGGTCGGTCGGTCGGTCTGTCGGTCGGTCGGTCGGTCGGTCGGTCGGTCGGTCGGTCGGTCGGTCCGTCGGTTGGTCAGTCAGTCAGTCAGTCAGTCAGTCAGTCAGTCAGTCAGTCAGTCAGTCAGTCAGTCAGTCAATCAATCAATCAGTCAGTCAATCTCTCAGTCAGTCAGTCAGTCAGCCAGTCAGTCAGTCAGTCAGTCAGTCAGTCAGTCAGTCAGTCCGTCAGTCAATCACTCACTCAGTCAATCACTCAGTCAGTCAGTCAGTCAGTCAGTCAGTCAGTCAGTCAGTCAGTCAGTCAGTCAGTCAGTCAATCCCTCAGTCAGTCAGTCAGTCAGTCAGTCAGTCAGTCATTCAGTCAGTCAGTCAGTCAGTCAGTCAGTCATTCAGTCAGTCAGTCAGTCAGTCAGTCAATCAGTCGGTCCTTTGTTCAGTTATTTGGTCAGTCGATCAGTCGGTCGGTCGTTCAATTGGTTGGATGCTCAGTCAGCTGATCGGGCATTTTTCCGTCTGTCGATCGGTCAGCGGTCATGCATCATAGGCTTAAACGAAAGGACCAGGAAACTAACATATACTCTTGTATGTTAGGTTTTTAATAATATAATTAACATATAGCCACCGGTAAAAAAACCCAGAAAAAATTTAAATAATTTGAAAAAATCAGCTAGATACCATTTATGTCACTCTGGTGGGAACCAATTAGTAATGCACCTGGTCATTAACATATGTGCTCTGGCGTAATCTCAGTTATATTCGCCTTAAGCTGTTTTGGCTACTTTTTTCTACAGGAAAATCAATTTGTCTGTCAGTTGGTCTGTCAGTCGGTCGGATGTTTAGTCTGTTGGATGGTGGGTGGGTGAGTGTGTGGGTTGATCAGTCAGCCGGAGAGTCTGTCAGTCAGTTAGTTAGTTAGTTAGTTAGTTAGTTAGTTAGTTAGTTAGTTAGTTACTTAGTTAGTTAGTTAGTTAGTTAGTTAGTTAGTTAGTTAGTTAGTTAGTTAGATAGTTAGTTAGATAGTTATTTAGTCTGTCAGTCAGTTAGTTAGTTAGTCAATCCCTCAGTCAGTCAGTCAGTCAGTCAGTCATTCAGTCAGTCAGTCAGTCAGTCAGTCAGTCAGTCAGTCAGTCAGTCAGTCAGTCAGTCAGTCAGTCCGTCAGTCGGTCCTTTGTTCAGTTATTTGGTCAGTCGATCAGTCGGTCGGTCGTTCAATTGGTTGGATGCTCAGTCAGCTGATCGGGCATTTTTCGGTCTGTCGATCGGTCAGTGGTCATGCATCATAGGCTTAAACGAAAGGACCAGGAAACTAACATATACTCTTGTATGTTAGGTTTTTAATAATATAATTAACATATAGCCACCGGTAAAAACTCCAGAAAAAATCAAAATAATTTGAAAAAATCAGCTAGATACCATTTATGTCACTCTGGTGGGAACCAATTAGTAATGCACCTGGTCATTAACGCACCTGGTGATATGTGCTCTGGCGTAATCTCAGTTATATTCGCCTTAAGCTGTTTGGCTACTTTTTTCTACAGGAAAATCAATTTGTCTGTCAGTTGGTCTGTCAGTCGGTCGGATGTTTAGTATGTTGGATGGTGGGTGGGTGAGTGTGTGGGTTGGTCAGTCAGCCGGAGAGTCTGTCAGTCAGTTAGTTAGTTAGTTAAATAGTTAGTTAGTTAGTTAGTTAGTTAGTTAGTTAGTTAGTTAGTTAGATAGTTAGTTAGTTAGTTATTTAGTCTGTCAGTTAGTTAGTTAGTTAGTTAGTCAATCCCTCAGTCAGTCAGTCAGTCAGTCAGTCAGTCAGTCAGTCAGTCAGTCAGTCAGTCAGTCAGTCAGTCAGTCAGTCAGTCAGTCAGTCAGTCAGTCATTCAGTCAGTCAGTCAGTCAGTCAGTCAGTCAGTCAGTCGGTCCTTTGTTCAGTTATTTGGTCAGTCGATCAGTCGGTCGGTCATTCAATTGGTTGGATGCTCAGTCAGCTGATCGGGCATTTTTCGGTCTGTCGATCGGTCAGTGGTCATGCATCATAGGCTTAAACGAAAGGACCAGGAAACTAACATATACTCTTGTATGTTAGGTTTTTAATAATATAATTAACATATAGCCACCGGTAAAAAACCCAGAAAAAAACAAAATAATTTGAAAAAATCAGCCAGATACCATTTATGTCACTCTGGTGGGAACCAATTAGTGATGCACCTGGTCATTGACGCACCTGGTCATATGTGCTCTGGCGTAATCTCAGTTACATTCGCCTTAAGCTGTTTGGCTACTTTTTTCTACAGGAAAATCAATTTGTCTGTCGGTTGGTCTGTCAGTCGGTCGGATGTTTAGTCTGTTGGATGGTGGGTGGGTGAGTGTGTGGGTTGGTCAGTCAGCCGGAGAGTCTGTCAGTCAGTTAGTTAGTTAGTTAGTTAGTTAGTTAGTTAGTTAGTTAATTAGTTAGTTAGTTAGTTACTTAGTTAGTTAGTTAGTTAGTTAGTTAGTTAGTTAGTTAGATAGTTAGTTAGATAGTTATTTAGTCTGTCAGTCAGTTAGTTAGTTAGTTAGTTAGTTAGTTAGTTAGTTAATTAGTTGGTTAGTTAGTTAGTTAGCTATATAACACGTTAGTTAGTTAGTTAGTTAGTTAGTTAGTTAGTTAGTTAGTTAGTTAGTTAGTTAGTTAGTTAGTTAGTTAGTTAGTTAGTTAGTTAGTTAGTTAGTTAGTTAGTTAGTTAGTTAGTTAGTTAGTTAGTTAGTTAGTTAGTTAGTTAGTTAGTTAGTTAGTTAGTTAGTTAGTTAGTTAGTTAGTTAGTTAGTTAGTTAGTTAGTTAGTTAGTTAGTTAGTTAGTTAGTTAGTTAGTTAGTTAGTTAGTTAGTTAGTTAGTTAGTTAGTTAGTTAGTTAGTTAGTTAGTTAGTTAGTTAGTTAGTTAGTTAAATAGTTATTTAGTTAGAGTTAGTTAGTTAGTTAGTTAGTTAGTTAGTTAGTTAGTTAGTTAGTTAGTTAGTTAGTTAGATAGTTAGTTTGTTAGTCAGTAAGGCAGTGGCTCAGTCAGACAGTTTACCAGTTGGTCGGCCCTTAGTTAACTTTGTCATTCTGTCAATCGGTTTGTCGGTTAGATGGTCGATCAGTTAGTTTGTTATGTATTGATTCAGTTAGATAGACAGTCACGCAGTTAGACATTCAGTGAGTAAGTCAGTCAATACGTCTGTTACTCGGATGGTCGGTCGGTCGGTCGCTCGCTCAATAGTTCGGTCTGTCGGTCAGTCGGATTGTCAGTCCGTCAGTCAGTCAGTGAGTTATTCTGTCAGTTAGATAAACAATCAGTCAGCCAGTCAGTCAGCCAGTCAGTCAGTCAGTCAGTCAGTCAGTCAGTCAGTCAGTCAGTCAGTCAGTCAGTCAGTCAGTCAGTCAGTCAGACAGTCAATCAATCAATTAGTCAGTCAGTCAGTCAGTCAGTCAGTCAGTCAGTCAGTCAGTCAGTCAGACAGTCATTTCGCCCCTCCGCCCGTCCGTCCATCAGTCATCAGTCAGTTGGTCAGACAGTTAGTCAGTTTGTCAGTCAGTCAGTCAGATAGTCAATCAATCAATCAATCAATCAGTCAGTCACTCAGTCAGTCAGTCAGTCAGTCAGTCAGTCAGTCAGTCAGTCATTCCGTCCATCTGTCCGTCCGTCCATCAGTCATCAGTCAGCTGGTCAGACAGTCAGTCAGTCTGCCAGTCAGTCAGTCAGTCAATCGCTTAGTCAGTCAGTCAGTCTGTCAGTCAGTCAGTCAGTCAGTCAGTCAGTCAGTCAGTCAGTCAGTCCATCAGTCCGGCAGTCAGTCAGTCACTCAGCTGGCAAGCGAGTTGTATAGATACTTAATTAGTTAGTTACGTATTTATTTAGGTAGCTGGTTGGTTGATTGACTGCTTGGTTGGTTGGTTGGTTGGTTGGTTGGTTGTTTGTTTGGTTGGTTGGTTGGTTGGTTGGTTGGATGGTCGGTTGGTCGGTTGGTCGGTTGGTCAGTCATTCTGTCTGCTATGTATTTATTTATTTATTTAATTAGTTAGTTAGTTCGTTAGTTAGGGTGATAAACTGCCATAGGAAACAGCAGCGCTCAGTCAATTTAGTTTCAAAATATTCAATAGCCTACATGTATAGCTTTCTGGAAATTGGTAGTCGAGGAGTTCAGAGATTGATCGATCCCAAACCTGAGTGAGCTTCATGCCAAATTTCCAAATTCACAAATATACTTTGCCTTGATAAATTATTCAATCAACAGGCTCCAAGAAATGGTGAATCCCGAGAATACGGAAACCTATGTGTTACAAAGGCTTTCTCCGAATCAAGACAACTACCCTAGCGCCAAAACCAAAGACAAGTTTCGATTTCAGTGAAGGCCTACTTGTAATACTCAAATGTCATCTATTTTCTATGATACTAATAGTAGGATGCGAATTGTGTGAAAAACAATATGTAGGCCAAGCAATCCATGTGCATGCAACTAAATACATTTTGGACATAAGATTAAATGAAATTACGAGTGTAGCTACTCACTTTAATCTCCCAGGGCACATAACTGATGTGGACTTCAAATGTTTGTTTTTTATTGAACAAACGCCTCTACACAACTCTGTGGAAGAAGCAGAATATCACGGACTGATTCAAGAAGCTGTTTGGATTAAATTGTCAAAATTAAATGACCTGGATTAAATGTGGATCATGGGAACCATATAAGAGGCCGGTACCGGCCGTAGTCCTCACATACAACAGAACACATGTAGAACTTGACAAAATTGTCAAAGAATAGTATTCGAACTTACAAACCAAATTACAAAATCCCGTTGGTTTCAGAACATTTATTGGCTATAAGAAAAATCCTTGTTTCCATAAACTTCCATATGAAAAAGCTTATAAAATAATATATAACAACGAAGAAATCTACAACTATCCAAACGAAACAACAATTCTCAGGCAATACAATTAACATATTATTATTGTTCTTCCCCAACTTCTTCTTCTTATTCTATTTTCTGTTGATGTGTTTGTTGTCGTCGTCGTCGTTGTCGTCGTCTTCGTCGTTGTCGTAGTCGTTGCTGTCGTTGTCGTCGTCGTTGTCGTTGTCGCTGTTGTTGTTGTTGTTGTTGATGTTGTTGTTGTTGTTGTTGTTGTTGTTGTTGTTGTTGTTGTTGTCGTTGTTATTTACATTTTATTTATTTTACGACTACTCATATAGTGTTCATCTAACTGAAACCTCGTACACGTATTCTATTGATAAGTGCCGACATCAGTATGGAGTTTGATTTTTTATTCCCTACACTTGTGGATACTAAAAAGGCACCCACCCCACCCACACTTAAATATTGTATTTGCTACTCATCCATTATTGATTAGCGAAGTCAATACAATTTGAGAGGGATATTCTATGGGTAAATCTTGACATCATTATAGGGCCAGATTATACATGTACCACCTTGTTGGTTTTTAATAGGGTGAGCCATCCTAAAATTTTAAAATCACTAATGCTCCATTATTCATGGATGAATCTCAAAAAAGCTGTAGATTATATTATTATTGGTAATGCTTGACATCATTGCGGAGCCCAATTCTCGATTTACTGACATGGTGGGTTTAGAAGATGGCCCACACTTATTGTTCTTAAATTGCTATGCCTCCATTATTGGCAACGTATCTTGAGAAAACTTAAAGGTTGTATACTAGCGGTAACTATCTATATCATAATGGAGCCGACTTTCGATTCACCGTATGACTGGGTTTAGACGGGTGCACGCCCTTAATTTTCATTGTGGAGTTTGTCTAGTATTTCATTGCAGATATGACTGTTATATTATGGGTTAAGGCGCAATTGACATTCCCACGAGATTAATAGAATTCAATAATATACAGAAGTAAGATTATAATTTAAAATAATAATTGATATTCTTGGATCAATATGCTGAGTAGAATTCAACGAGAAATCATTGCTTGTTCAGATACGTGGACAGCTATCTACGTACATTCAGCTGGTAGGATAACTTGGTTCTGTATGTAACATGGTTGCCATTATCTACTTTAACTTTTACATTGGGCGACTGTCATGTCATTGACTAGTCGGTTACCACATCTTTTGACTTTTACAGCCTGGCGTCACGATGCAGAAGTTGATGTCTGTAGGTGACATTGTACTGCTTATGTTGGGAGCGCTGTGTGTTTCTTCCCAGGGTAAGTACCTTGCAATGTATTAATGTACATACATTTGCACATCACAAAGTAATCTGCACAACATATTTAACATAGACGATATGCATGTTTCAGTCTCCGTATGAATTATTGAAATATCTTACTCTTTGTACATTTGGTCTTCTATTTGAATGCTTAAAAGTATAAGTCTCCAAGCAAGGTCGCCACAGGCGGAAAGGCACAGGTGGAGACTGATATTACATGGCCACGAAAGAAATGCTCTACTATTTGGAGTGTAGAAGCTGTTTACAAAGGGTAGTAGAGACTAAATGCCAGTATAAACAATAAATGCTGACACATAATTCACCTTTCCAGAGTACCCACCCATCATATGACGTCATAATGAACTGCGTGGTGTGTACAATGACATCATAATGAATGACGTCATGAATGACGTCGATAAGTACGTCACGAACGCATATTTGATGACTGTCTATGGGCTGTTGTACAAATTGTTTGCTTTTACTATTTAATAAATATTCTGTTGGATATTTTGAAACTAATTTGACTGGGCGCTGTTGCTGCCTATGGCAGCAACAGCACCCAGTCAAATTAGGTACAAAATATTCAACAGCTTCCCTGTATAGTTTTCACGAAATTGAAAGCTAGGGCATTTGCGGATCGATCAATCCAAACACGGCGAGGTGTGGGTGGAGCTTAGCTAGTGATGGGCGGGGCATAGCTAAAAATGGAAAGGTCCACTACTCATCCTAAGTTACATATGCCTATTAAACCATTTATGATGATACGCTTACAGGCTTAGCGAATTTGTGTTTCAGTGGACCTTTCCAGTTTTATCTATGCCCGTCCATCTCCAGATATGCTCCACCCACGCTTCGTTCGTGTTGGGGTCGATCCATACCTGTATTCCATGACTATCAATTTCCTAAAAAGTATACATTGATTGTACAAGGATGCATACAAGAACAGGCTGCATTTGTGCACGCCATATGTGGTCAATTCACCTTTCCAGAGTACTCACCCATCATTTGACGTCATAATCAACTCCGTGATGTGTAGAATGACACCATAATGAGTGACGTCATGAATGATGTCGATAAGTACGTCACGAACACATAGGCAGCAACAGCACCAAGTCAAATTAGTTACAAAATATTCAACAGCTTCCCTGCATAGTTTTCAGGAAATTGATAGTTAATCCCAACACGGCGAGATGTGGGTGGAGCTTAGCTAGTGATGGGTCTGGCATAGCTAAAAATGGAACGGTCCATTATGTCACGCCACCTTGTAGCAATGTGGCTTGGGCGGGTCAATGGAAAAGTCGAGCTCTGGTCGATAAACTAGGTCAAAGTGATCAGCTGACGGGATTTTCAACGCGATGACGGTAGAGATATATTCTCTGGATTATAATGTAGATTTCAGATTGAATAAGCCTGTATGCAGGATGGTTAAAGACATCGCGTGATAATGCAGATCTTGAGTTGGGACAGCCACTGTTCTGAATAATCGTTCTGGCTAATGAATTTAAAATGGAATGACTGAATTTAGATAGGGGAGTGGGGTGCACTGAATACAAACTTAGCTGCATAAACAAAACATGTCCATTACGGAAACAAAAGTGAACGTTTACTACCCAACTATGCTGCTGTTTATATGCATACTCCCGTGTATACTGTTGACCCACAGAAGATTGCCAGGCCAAAACATATGTACAATTTGAGGGAAAGGCTGGCAGACTGACTACATGACAAAGAATGCGCAATAGCTTCGAAGCCAGCAACTGAATACCCGCTCAGGCACAAATAATCTGAACACCGAAATGTACAAGCCAACTGCAATTATCAGTTTTGAAACTGCATGCCAACCTGTCCTGGCGGAATTCCATCAGAAAACGACGTTTCAGGCTCTCTTAACGACTCAAGTCCAAATCAATTAACCTGTGCTAAAGGGCAAGAGATCCCCAGGTACGATCACAGCAACCATATGCTTGTGATACATGATACAATACTTTATCTTTCTTACGTGACAGAATTTGGACGTCACGCGTGATTGCTGAAGATGAGCAGTGACAATTTTCACACATGAAAATCTGATTTTGATGTTAACGGCTGTTCTGATTGTCGGGAGTTATAACGTCGTCAATAATTGAATCTGCTTGGTCGGGAGCTCTTTCTATTATTCTCTCTCTGCCAATCACATTCGAATATTTTTGCGGGGGAAAAGTCACCGTGGCCTTATTCAAATATTGATGACATCATTGAAGACGTCATAACCCTTGCCCAATCAGAACAGGAGACCTCCATCACTTCCACACATTTTGGTCACGTAGTTCTTTTGATGTGTGCCGATGACTAACAGTTGTAAAGATGTCTGCGTGGTCAAAGTTAAGGGTCATGTGACCCGTTATGACCAATCAGAACAGCTGCCTTTATGGTCGACACGGCTCAAGCAGTTGATCTATTGAAACGTGTCAATGATGATTGGTAGGCGTAATGAGCTGTGAAAGTGTTAGGGGCGGGGTCTGGTAAAAAAATTGATGACGTTGTGCCACTTGACCAATCGTGGGAGCAGCTTATATGGTCATGACTGCTCGAGACGTAGGTATATTGACAAAGTGTAACGTGGTGTGAAATTTCTAGGTGCAGGAGGGTTTAAACCGACGTCCCATGACCCTTGACGGCCTATCAGTGTGTCTTTTAGCTCTGAAGTGTCTAGCTTCAGATAGCGTGGCCTTCTGAGCTGCTGTGTAGGTGTTTGTATTTAGTTGGTGACATGCAAGGCTCAGTTACTCCCGATGAAAGGCATTGAAAGTGTACAAGTGAGAATGAAGGCACTTGGACTGGTGACCATGCTGGCAATCGATCGACGTGGAATCTGCTGGAGAGTGTAATGGAATGGGGAATAATATGTATTGCATATTGCCTGATGTCTAAACTTAATACTGTATGTCATCTAACTTGGGTTTTTTCAAAATTAGTGCCCGACCACATGTGAAATGTGATCTGGCTTGCTTCCTAATGATGGCATTTGAAATATTGATGGATGACCACAAATATGGATCAAGTAATATTATAAATTCATAAACATGTGAATTGGCATTAGGCACATGCTTTCTATTCTAGGAATGCAATTCGTGGATGTGAAATGCTATCTCAAATTTTGATCTGCCTAAGGCAGCAACAGCACCCAGTCAAATTAGATTGAAAATAATCACCAGCATGTTTATTACATAGCAAAGAATTACAAAGACAAACAATTCATATAACATGTCGGAGTGTTTGAGATTTGATGAAGGTCTATGTGGAACCCTTTGTGACGTAATGATTGTGGCGTCATCATATACGCGCTGGGCTGATTATGACGTCATACGAGATCAGATGTTGGATGGATACTCTGAACAGGTGAATTGGGTATCACATATGATATCAAAATAGATCGAGCATATCGTATCGGCAGACGACATAATGGCAGTGAACCCCACCTACGCCCCCACCCCGAGCAATTGTTGTGAAATTTACATTTTTGTAAGGACATGGAACACGTTTTGCTCGTCTCTGGATGGAGTTGGTACTTCGATAGCTGGCCGAGAAAAGGATCAAGTCGTTTTTATAAAGTCAATACAATGTGAATTGGCATTAGGCATTCTGATAACTGTGTTGGCCCAGTGGATAAGAAAGGACTTACTATGGTGAAGATCCATATTTGATATTTGATTGGGTCTGAGCAGATAGTGTCTCTGATAGTGTAATACAGATATGCCGACTATAATGCTGAATGCACCATTTAAACAGGGATTCATCCCATTTTACCTTTGACAATGCTAATGCCAAAGTGGATAATATAATTGGAAATGGTTGGCCTGCAGAAGTCCGCCAGATCATCACGATTTGACCTATAGACGAGGCAACATGTGCATCTACATATGCTTATTCATCCATCCAAAAGGCACTTTATTTGTGCAGATGTAGATGTATGTTTGAGTGGATATACCTTAAGCTACTTATAGAGATTTGTGAATTAAATTATAATATTTTAATTGAACTAATTTAATCTCTTTTCAGCTACAACTTATAGAACTGCCACAGCTACGACACCACAAGGTGAGTGAATATAAGCATCTCCATGTAATAAATATTGTTATTCCGGTACATCGGATATTGAATTAGTCCCAAATTTCAATTTATCTACATTTGTGTTTTTATCATTGCTAAAAGCAGCATGGTGGTCTTGAACCATATTTTAGAATGTTAACTGATGCTTTGATCATTCCACAATATTAAGTTATTACCAGCGTAATTTAATACACACATGATCGCATGGTTTCACATTACTTTGCAAATAAAGTGTTCAATAATGCATTAAAGTGTAATCTACTGATGGAAACAATTTGAAGATTAACTTTATTTTATAGCAGATCATGATCATCATCATCTATTTATTCATTTTCAATATTAGCGCCAGCACCAATTTACAATGCCGACAAATTTGAATGTGAATAAATGATGGTGGTGCAAATCCAGGCATTTACATAGAGAATCTACGCATGCCTGCCAATCTGCCTTTACCTGTCAAACCTCTTCTGTTGTGTGGTAGAAAAAATGAGTAGTGATATTGCTAGCATGTGTGTTTGTGTGCGCATGAGGGAGTTTGGCAGATCCAGGCATTTACACCAGGTGGGTGCATGCCTGCCAATCAGTGGTGGCGGTGATGATGATGATGATGATGATGATGATGATGATGATCATGATGATGATGATGATTATTATTATTATATTATTATTATATTATTATTATTATTATTATTATTATTATTATTTTTATTATTATTGTGTCCGTGCTTGTCTGTATCTTAGACATTCATGAAGGCATCTCCTAATTCTTGACTCTGTTGTTCTAATCTGGTCGCGGCTGTTATAATGCGTTTATATCGGAGTGATTGACTGTATATGATTGATCATTCCATGTTTGTTGGGTGGGATGAAAGCTTGTGGAGGTACTGTTATCTGTATCGAGGCAACATGTACATCTACATATGCATATTCATCCATCCAAAAGGCACTTTATTTGTGCAGATGTAGATGTATGTTTGAGTGGATATACCTTAAGCTACTTATAGAAATTTGTGAATTAAATTATAATATTTTAATTGAACAAATTTAATCTCTTTTCAGCTACAACTTATACAACTGCCACAGCTACGACACCACAAGGTGAGTGAATATAAGCATCTCTATGCAATAAACAGTGTTATTCCGGTACATCGGATATTGAATTAGTCCCAAATTTCAATTTATCTACATTTGTGTTTTTATCATTGCTAAAAGCAGCATGGAGGTCTTGAACCATATTTTACAATGTTAACTGATGCTTTGATCATTCCACAATATTAAGTTATTACCAGCGTAATTTAATACACACATGATCGCATGGTTTCACATTACTTTGCAAATAAAGTGTTCAATAATGCATTAAAGTGTAATCTACTGATGGAAACAATTTGAAGATTAACTTTATCTTATAGCAGATCATGATCATCATCATCTATTTATTCATTTTCAATATTAGCACCAGCACCAATTTACAATGCCGACACATCTGAATGTGAATAAATGATGGTGGTGCAAATCCAGGCATTTACATAGCCTGCCAATCTGCCTTTACCTGTCAAACCTCTTCTGTTGTGTGGTAGAAAAAATGAGTAGTGTTATTGCTAGCATGTGTGTTTGTGTGCGCATGAGGGAGTTTGGCGGATCCAGGCATTTACACCAGGTGGGCGCATGCCTGCCAATCAGTGGTGGCGGTGATGATGATGATGATGATGATGATGATGATGATGATGATCATGATCATGATCATGATGATGATGATGATCATGATTATTATTATTATTATTATTATTATTATTATTATTATTATTATTATTATTATTGTGTTCGTGCTTGTCTGTATCTTAGACCGATCCAGTGTGGCACATGCCTTGCAATCAGAATTGTGCGATAGTGCTAGGTGTTCATGCTTTTTGTTAATGCCACATGAGTGTGTTGTTTTTAATACTTTTATCCAATAATGTTCCCTATTCAGCTTCTGTTGTTTGGAGTGTTTTGTGTCGTACATGTTGTCTATAGGTCGTATGCTAAGTTCCTTAGCTGAGTGGCGTGGTGCATTGAAGTGTCATGCGATTCTAAAATATGTGTTTTGTCTGATTGCATGAATGTGTTGGCTAAGTCTTTTCTTAAGAGTCTGCCCAGTTTCCCCTATGTACTGTGACCTGTATTGCTTACATTCAATTAGGTACACAATGTTGGTAGTGCTGCAGCTTATTTGTGATATGATTTGTGGCGTTTCCCTGTAACATAACTTGTGATTGTGTCTTCCGTGTTCATGTATTGTTTACAAGCTATGCAGTTAGTGCTGTTGCATTTGGTTATACAGCTGGAATTGAATTATGGTGCAATTGTCTCCATTATAGTCTTTGGTGGTGAAACTGGGTTTCTTATTTTCACTAGACTATAGTGGACGAGGTAGTCCCTAATGGATGTGTTTTGCTTGAAGGCGACTCCTGGGTATTCACGAAAAATGGGTATAGAGAAGGTGATGCACGTATATACTTTTCCAAGTATGTTATAATGAATTTTGAAACGTGTTCCAGTGTTGGGTAGTAGTGTAGTACGTAGGCTGGTCGAGATGTGGTCTGTTGTTGTTTAGGTTGTTTGTAGAGCATGCTTTCTCTGGTGATATTTTGTGTTTTTAAAGGATGCCCATAATTTCTTGTTTCTTGTAAACTCGATTCATGAAGGCATCTCCTAATTCTTGACTCTGTTGTTCTAATCTGGTCACGGCTGTTATAATGCGTTTATATCGGAGTGATTGACTGTATATGATTGATCATTCCATTTTTGTTGGGTGGGATGAAAGCTTGTGGAGGTACTGTTATCTGTATCTAGGCTTCATGTAAATGTCAAATTTTAGCTGATTGTTGTCCTTATATAATAATATGTCCAAGAAAGGAATTTACTCTTTGGAATACTCAAGATCAAATTTTATTATTGGATGTTGGCTATTCATATGTGCTTGATATTTGAGTAATTCATCTTCGTTAGAGTTCCAAAGGAAAAATAGGTCATCTATGTATCTTACTAAATCTTCGGCTGAACTACCAGTCCATCCTGATAGCTTCTTGGTTAGTATGCTGTGAACACATTTGTTTGCATATTTGACTGCGAATTTGGCTTCCATTGCTGTACCATGGGTTTGGATTATTGAATTGAAAACTGTTCTTGTTGAGTATGTACGTCATCAGTTGAGCTAATTCTTCTGGTAGGATTGGTATGGGAGTGGTGATGGAATCAGTGTCTAACATGTTTCGACTGGCATTATCTTGTGTCTGTTTATAGTGTTGAGTAACATTGTGTATGACTTCTTCATGTGGAGTGTTTGTGTATAGTGATCTAATGTCCATAGTTACGAGGAGTGTATCTGTGTCTGTTGTGATGTTTTGTATGTGGTGGATGAACGCTGTTGTGTCTCGGAGTAGGTTATGGATATCTTTCTCAGCATCTGTAAGTAGACAATCTGTGAAATTCGTTAATGCGTGATGTGGGTGCATCACAATTTGATACAATGGGTCTATCTAGTGGTGGGATCTGACCTTTGTGCATCTTGTGGTTAATATATAGTTGTGGGGTTCTAACCTTGAATTCGGTTAGGTATCTGTGTGTGTTACTAGTAATTGCACCTGTGATGAGCAATTGGTCGACATATACATCAATTGTTTCTTTGTATTCTAAGGGGGGATTGTGGTCTATTTTGGAGTAATATGTTTCATCCGTGACTTGTCTCTCCACTTCTGTTATGTAGTCAGATTTATTGAGGAAAACTATGGCCAAGCCTTTATCTGCTGGCCTAATGGCAATATCTTTGTTATCTGTCAGTTGTTTGAGGGCTGCTTTTTCTTGTTGCGAGAGGTTAGCGACTGGTCTTTTAATCGGTCTATTGGTTATTAGTTTTATTAGTGCAGACTTAAAGGGGAACACAAGAAGGGTTACCATCGTTTGCATAAAACACGCAGTTCTATTGTAGAGCCCACATTTAAGCTACTGTATAAAGCTTCCCCCCGACATTTGTATATAAATCCGAGTAAAATGGTGTTAAAAAAACGCTATGTTGCTATAGTTTTCTGCGAGTTAATTAAACCTATGACGTCATAGGTTGAATCCCATCCGACAAGAACCATAATAACGGCACTCTGAAGACAGGAGTGCATGCATTTGGATGGTGATATCTCTATCGGTGATAATGCTATCGACACCATTTATATATGTACAGATTGAAGAGATTAAGACGTGTATCACACTATCGCAAATTTATGGAATGTATTTGTTATTTTCACACATTAATTGCCGAACCTTAAGATGGCCATTTTCTATGAAGATACCTGCCAATTACATTAACATTACAAAATCTCAGGAAGTTTTGAGGCTAGTATGAAAACATAAGTACCTAAAGATGGACTGGATGTATGTACAAACTATTTAAACTCTCATATTAATAGATGAAACTTTAATAACATTATCTGCCGTAGCCCCAGTGAGAGCATTGATTCAATAGTGGCAATTATATTGAATTGCCTATACTATCGCGTCATTCATTTATCTTAAGATCAAAACTTCATGTCAAAATTGGCACCATCAGAGAAATCAGACAAAGGACTGTTAGTATATATTCCTCAACATTTCCGCAAATATAGTTTATATATTCCTAAAAACCGCTGAGGAGAATCCCCTTATAAAACGCAATTCGCAATTTTATTGCGATAGCGTTGGATGACAGCGAGAAAAACGTTCAACTTATGACGTCATACACCTTCATCCGGGAATAGAAATTTAACCCATGTACCACATTTTTAAATAACGAAGATAGATATTTCTAATTTGAGCACAGATCTTAAAATTATATTTTTGAAAACGTTACGGTCTGTAGATTCATTTTATACACAGTAATATAGAGGGTCTGGTGATTCCCTTTAAGCTTATTGAGTGCCAATGGTGTGCTCCTAGGACGCCAGTCTGAGGAAACCTTGAATTTTGGAGGTGGTGTATTCTTTTCCTCCAGATTGTTGCTGTAGAAGTAGTGTTTGCATTCTAGTTTTCTAATGATTTGGTCTATTTGTTCTATCTGTTTTTTGGAGCTTGAAATGGTGGTGTAGGGACAAATGGTAATCCTTGTTCAAAACTGTACTTTCTGTCTGATTGAGTTTGTGGTCGGATAGGTTGATTACAAGGGTTTGGATTGATTTGGTTTTTATTAGATTACGTTGTTTTCTGTGTTTCTGAGTCTAGGATCCAGATTTCAAACGTATAGTTGGCTTATTATTTCCAATAGTAGTTTCTTTACATTCCCATTTTTTTAATGTTTTATTGCTTCTGCGTATGTCTTCCAGCTTGCTCATGTGTGTTTGATTGCTGTTGTTTGTTTTGCCAGCGTGTGGTTTGTTGGTGGGTGTTTATGGGAATTCTCATATGGGTGGTTCGTAGGTTTCATAGTAGTGTGCCTTGTTTGCTTATTTGTGATCGCATTTGGTTTTGTTCGTGATGAGGCTGGATGTGGTTGGGTGATCTGTTGTTGTGGTAGAAATATGTCTTCCGGTTTTTGGGATGGGTTGGTCTTGGCTGGTATCTTGCTTGATGTGGAGTGTTTGGGATACGTGCTGTTTGGATGTAGTGTGGTGGTAGTTGCTGTATTTGAGGGTTCTTGTAGTTTTTCGAGTGGTGGAAGTGTGGTTTGATTTGTGTCGGCAATTGCTGTGCACATGTGGGCTTTGGTAGTTTTTTGAGGGGCGTAGGTGTGGGTTGGTTTGTACAAGAGTGATGTGTTCATTGCCTCGTAGCTGCATCCTGTTTTGTGTAGGATGCGGGATTCGATTTTGTGTTGGATGTGTGACTGGTAATGGTAGCAGTGGTTTTCTGTGTGACCTATTTAGATGTGCATCTGGTAGTAGAAATTGTTTCTGATGCTCTTGTTGTTTGGGTGAGGTCTTTTGTGTGGTTGGTTTTAGTCTTAGGCTCCTAAGCTGTGAGATTCTTAGGCTAGGTGTCTTCTCGCTTTGTCGTTTGTTTAGCTTAATTTCTTTCTGAGTGTGTAGTCCTGTTTTGGCATATTTTGCTGCTATCATGTGTGCCTTGGCTATTGTTCAGTCTGCTTCGTGCGTGTGTAACGTAGCGAAGTTCTCTTCAATCATGTGGCACTGATTTTGTGGTGTTGTAGTTGTCTGCTGTAATGTTCTAGTACGGTGTGTTGGATGGAAATGCTAGCTGCTTCTAAGATCCTGTCAATCGCTGTCTCAATCTCATCATTGGGATCTACTATGACTAGTGTGAGGTTGGGCTTGATTAAGTTGTGTTGGTACTAATCGCATGCTCTATGTTCCAAATGTGATGTTCTAGCTGTTCGGTCTTGAATAGGGATCTGTAGAGCTGCTCGTAATCGTTTTCGTGGAACATCTTAAATCCATATTCTAATTCTGCATTGCTGAAAATGTGTGGAAGGTGTGTTTGCATGCCTGCATCTTTAGATGTATCTGTGATTGATGTACCATTTGTGTGGGGCGTCTGTGTAGCCGTTGTGTACCCTGTCATTTCCTGACCAGATTCTTGACGTGTCTGAACAAAGGAATGGGCCATGGGCTCGTGAAGTTGAGGGAAGACTGCAACAGTGTTTCGACGTCGTTGCTGCTGAAGCATTCTGTCACATATCTTGCTATTCAACTTTCATGTTGGCAAAGGTCTTGCCGACAACACATAACCAACACAAACCAATTGGTCGGCTTGAGAACCAGGAAATTCTGAAAGCATTTACTGAATTGAGTGAATGCCTGGAGTCCAGAGCAGCTGCAGAATTGTACATATTGACGGATCCTCAATGTGATCCCGTAAATAACATTTTATTCAGACAGATTGTCACATTGATTTTGGTTACGTCAGCTTTTTATATCGAGTCATTTGATGTAGATCCTCAAAGTCAAGATGTTGGTGAGATTCTAGTTGAGACAGATCTTCACAGTGAAACTGACGAGAATGTGCCATTTGAGATACATTCTAAACGTTAAACTGTTGTTAATGTTCGGGTCGAGTAAGATTTTCACAATAAAATGCTGCTGGTGTGATATTGGAGATATATCTTGAATGTGAATCTGTTGATAATGTATGTGTAAAATGTGAGAAGTGAAGCTCGTGATAATTTGTTAAATAGTGTAGATGTTGGAAGTTCCCATATTGATAATATTTTGAATGATGAATTACGTCTAGTTGACGAGGAATACATACATTTGTGCGATCTATATGAGGGTGTTGTGCAGAAACAAGACACTATAGAGGATGTCGCCGAATGTAAAGCACTGTAGAAATTACACGAGTCAATGGACAAGTACAAATATATGCTTGCAACCAATTCGGGAACCGCTAAGTCTTGGCTTCAGTACATGGCATACATTGGCACGCTCACCCTATTTATAAGAGCCGAAAGGACAGGTGATTGGCAGTTACATTACTTATTACTGATGATTGATTTAGAACGTGGACCACAAGACATCCTCAAAGTTGTTCGGTGCAAGTACACACATCCATGTGGAACAATGGTATGCTCATGTCGTAAAAATGGCCTCAAGTGTGCTTCGGCATGTGGTAATTGTTATAGTGATGGATGTAGGAATTGTTTCTGATGATGATAATGACAGTGAATACGATATATTGATAATTGGATAAAAGATGCGTGTGTACGATCTCTGAGTAACTCCTCTAAAGTTAAACATTAGCAACAGTTCCACTTTTACGTATTCAAGGATACATCACAAACGATGTATTACCATATGTTATGTGCTTTTATCACTGAAATATCATTGTCGCAATTTAAAAAATAACCATTCATAAAGGTCTTGAGGATATTGAAACTAATTTGACTGGCAGCTGTTGCTTCAAATTAGATTTTAAATATTCAATAGGATATAGCACATGTCTATAGTAGTATGGACGGCTGAATATAGTAATTAGATCACAAATAATGTATCATATTTATTTTCTCGATTTGTAAGTGTTACAGGTGCTTGCATGTAATGTGTACTTAATTCACACCAAAATTCTTGAAAATAAAATTGTTACATTATATAATTTTAGAGGTTTAAATTATGTGCCTAGATGTAAGGATACCAAACAAATCTTAAAATACGATGATTACATTACATTTTAATTAATATAATTTTTTAAACTATGACTTAAGTTAGAGGCACGGGTCCCTAATCCAACTTGACAACAATAAAGATTATATTAATGTATGTGATATGAAATCATCCTATGTTAAGATTTATTTCGTTTCATCACATTTAAATACACAATTTAAGCTTCTAAAATTACACAAATTTAGCAATTTTATTTTCAAGCATTTTGTGTGAATATGCACCTTTAATTAACTAATTTGCATATTAGTTATTTGAATTTGTTTTAATTTAATTAGCTGATTGTTAAATTTTTATTTTATCATATATATGGTATATGAATCAGGAAATATAAACAAGTTAGATAACAAACACATTAATGATATAACAGATTAAATGCTTTATACCACCCAAAGCTCGTTGTATACATATTAATTAACTAATTTGCATATTGTAAGATTTCCCCAAAACGGATTTTAGCGCATTTTGGATATCTTATAGAGGATGAAATTCCAGTTCCAAAATCAGCTTGATAACAATTTCTACGTGGTTAGGCTAGTTTTTTGGGTTCACCTACCGCACTATTAGCTTGTGATGTGGAATAATATGCCCCATATTCTAGGGCCATTTGCGATTACATGATGCGATTGTGACGACGATGGTGATAATATATATGACGACAAGTTGAAATCTAAATTTGCATTTGATTTATATATAATATAATTATATATATAATTTTGTCAAAATAGATTTCTTGCATGTAAATAATAGTATGTTTGTTTGTTCATCATATTCCATATTACAATTTGTTAAATCTGTGTTAAATCGTTGGCAATAGAATAGAAAGTGATTATCATCATCAACAGCATTACATTTATCACATAATATCATCTCAGTCTATTCCTAGCGATCTTGGGACCATGTGAGTTGCCATATGGTTGCAGATTGCGAGGTGATGTATATATGAGTCTCCGCTCCCTGGTGGATATGTGGGTGGGACGTGGTGGGTCGGGAGGGGGGTCAAGTCAGGTGAATAAGACAAGTCAATATGACATTGTAAATTACAGCGGCACAGTTCTTGGGATACTTCGTTGCTGCTTGCAGTTATATTTATATTTATTATTTATCTGTATCTAACACTTAATAAAATAAGTAACAATTGATCTGGAAAATGGAATCTTGATCAAATAAATGTAGGCCTAACTATTTACATCCCCTGGGTGTTTTCACAGTCAAACCAAGCAATTTGATTGGTTCCTGGAGTGTTACATGTTGCACTTCATTTGGCATATGGTACTAGTTTTAGCTCAATATCGCTAAGCAATTGGAACCTACTTGGTTTTTAGTAATCAATTTCAGAGCATACAAAGCAGCTATTTTAATAATGAATGTTTTAGGCCGCAACTTGCCATAAAATATCAGAGCAAGTGCATATACTTACTGTAATTTTATTTTGCTAACTAGCGTTTTACAAACCACGGAATAATAATAATAATAATAATAATAATAATAATAATAAAAATAATAATAATAATAATAATAATAATAATAATAAACCACGGAATAACAATAATAATAATAATAATAATAATAATAATAATAATAATAATAATAATAATAATAATAATAATAATAATAGTAATAATAATAATAATAATAATAATAATAATAATAATAATAATAATAATGAATAACAATAATAATAATAATAATAATAATAATAATAATAATAATAATAATAATAATAATAATAATAATAATAATGTACGTGCCAGCTTTCTATTAAATCAGACGATATTTCTCAGAATGATTGTTTTAAGTCTTGGTGATTTATAGTCAAAGTCAGATGGTGAAATCAATGTCATAAACGCCAGTGTCAAAAGGTGGAGCAGGCTAAAATCGATATCAGGTTACTCTGGAAAACCCGCACAAATCAGAATTCTTTTCCGAATATTTTATCGTATATAGTCATTTATTAGTATGTGCAATCTACCGTTGATGTTTTTCTTCTAAATTTGTTAAACGTAGCATAGAATATTAGCACCCTATTTTATATTAGGGGGTTTTCTGTGGCATTTCAATCTCGACTATATTGACAATAAGGAGGTGTGAAACTAGTTCTTTATAACAACAGAATTGGCATGATTATTGTTATTACCAAAGTCCATATATATTTCTAGCAAAAGAATTGCATTGCTAGAGACTATTGTAGGTTCGATACAAAAATATGTTTATTTTACACAAACACGGCATCATGTTTTGTTGCACTAATTATAATTTTGTTTTTTAGGTGGTGGAGTAAAGAGTACTCTCATACCCGCTGGTACTATCACGACTAATGCCCCTAGCACTAGTCATAGTAGCACAATTCGATTGGTCAATGGAAGGTCTCCATATGAAGGGCGTGTGGAAGTTTATTATTCTGGTCGTTGGGGAACGATCTGTGATGATAGCTGGAACAATAATGCCGCCAGAGTTGTTTGCAGAATGCTAGGCTACAGGTGTGTATACTTGGATCAACGCACAGAAATAATACCTGTAAATAGAGGGCCACATTTTTATCTATGCCCTGCCCATTTTTATCTAAGCTCTGTCTACTTGTTCCATCCATGTGTTGGAATATATATATATATATGAACACATATTAAATTTTCCAATAGAGCTAGCGAAGTTTAGGTATGCTCCGCTCATCTCTAGCTAAACTCACCCATGCTTCTGAAGTGTTGGGATCGATCAATCCCTGCACCTGGCTGAATCTCCTTTTCCAGAAAACTACACAGGCAAGCTGTTGAATCTTTTGAAACTAATTTGACCGTGTGCTGTTTCTGCCTATGGTGCCCTGTCAAATTAATTCCAAATTATTGAACACCATGTTTATTAAATAGTAAAGACATACAATTCCTACAACAACCCTTAGTCCATCATCAATCAAAAGCTTGTGATGCACTTATGTACGTAGCTCATGACTTTATGATTCTGATTGATAGCTAAACGGGAAGTTCCATTATTCTGAATTTCAACGTGATCCTTGTATATATGTTTGAAATATAAAATGTTAAACTAATTAAATTCTCATTGATCACTTACATGTGAAAACGTTTGTCAGATTGGATCTATAGATTTCAATGAAATTATCAAGGCATTAGTAGATTGTGAGTGGTAATGAAAGGAAAACGATCCTTGGTGATTCAAACTCTGTCTTTTATTGTTAGCGCTGGGACTGCTACTTGCTGCGCTCATTTTGGATCAGGATTCGGTTCCATCTGGCTAGATAACGTCATATGTTTAGGAAATGAATCAGATATTGTGGACTGTCACCATAGGACCTGGGGCCAGCACAACTGTGCCCACTCTGAAGATGCTGGAGTCCGTTGTCGTGGTGAGTATATACTTTGTCTGTCATACTGTTTTAGCTTTCTTCTGTAAGCATTGCTGTATGTACGTGGATCGACTGCTGAACATTTCTGCTTATTGCATAATACCCCCACTACCTGCCACACACTACCCACCCCAGTCCCAGAACTCCACACCTCCCACCCCATCCCAAAAATTTCAAAATGTTTAAGACGAGGCAGCACTAAACATGTACTCGCGCAATGACAGTCAGCAGAACGAAATCCAATATGACCAGTCTGGCCATTTTGAAAATCTTATTCACTGGTGAAAATTGCATACAGATTTAAAGGACGGATAGACAACTGTGTGCCTTTTATGAGTGCTGTACGAGCATGATCTGTATCAGAATTTGCATAGATAATTATGGCATGATGAACATTGTTATTGCATTACACATTTCTACATATGTCATTACCTCCCACACATTTCCACGGTGCAGTGTATCTCAGTATAACATTTCTGCAGTTGCATAGGTTTGAAACACATCCTTGACACGTCCACACTTGTCTACAACTACTTGGGATATGACTGTACATCATTAACCTCGGGGCTAGTGTTGCCTCACACCATGGAATGAAAGGGTGCCCATGGAATATGATAGTGTATTGTATCACTTGTTGACGTTGTATCGGATGGTGTCATTTTCTAGGTCACCTATACCCAGTTTACATAAGAGCATACGATTATCTATGAACAATTTCCAGGCAGGTTTCTTGAGATGTCCAGCTATATATGAAAATGTATCTCACCCTGTTTGTGTCTGAATGGCGAGCCTCCTTCAAATTTCCTATTTAAAAAGTGAAGATTGGAGATCCTCATGAATACTGTGGACATGAATATATTTTTGATTATTTTGATGCCCCAGTCTTCATCCTTAACTTAATGCCACGAAGTTCATCATAATGTGCCAGGAAAAAAATAAGAGCACCGTTGTCTTGTGCAGACATTACAACAGAAGTATGTGCTGTAGTGATACAACGCAGTACAATTCTGTTGTATGTTTTTTCGCACTCAGCTTGTAATTAGCTAATGTCTAGGGATATGTCTGCTCACTTGACCCCATTTTCCTCATGGAAAACTCCGGATATGATGAAAATTGTTTTGTTTCCGGAGCACTTATGATGAGCTGCCCTACAACGAGATGAATTAAATTTGCCTTAGTTTGGGTAAGCGCCAGAAAGTTTGAAGAATGTGCAGGAGTGGCACAGACCTGTCCTCAATTATTTTATGGATTGGTCTGTAGCCTTTGAATATTTTCACTCTCATCAAATACTCAATAGAACATGGACCATACCTGTCTAAATCTATGTCAATGCGATTAAATTGCTCACCAGAAAAAAGGACCTATCGAAGAAAGTTTGCTGCAGGATCCCCAAAGGTTATGCATCCGGAAAGTGTTCATAGTGCCTTAACATATTCGTGGCCTCCAATCACGAGAGATTATGTGCTGTTAAGTACATCAGCGATGTACACGGACAGTCGATATGCTAACCCATATATCATTAAAGATTATTTCCCATCCTCAGATTGCCATACACCCTAGACAAAACAAATGGGACTGGCATTAGCTGCTGATACAAAATTGTGTTCAAATCCACGGTCTTCCCTACTGCTGTAGTAAAACGCTGTAATTAATATGTTTCTTTGAGCTTTAAATCATTCTGACAGATTTGTCTTTCCTCTTTGTTTCATGTTATACTACATAGACAGTTGAAAGTGTTTGAGGCTGTGTTGTGTGTAATGAATCACGAAATTTAACATAAGGATTTCCGTCATTTGGCTTCATAAGTCTTTCTCGCACACAAGTATTCAATTGCTCACAGTCAACGTCTTCCACATTAAGAATTGCTTCCTGAATCATGTATATAGTCAAATCCATTGTTACGATTTTATGCAATGTGCTCGACATTTGGTCAGCAGACGCTATTTGGAATTGGCCAGAAGTACAATACTTTCACTATTATGATCTTGCTAGTTCATTGATGGGCTAGATTCGTTACATGCCATTTGGTCATCTAATTCAAGGTTATACATATGTGACCATATGGGGTGAAGATTGGGCATATTCTTCCGAAGGCATTCAGATGAAGATTGCCAAGACCATCCCTCTGAGCTCTGATAAAGTGTAAGAGGATAAACACCATGTTCATATACTGGCACCAGTATTGAAAGGTGGGCCTGCTTTCTGATCCAGCCATCGCAGATTCTGCCCTCATTTCCTGAAAATTAAAAATATAGTGTTCAAGGCCATGAGACTCTGAATATTTTTGAGAGATTTACTGAGGGCATTGTCATATGCTTGGAGGCAGCTAAGTAACTGTCATAACATATGCTCCGCATTGTTTGCAGAGTAATCTTTTGAACTCGAATATGCTTCGGCATAGTGTTAGCCACCAGTAATGCGTTCTACTGTGCATGATCCTAAAATGTTGAGAGCGATATGAAATTATCAGAGCAGTAACAGGTAGACGTTCGCATGTATGTAATGGACATTTCCAGGTTTAGCTGTGACCCGCCCACCTCTAGTTAAGCTCCACCCACACATCGCTCATGCTGGGATCGATCGATCGCTGAACTCCCTAGTATTAATTTCCAGAAAACTATACAGGTAAGCTGTTAAATATTTTGAAAGTAATTTTGCTGGGTGCTGTTGCTACCTATGGCAACAGCACTCAGTAAAATTAGTACCAAAATATTGAACCGCTTACATGTATAGTTTGCTGGAAATTAATACTGCCCATGGCAGCAACAGTGCCCAGTCAAATTGGTTTCAAAATATTCAACAGAATGTTTATTAAATGGTAAAGACATAAAATTCATAAAACCTATCAAGCATTAAATACGGACTAAATCGAATCATCCATGCCATAATTAATTATGACGTCATCCTATAGGTCACCTAGTTAATTATGACGTCATAGGATGGATAACCTGGAAAGGTCGATTATATGGTAGATCCGCGTAGGTTTAGCTGAGCTCCAAGCACACTCGGTGAGACAACAAATGCCTATGTTTTACTCTGTATTCTGTTTGCTATGTGCAAGAATGGGGCAATTGGTTACGTTGATAAAAGGATACAAATGTATTAAGTGCCAACAAAATGTGTCTAGTTTCGAAGAAATATGGTAAATTCAGCCGGAAATATAGAGCAGATAGCGTATTACTGAACCCGGGTGTCTCGATAATTATGAAACTACTTCTTAAATAACAACCTTTTCAGATGTTGGAACTTGACTAATATCTATAGGTATGTAAGCCAGCTATGATAAATAAACGCTCGTAACAATCTCTCCCATATTTTGCCCTGATCACATCCGTGTTCCAAACGAAAACACTTTTTTTTAATACAAAAATGCACATTATCGAAGATCTATCATTCTGATCTGTGCGAAACCCTCAGTGGCCGCGTGCGTGTATGTGTACATGTATGACTGCATGTGTGAAGATTAAAAGTGGCCATAACTCCGGTGTGAGATATAATTAAGTTTATACCGAAATGCTTCTCTCTCCAGATTGATAAATGACATATAACGTTTTGTCTAGTGTGTGCGTGCGTTCGTGCGTGCGTGCGTGCGTGCGTACGTACGTGCGTGCGTGCGTGCGTGCGTGCGTGCGTGCGTGCGTGCGTGCGTGCGTGAGCGTGTGAGTGACTGAGTGAGTGAGTGAGTGAGTGAGCGTGCGTGCGTGCGTGCGTACGTGAGTGTGTGTGTGTGTGTGTGTGTGTGTGTGTGTGTGTGTGTGTGTGTGTGTGTGTGTGTGTGTGTGTGTGTGTGTGTGTGTGTGTGTGTGTGTGTGTGTGTGTGTGAGAGAGAGAGAGAGAGTGTGTGTTTGCGTGCGGGCGTACGTGCGTAAGTGCGCGTGTGCGTGCGTAAGTGCGTGCGTGTGTGCGTGCGTGCGTAGGTGGGTGAGTGAGTGAGTGAGTGAGTGAGTGTGTGTGTGTGTGTGTGTGTGTGTGTGTGTGTGTGTGTGTGTGTGTGTGTGTGTGTGTGTGTGTGTGTGTATGTGTGTGTGTGTGTGTGTGTGTGTGTGTGTGTGTGTGTGTGTGTGTGTGTGTGTGTGTGTGTGTGTGTGTGAGTGCGTGCGTGCGTGCGTGTGTGCGTGTGTATAAGGTCTGGGCGCATGTCACGTGTAAACCATAGAAATGTACTATATTAACTAGAAAGAGCAATAGCTTTTCTGCTCTATACATTAGATTGATTTTATGGTCTGCCATATTGGTGTTCTCATCCGGCATGTCAGCTAATGATAAACTGTAACAAAACTATGTTTAATAATCAGGCTGCAAAAGCTATATCTGCTGCATCAATGACGAAATGTCATCAAATTTAATAAGTAAATACATACATGTTGCTTTAACAACACTTTGTCTGCAAGTATGTGTCTTAAGATTGATTAAAGTTGTTACAACCATAAAACCGTTATAAACAGAACCCTGATGTATCAAGAAGGTTGTCATGCTCACAATGATGTCGAAAACAAAATTAGTCACATATAGAAACAGTTGTGCCATGTTAAACAGTTGCTATCTAGCTGATAATGTTACTGTGCCAATAAAGCTGTTGCTAAATTAGCTATAAAGATAACCCATTCATAAAGAATTTGCAACCAGAAATGTTCTGCATCCACAACGATGTCATGTTCAAAGCTTTTGCGAAAATAAAGCTGCTGAACTCAAAGATGTTGCAAACAGAGCACTGTTACAGACAGAATGGTGTTGCATAAAAAAAATGTTGCAAATTTTCTGTGAGCAGGGACAACAATAAGAGCAACACCAGTGATAGCAAAATCAGCAACAGTAAGAGTAAAAACTGCAACAGCATTCATTTGAATGATGCTGAATATGTAAATGTCATGGACCGTAGCAAATGACAATTATCCCTCATGCAACTTAATGTCAGTAATAAATCAGCACTATCTGTCCTTTCTCGGAGTCATATCTATAAGCTTGTCAACACTGCAGTGATAATTTCAAGGCAAATTTCATTCTAAATTCAAGCGAAGCCGGCTCCAAAAAGAATGCAAGACTGCATGCAATTGTTTGTAAAATATTTTGATCGAATGTTGCTGTTGTTGTGAGTAGCACAACTTTCAGTCAAATTGTTTTCAAAGTTAGCATGATTATTAATATGCCATGGCGAATTACCACAATAATCATACGAGGATCAGCATTCGTCTAATTACATGACAACCGTGGCTGATGTTATTGTCATCGTCGCCATCAACATTGACATTGCCATTAACATTGCCATCGCCATCACCATTGATGTTGTCAGCATTATTATTATTATTATTATTATTATTATTATTATTATTATTATTATTATTATTATTATTATTATTATTATTATTGGTTGTATTCAGGCGCAGGTGGGTGGTTGTTTCTCCGTCAACATCCCAATCCATACAGGCCTAGTTTGACGCCCACTGACCTAAATATACACCGACAATGAAATAAAATGTCCTGAAAAATGAAGTGCACCATAAAAGCTGTTGCTATCCATAAAGGTGTTGTATTCATAACCCTATTGATAATTAAAGCTGCTGCAACGAGAATGCGATTGCGTCCATGTTTTTGCATCCAGAAATCCATTGCAAATAATAAAGCTGTTATATGTATTAACCGGTTCACCAACTAATTTCCCATATCTTATTTTCAAGGCAACCATACAAGAAAACTGTTAAAAATTTGAAATTACTATTTTTGAAAAGTTACCAATAGAATGACTGGTATGCTTATCGTGGCAGTCATTCCAGTGGCACATTTTCAAAGATAGTCTTCTCTTTACTCTGCAAATGGTCATTTCTGAAGACCACGGCAGAAGCCGTTATGGCTGATATGACCACTAAAGGATTAAATGGCATCTAATACAGATTACCTACCAAACTTAATCATTAACCCCATGAAATTAATTTTTTTAATGAGGCAATACAGCCACTAGAACCATAAATATATGTCAATTTGCCAGGGGTAATGAAACTAACATTTCATTCTAAATTCTCTGGAAACCTATTTTCAAGAGAGCTAAATATATGAAATATATTTATTCTGAAAACATTTTGACTGAACCTCTTCCTACCCTTAGTGAAAACAACTTTCAATCAAATTGTGTTTAAGATAATTAACCAGTTACCCGCAATGAGTTAGAAATGCATCATGCGTATTTGTGCAGAAGGAAATGGGTCATTGGCTCACTATCACACCGCAGAGAGGAAGTGTTATTTATTGGCAAATTAATGATAACACGGATTGTTTAGGGTTTTTTCAGCAGTTGCCATGTTCTGTTACCTGCCCTTGGAACTAAACTATAAAGCATTTTTCGCTAAATATTTGGTATCATTTAAAACACACATTGTCATATTGATTATCTAGATTTGTTTATTTATTTTGTATTTTTTATAAGGAGAATTTTACCAACATCCCTGATAAAATTTAAAAACTAAAATATCATGTACTTATAGGCAAACTAATTTAAACTTATTAAACAATGTCTTACAGGCTAAAACTGTCTGATGAATCATTAACAGTTTAAACATCAAAACATTGTTGTCTTAATATAAACTAGTGCATTATCTATTTTTTATTTAACACCTTTACCCGTATCGATGATCTTGGTTATGTAACTTTTAAACATGCTATTACGTCCGACAAACAGGCTGCCCAAACCCTCTATCATGCCTTTGGTACAGCAACTCTGTCTTGATAAATCAAGAGGAAGGTCTGGTTAGGTGTCACATAAGGTCTGGTTGATAAATATATTAAAATGCTTAATTTTACATCGTATTGGAAACTGCATTTGCCAAGAAAGTACAAAGAAAAAATACCATGAAAGATAAGAAAAATAAACCTACCAACGTCATAAGAAATGCATATGATATCAACAGAAGTACCTGAAATAAAATGTGCATAGTAACAGTGTATCGGTATGACTATATATACAAAAGATATTATTGTAAAATAATTTGTATGAATTAAATTGTATTTAGTATTAGCCAGGATCCGAACCGTGGTACTAATGGTTTAGAAGTCAAAGTCTCTACTGTTGGACCAATGATGATTTTCTGTCAAAATGTCCTGTTTCCTGTATGTGAAAACTGGTACCAAATGGAATATATACTAATTTTTGAAAGATGAAATATAACTAAGTATGATTATTTAGATTGCACACAATGGAAATAAAAAAAAACCTGTTATCAATTTAAGACTTATTTATATGAACGGCATACCCCTGCAAATAAATGTATATAATGTAAAGCAGACAACATTTTCTTTAGTAACAACTCTTTCCATAGCAAAACACTTCAACTTCAAATTGTCTCCCTTGTCTTAATCATAGTGTAGGGCTAAATCTATGAAGTATTTTTGCACAATACACTGCTTATCTTGTCCTGTATATATCTTAGTAACTATACATTCGATTGTTGCAAAATTGTGAGCATATGAACAGATCATATTGTCGGTTATATAAATATCTTACTCAAGGCATTCTTGTTAGGATTTCATGTGATTTATGTTAGAAAAAGTTAATAATAAGATTTCTTAACATCTAACCAAGCTTATGCAACATATCTGGCTTATAAAATAACAAACAGATGTTTCTTAACCTGGCTTGTCATATGCTCAGTTTAGGTTTAGCTTTATTTATTCAAAATAGTGTAGATGTTGCAAGTTTCCATATTGATAATATTTTGTATGATGAATTACGGCTAGTTGACGAGGAATACATACAGTTGTGCGATCTATATGAGGGTGTTGTGCAGAAACAAGACACTATAGAGGATGTCGCCGAATCTAAAGCACTGCAGAAATTACACAAGTCAATGGACAAGTACAAATGTATGCTTGCAACAAATTCGAGAACTGCTAAGTTGTGGCTTCAGTACATGGCATACATTGGCATGCTCACACTATTTATAAGAGCCGAAAGGACAGGTGATTGGCAGTTATATCTTATTCCAGTCAGACAGATGATCAACTGGTTTGCAGCGACTGGCCATAGCAGTTATGCCAAGTCCACTAGTCTGTATCTTCAACTTATACTTGAATTGTCGAATACCCACCCATGGTTATATGATAAGTACATGATTCGTGGATATCACACAAAACGCAGATCCGATAGATATTGGGCTGGACACTGGGCAGATCTTGTTATTGAGCAAGTAATGATGCGGAGCACGAAAAGTCTAGGACGTTTGACACGAGGACGAGGAATTACAGAGTCTGTTCATCTCACCTGGGTCAACAGCATGCACATATGTGCCGTGTTCATGATGCTATTACTTCTCTGATTAAGCTTCAACACATATCATAAATGTAACATGTTGAGCTGGGAAAATCAAGAGTGAACCATGACTTCCAAAACTTTCTCATTGCTATTGACCGGTTTGATACCTATGCACCATTTGGCATAGATGAAGAAGGTTACGATACCTGGGATCTAGTCTAACTGCCAGTGAGCATGATGGAATCAACTGCAATCAAGCTGAAGAGGTTGGAGCCAAAATACAAAATAATTTTGATAATATCAAAGTTTCTGACGTTTTGCTAAAGAAAGCTGATCAAGTAAAGACGCTAGTTACTCTGCAAAAAAGCATCATGATCGGTCAACACGTAGTTCATCTTGAGACAGGCAATATGTTTTGTAGAATTACAGCCCTTGTAGAAAGATCGGAAATGAACATACAACTATTCCAACGTCTCTCTTTAAGAATTCCAGCTGTAACTACGTATGCACTAAATGGAGGCACATTACTCCACAGAGTTAAGTGGATTAAAAAATAAAACTATCAGGATATTCTAAATCAATATGTTAGCGATGTTGAAACACGATATGTTCAAAGTGGTATTGTCTTTGATGGCTATTGTAATGGCTCATCAACCAAAGACCATGATCAACAATGGAGATCGGGAAAGTTAGCTGCATACGTGAAGATCAACGAGTCTGCTGTGGTTCATGCAAGCCAGAATGTCTCTCTTGCAAATGAAGAAAATAAGAATCAATTCATATCCTTACTTGCACGTTACCTTGCAGCTGAAAATCATAAAGTACGCCGAGCAGTAGATGATGCTGACACATTGATAGTATCATCGGCCAAAGAACTTGCATCAGTTCTGTAAATATCCAGTCCTTGACAGTAGTAGCTGATGTCTCTGACATTCTTGTGCTCTTCTTGTACCATTTTAGACCTGACCTATCAGACATATTTCTGAGATCAGAGGGAAAGAACGTTCAAAGCAAAAGCCTGAAGCTCTGTAGTATCCGTGATGTATGTGCACATCGTGATGATCAGATCACTCATCGGCTGCTATTCATTCATGCATGGGGTGGCTACGACACATATTCAGCTTTGTTCGGTCACGGTAAACTGATTTTCTAAAGATGGTTAAATTTTCAGAAGCAATCCAGATACTGAGTGATGAGTTCGGTACATATGACTTTACACACGAGAAGGTTAGCGAGGCTGGGCTGAAGCTATTGGTAAGACTGTATGGAAGGAAGCCAACTGATACATTGAATGCTCTGAGGTACGTTTTGTACATGCAGATAGCAGCAAGAGGTATGTCAAAAATGCAATCAGAGAAACTTCCCCAAACAGAGCGAGCAGCTGTATACCAGTGTCTAAGATTACACCTCCAAATTGTACAATGGAAAATCCTAATGCTAAGCACACTTGATCCTACAGAATGTGGATGGAAGCTTAACGATGAGAAATTAACACCCGCGGTGATTGATTTAGAACGTGGACCACAAGACATCCTCAAAGTTGTTTGGTGCAAGTACACAAATCCATGTGGAACAATGGTATGCTCATGTCGTAAAAATGGCCTCAAGTGTGTTTCGGCATGTGGTAATTGTTATGGTGATCGATGTAGGATTGTTTCTGATGATGATAGTGAAAGTGAATACGCTATATTGATAACTGGATAAAAGATGCGTGTGTACGATCTCTGAGTAACTCCTCTAAAATTAATGTGTATCTAATTATCAAATCTGCACTACCATTAAAATCTATCTCAACCAAAACATTAACAACAGTTCCACTTTTACGTATTCAAGGATACATTACAAACGATGTATTACCATATGTTATGTGCTTTTATCACTGAAATACCATTGACGTAATTTAAAAAATAACCATTCATAAAGGTCTTGAGGATATTGAAACTAATTTGACTGGCAGCTGTTGCTTCAATTTAGATTTTAAATATTCAATAGGATATAGCACATGTCTATAGTAGTATGGACGTCTGAATATAGTAATTAGATCACAAATAATGAATCATATTTATTTTCTCGATTTGTATGTGTTACAGGTGCATATTCACACCAAAATTCTTGAAAATAAAATTGTTACCTTATATAATTTTAGAGGTTTAAATTATGTGCCTAGATGTAAGGATACCAAACAAATCTTAAAATACGATGATTACATTACATTTTAATTAATATAATTTTTTAAACTATGACTTAAGTTAGAGGCACGGGTCCCTAATCCAACTTGACAACAATAAAGATTATATTAATGTATGTGATATGAAATCATCCTATGTTAAGATTTATTTCGTTTCATCACATTTAAATACACAATTTAAGCTTCTAAAATTACACAAATTTAGCAATTTTATTTTCAAGCATTTTGTGTGAATATGCACCTTTAATTAACTAATTTGCATATTAGTTATTTGAATTTGTTTTAATTTAATTAGCTGATTGTTAAATTTTTATTTTATCATATATATGGTATATGAATCAGGAAATATAAACAAGTTAGATAACAAACACATTAATGATATAACAGATTAAATGCTTTATACCACCCAAAGCTCGTTGTATACATATTAATTAACTAATTTGCATATTGTAAGATTTCCCCAAAACGGATTTTAGCGCATTTTGGATATCTTATAGAGGATGAAATTCCAGTTCCAAAATCAGCTTGATAACAATTTCTACGTGGTTAGGCTAGTTTTTTGGGTTCACCTACCGCACTATTAGCTTGTGATGTGGAATAATATGCCCCATATTCTAGGGCCATTTGCGATTACATGATGCGATTGTGACGACGATGGTGATAATATATATGACGACAAGTTGAAATCTAAATTTGCATTTGATTTATATATAATATAATTATATATATAATTTTGTCAAAATAGATTTCTTGCATGTAAATAATAGTATGTTTGTTTGTTCATCATATTCCATATTACAATTTGTTAAATCTGTGTTAAATCGTTGGCAATAGAATAGAAAGTGATTATCATCATCAACAGCATTACATTTATCACATAATATCATCTCAGTCTATTCCTAGCGATCTTGGGACCATGTGAGTTGCCATATGGTTGCAGATTGCGAGGTGATGTATATATGAGTCTCCGCTCCCTGGTGGATATGTGGGTGGGACGTGGTGGGTCGGGAGGGGGGTCAAGTCAGGTGAATAAGACAAGTCAATATGACATTGTAAATTACAGCGGCACAGTTCTTGGGATACTTCGTTGCTGCTTGCAGTTATATTTATATTTATTATTTATCTGTATCTAACACTTAATAAAATAAGTAACAATTGATCTGGAAAATGGAATCTTGATCAAATAAATGTAGGCCTAACTATTTACATCCCCTGGGTGTTTTCACAGTCAAACCAAGCAATTTGATTGGTTCCTGGAGTGTTACATGTTGCACTTCATTTGGCATATGGTACTAGTTTTAGCTCAATATCGCTAAGCAATTGGAACCTACTTGGTTTTTAGTAATCAATTTCAGAGCATACAAAGCAGCTATTTTAATAATGAATGTTTTAGGCCGCAACTTGCCATAAAATATCAGAGCAAGTGCATATACTTACTGTAATTTTATTTTGCTAACTAGCGTTTTACAAACCACGGAATAATAATAATAATAATAATAATAATAATAATAATAAAAATAATAATAATAATAATAATAATAATAATAATAAACCACGGAATAACAATAATAATAATAATAATAATAATAATAATAATAATAATAATAATAATAATAATAGTAATAATAATAATAATAATAATAATAATAATAATAATAATAATGAATAACAATAATAATAATAATAATAATAATAATAATAATAATAATAATAATAATAATAATAATGTACGTGCCAGCTTTCTATTAAATCAGACGATATTTCTCAGAATGATTGTTTTAAGTCTTGGTGATTTATAGTCAAAGTCAGATGGTGAAATCAATGTCATAAACGCCAGTGTCAAAAGGTGGAGCAGGCTAAAATCGATATCAGGTTACTCTGGAAAACCCGCACAAATCAGAATTCTTTTCCGAATATTTTATCGTATATAGTCATTTATTAGTATGTGCAATCTACCGTTGATGTTTTTCTTCTAAATTTGTTAAACGTAGCATAGAATATTAGCACCCTATTTTATATTAGGGGGTTTTCTGTGGCATTTCAATCTCGACTATATTGACAATAAGGAGGTGTGAAACTAGTTCTTTATAACAACAGAATTGGCATGATTATTGTTATTACCAAAGTCCATATATATTTCTAGCAAAAGAATTGCATTGCTAGAGACTATTGTAGGTTCGATACAAAAATATGTTTATTTTACACAAACACGGCATCATGTTTTGTTGCACTAATTATAATTTTGTTTTTTAGGTGGTGGAGTAAATAGTACTCTCATACCCGCTGGTACTATCACGACTAATGCCCCTAGCACTAGTCATAGTAGCACAATTCGATTGGTCAATGGAAGGTCTCCATATGAAGGGCGTGTGGAAGTTTATTATTCTGGTCGTTGGGGAACGATCTGTGATGATAGCTGGAACAATAATGCCGCCAGAGTTGTTTGCAGAATGCTAGGCTACAGGTGTGTATACTTGGATCAACACACAGAAATAATACCTGTAAATAGAGGGCCACATTTTTATCTATGCCCTGCCCATTTTTATCTAAGCTCTGTCTACTTGTTCCATCCATGTGTTGGAATATATATATATATATGAACACATATTAAATTTTCCAATAGAGCTAGCGAAGTTTAGGTATGCTCCGCTCATCTCTAGCTAAACTCACCCATGCTTCTGAAGTGTTGGGATCGATCAATCCCTGCACCTGGCTGAATCTCCTTTTCCAGAAAACTACACAGGCAAGCTGTTGAATCTTTTGAAACTAATTTGACCGTGTGCTGTTTCTGCCTATGGTGCCCTGTCAAATTAATTCCAAATTATTGAACACCATGTTTATTAAATAGTAAAGACATACAATTCCTACAACAACCCTTAGTCCATCATCAATCAAAAGCTTGTGATGCACTTATGTACGTAGCTCATGACTTTATGATTCTGATTGATAGCTAAACGGGAAGTTCCATTATTCTGAATTTCAACGTGATCCTTGTATATATGTTTGAAATATAAAATGTTAAACTAATTAAATTCTCATTGATCACTTACATGTGAAAACGTTTGTCAGATTGGATCTATAGATTTCAATGAAATTATCAAGGCATTAGTAGATTGTGAGTGGTAATGAAAGGAAAACGATCCTTGGTGATTCAAACTCTGTCTTTTATTGTTAGCGCTGGGACTGCTACTTGCTGCGCTCATTTTGGATCAGGATTCGGTTCCATCTGGCTAGATAACGTCATATGTTTAGGAAATGAATCAGATATTGTGGACTGTCACCATAGGACCTGGGGCCAGCACAACTGTGCCCACTCTGAAGATGCTGGAGTCCGTTGTCGTGGTGAGTATATACTTTGTCTGTCATACTGTTTTAGCTTTCTTCTGTAAGCATTGCTGTATGTACGTGGATCGACTGCTGAACATTTCTGCTTATTGCATAATACCCCCACTACCTGCCACACACTACCCACCCCAGTCCCAGAACTCCACACCTCCCACCCCATCCCAAAAATTTCAAAATGTTTAAGACGAGGCAGCACTAAACATGTACTCGCGCAATGACAGTCAGCAGAACGAAATCCAATATGACCAGTCTGGCCATTTTGAAAATCTTATTCACTGGTGAAAATTGCATACAGATTTAAAGGACGGATAGACAACTGTGTGCCTTCTATGAGTGCTGTACGAGCATGATCTGTATCAGAATTTGCATAGATAATTATGGCATGATGAACATTGTTATTGCATTACACATTTCTACATATGTCATTACCTCCCACACATTTCCACGGTGCAGTGTATCTCAGTATAACATTTCTGCAGTTGCATAGGTTTGAAACACATCCTTGACACGTCCACACTTGTCTACAACTACTTGGGATATGACTGTACATCATTAACCTCGGGGCTAGTGTTGCCTCACACCATGGAATGAAAGGGTGCCCATGGAATATGATAGTGTAGTGTATCACTTGTTGACGTTGTATCGGATGGTGTCATTTTCTAGGTCACCTATACCCAGTTTACATAAGAGCATACGATTATCTATGAACAATTTCCAGGCAGGTTTCTTGAGATGTCCAGCTATATATGAAAATGTATCTCACCCTGTTTGTGTCTGAATGGCGAGCCTCCTTCGAATTTCCTATTTAAAAAGTGAAGATTGGAGATCCTCATGAATACTGTGGACATGAATATATTTTTGATTATTTTGATGCCCCAGTCTTCATCCTTAACTTAATGCCACGAAGTTCATCATAATGTGCCAGGAAAAAAATAAGAGCACCGTTGTCTTGTGCAGACATTACAACAGAAGTATGTGCTGTAGTGATACAACGCAGTACAATTCTGTTGTATGTTTTTTCGCACTCAGCTTGTAATTAGCTAATGTCTAGGGATATGTCTGCTCACTTGACCCCATTTTCCTCATGGAAAACTCCGGATATGATGAAAATTGTTTTGTTTCCGGAGCACTTATGATGAGCTGCCCTACAACGAGATGAATTAAATTTGCCTTAGTTTGGGTAAGCGCCAGAAAGTTTGAAGAATGTGCAGGAGTGGCACAGACCTGTCCTCAATTATTTTATGGATTGGTCTGTAGCCTTTGAATATTTTCACTCTCATCAAATACTCAATATAACATGGACCATACCTGTCTAAATCTATGTCAATGCGATTAAATTGCTCACCAGAAAAAAGGACCTATCGAAGAAAGTTTGCTGCAGGATCCCCAAAGGTTATGCATCCGGAAAGTGTTCATAGTGCCTTAACATATTCGTGGCCTCCAATCACGAGAGATTATGTGCTGTTAAGTACATCAGCGATGTACACGGACAGTCGATATGCTAACCCATATATCATTAAAGATTATTTCCCATCCTCAGATTGCCATACACCCTAGACAAAACAAATGGGACTGGCATTAGCTGCTGATACAAAATTGTGTTCAAATCCACGGTCTTCCCTACTGCTGTAATAAAACGCTGTAATTAATATGTTTCTTTGAGCTTTAAATCATTCTGACAGATTTGTCTTTCCTCTTTGTTTCATGTTATACTACATAGACAGTTGAAAGTGTTTGAGGCTGTGTTGTGTGTAATGAATCACGAAATTTAACATAAGGATTTCCGTCATTTGGCTTCATAAGTCTTTCTCGCACACAAGTATTCAATTGCTCACAGTCAACGTCTTCCACATTAAGAATTGCTTCCTGAATCATGTATATAGTCAAATCCATTGTTACGATTTTATGCAATGTGCTCGACGTTTGGTCAGCAGACGCTATTTGGAATTGGCCAGAAGTACAATACTTTCACTATTATGATCTTGCTAGTTCATTGATGGGCTAGATTCGTTACATGCCATTTGGTCATCTAATTCAAGGTTATACATATGTGACCATATGGGGTGAAGATTGGGCATATTCTTCCGAAGGCATTCAGATGAAGATTGCCAAGACCATCCCTCTGAGCTCTGATAAAGTGTAAGAGGATAAACACCATGTTCATATACTGGCACCAGTATTGAAAGGTGGGCCTGCTTTCTGATCCAGCCATCGCAGATTCTGCCCTCATTTCCTGAAAATTAAAAATATAGTGTTCAAGGCCATGAGACTCTGAATATTTTTGAGAGATTTACTGAGGGCATTGTCATATGCTTGGAGGCAGCTAAGTAACTGTCATAACATATGCTCCGCATTGTTTGCAGAGTAATCTTGTGAACTCGAATATGCTTCGGCATAGTGTTAGCCACCAGTAATGCGTTCTACTGTGCATGATCCTAAAATGTTGAGAGCGATATGAAATTATCAGAGCAGTAACAGGTAGACGTTCGCATGTATGTAATGGACATTTCCAGGTTTAGCTGTGACCCGCCCACCTCTAGCTAAGCTCCACCCACACATCGCTCATGATGGGATCGATCGATCGCTGAACTCCCTAGTATTAATTTCCAGAAACTATACAGGTAAGCTGTTAAATATTTTGAAAGTAATTTTGCTGGGTGCTGTTGCTGCCTATGGCAACAGCCCTCAGTAAAATTAGTACCAAAATATTTAACAGCTTACCTGTATAGTTTGCTGGAAATTAATACTGCTCATGGCAGCAACAGTGCCGAGTCAAATTGGTTTCAAAATATTCAACAGAATGTTTATTAATTGGTAAAGACATAAAATTCATAAAACCTATCAAGCATTAAATACGGACTAAATCGAATCATCCATGCCATAATTAATTATGACGTCATCCTATAGGTCACTTAGTTAATTATGATGTCATAGGATGGATAATCTGGAAAGGTCGATTATATGGTAGATCCGCGTAGGTTTAGCTGAGCTCCAAGCACACTCGGTGAGACAACAAATGCCTATGTTTTACTCTGTATTCTGTTCGCTATGTGCAAGAATGGGGCAATTGGGTACGTTGATAAAAGGATACAAATGTATTAAGTGCCAACAAAATGTGTCTAGTTTCGAAGAAATATGGTAAATTCAGCCGGAAATATAGAGCAGATAGCGTATTACTGAACACGGGTGTCTCGATAATTATGAAACTACTTCTTAAATAACAACCTTTGCGGGCGGGCGGGCGGGCGGGCGGGCGTGTGTGTGTGTGTGTGTGGGAGAGTGTGTGTTTGCGTGCGTGCGTGCGTGCGTGCGTGCGTGCGTGCGTGCGTGCGTGCGTGCGTGCGTGCGTGCGTGCGTGCGTGAGTGCGTGCGTGCGTGCGTGCGTGCGTGCGTGCGTGCGTGCGTGCGTGCGTGCGTGCGTGCGTGCGTGCGTGCGTGCGTGCGTGCGTAGGTGAGCGTGAGTGAGTGAGTGAGTGAGTGAGTGAGTGAGTGAGTGAGTGAGTGAGTGAGTGAGTGAGTGAGTGAGTGAGTGAGTGAGTGAGTGAGTGAGTGAGTGAGTGAGTGAGTGAGTGAGTGAGTGAGTGAGTGAGTGAGTGAGTGAGTGAGTGAGTGAGTGAGTGAGTGAGTGAGTGAGTGAGTGAGTGAGTGAGTGAGTGAGTGAGTGAGTGAGTGAGTGAGTGAGTGAGTGCGTGCGTGCGTGCGTGCGTGCGTGCGTGCGTGCGTGCGTGCGTGCGTGCGTGCGTGCGTGCGTGCGTGCGTGCGTGCGTGCGTGCGTGCGTGCGTGCGTGTGTGCGTGCGTAGGTGAGTGAGTGAGTGAGTGAGTGAGTGAGTGAGTGAGTGAGTGAGTGAGTGAGTGAGTGAGTGAGTGAGTGAGTGAGTGAGTGAGTGAGTGAGTGAGTGAGTGAGTGAGTGAGTGAGTGAGCGAGCGAGCGAGCGAGCGAGCGTGCGTGCGTGCGTGCGTGCGTGCGTGCGTGCGTGCGTGCGTGCGTGCGTGCGTGCGTGCGTGCGTGCGTGCGTGCGTGCGTGCGTGCGTGCGTGTGTGTGTGAGTGCGTGCGTGCGTGCGTGTGTGCGTGTGTATAAGGTCTGGGCGCATGTACACGTGTAAACCATAGAAATGTACTATATTAACTAGAAAGAGCAATAGCTTTTCTGCTCTATACATTAGATTGATTTTATGGTCTGCCATATTGGTGTTCTCATCCGGCATGTCAGCTAATGATAAACTGTAATAAAACTATGTTTAATAATCAGGCTGCAAAAGCTATATCTGCTGCCTCAATGACGAAATATCATCAAATTTAATAAGTAAATACATACATGTTGCTTTAACAACACTTTCTCTGCAAGTATGTGTCTTAAGATTGATTAAAGTTGTTACAACCATAAAACCGTTATAAACAGAACCCTGATGTATCGAGAAGGGTGTCATGCTCACAATGATGTTGAAAGCAAAATTAGTCACATATAGAAACAGTTGTGCCACGTTAAACAGTTGCTATCTAGCTGATAATGTTACTGTGCCAATAAAGCTGTTGCTAAATTAGCTATAAAGATAACCCATTCATAAAAATTTTGCAACCAGAAATGATCTGCATCCACAACGATGTCTGAACTGAAAGCTGCTGAACTCAAAGACATTGCAAAGAGAGCACTGTTACAGACAGAATGGCGTTGCATTAAATAGATGTTGCACATTTTCTGTGAGCAGGGACAGCAATAAGAGCAACTCCAGTTATAGCAAAATCAGCAACAGTAAGAGTAAAAACTGCAACAGCATTCATTTGAATGATGCTGAATATGTAAATGTCATGGACCGTAGCAAATAACAATTATCCCTCATGCAGCTTAATGTCAGTAATAAATCAGCACTATCTGTCCTTTCTCGGAGTCATATCTATAAGCTTGTCAACACTGCAGTGATAACTTCAAGGCAAATTTCATTCTAAATTCAAGCGAAGCCGGCTCCAAAAAGAACGCAAGACTGCATGCAATTGTTTGTAAAATATTTTGATCGAATGTTGCTATTGTTGTGAGTAGTACAACTTTCAGTCAAATTGTTTTCAAAGTTATCATGATTATTAATATGCCATGGCGAATTACCACAATAATCATGCGAGGATCAGCATTCGTCTAATTACATGACAGCCGTTGCTGATGTTATTGTCATCGTCGCCATCAACATTGACATTGCCATTAACATTGCCATCGCCATCACCATTAACATTATTATTATTATTATTATTATTATTATTATTATTATTATTATTATTATTATTATTATTATTATTATTATTATTGGTTGTATTCAGGCGCAGGTGGGTGGGTGTTTCTCCGTCAGCATACCAATCAATACAGGCCTAGTTTGATGCCAACTGACCTAAATATACACCGACAATGAAATAAAATGTACTGAAAAATGAAGTGCACCATAAAAACTATTGCCATCCATAAAGGTGTTGTATTCAGAAGCCTATTGATAATTAAAGCTGCTGCAACGAGAATGCGATTGCGTCCATGTTTTTGCATCCAGAAATCTATTGCAAATAATAAAGCTGTTATATGTATTAACCCGTTCACCAACTAATTTCCCATATCTTATTTTCAAGGCAACCATACAAGAAAACTGTTAAAAAAATTTTAACTATTTTTGAAAAGTTACCAATAGAATGACTGGTATGCTTATCGTGGCAGTCATTCCATTGGCACATTTTCAAAGATGGTCCTCTCTTTACTCTGCAAATGGTCATTTCTGAAGACCACTGCAGAAGCCGTGATGGCTGATATGACTACTAAAGGATTAAATGGCATCTAATACAGATTACCTACCAAACTTAATCATTAACCTCATGAAATTAATTTTTTTAATGAGGCAATACAGCCACTGGAACCATAAATGTATGTCAATTTGCCAGGGGTAATGAAACTGACATTTCATTCTAAATTCTCTGGAAACCTATTTTCAAGTGAGCTAAATATATGAAATATATTTATTCTGAAAACATTTTGACTGAACCTCTTCCTACCCTCAGTGAAAAGAACTTTCAATCAAATTGTGTTTAAAATAATTAACCAGTTACTCGCAATGAGTTAGAAATGCATAATGCGTATTTGTGCAGAAGGAAATGGGTCATTGGCTCACTATCACACCGCAGAGATGAAGTGTTATTTATTGGCAAATTAATGATAACACGGATTGTTTAGTTTTTTTCAGCAGTTGCCATGTTCTATTACCTGCCCTTGGAACTAAACTATAAAGCATTTTTCGCTAAAAATTTGGTATCATTTAAAACACACATTGTCATATTGATTATCTAGATTTGTTTATTTATTTTGTATTTTTTTATAAGGAGAATTTAACCAACATCACTGATAAAATTTAAAAACTAAAATATCATGTACTTATTGGCAAACTAATTTAAACTTATTAAACAATGTCTTACAGGCTAAAACTGTCTGATGAATCATTAACAGTTTAAACATCAAAACATTGTTGTCTTAATATAAACTAGTGCATTATCTATTTTTTATTTAACACCTTTACCCGTATCGATGATCTTGATTATGTAGCTTTTAACCATGCTATTACGTCCGACAAACAGGCTGCCCAACCCCTCTATCATGCCTTTGGTACAGCAACTCCGTCTTGATAAATCAAGAGGAATGTCTGGTTAGATGTCACATAAGGTCTAGTTGATAAATATATTAAAATGCTTAATTTTACATCGTATTGGAAACTGCATTTGCCAAGAAAGTATAAAGAAAAAATACCATAAAAGAAATGAAAATTAAACTACCAACGTCATAAAAAATGCATATGATATCAACAGAAGTACCTGAAATAAAATGTGCATAGTAACAGTGTATCGGAATGACTAGATACATAAAAGATATTATTGTAAAATAATTTTTATGAATTAAATTTAGTACTAGCCAGGATACGAACTGTGGTACTTATGGTTTAGAAGTCAAAGTCTCTACCGTTGGACCAATGATGATTTTCTTAAAAAATCCTGTCAAAATGTCCTGTTTCCAGTATGAGAAAACTGGTACCAAATAGAATATATACTAATTTTGAAAGATGAAATATAACCAAGTATAGTTATTTAGATTACACATAATGGAAATAAAAAAAACTGTTATCAATTTAAGACTTATTTATATAAACAGCATACACCTGCAAATAAATGTATATAATGTAAAGCAGACAACATTTTCTTTAGTAACAACTCTTTCCATAGCAACACACTTGAAAATTATCTCCCTTGTCCTAATCATAGTGTAGAGCTGACTCTATGAAGTTTTTTTGCACAATACACTGCTTATCTTGTCCTGTATATATCTTAGTAACTATACATTCGATTGTTGCAAAATTGTCAGCATATGAACAGATCATATTGTCGGTTATATAAATATCGCACAGCATTCTTGTTAGGATGTCATGTGATTTATGTTGAAAAAGTTAATAATAAGATTACTTAACATCTAACCAAGCTTATGCAACATATCTGGCTTATAAAATAATAAACAGATGTTTCTAAACTTGGCTTGTCATATGCTCAGTTTAGGTTTAGCTTTATTTAGTCAAAATAGTGTAGATGTTGCAAGTTTCCATATTGATAATATTTTGAATGATGAATTACGTCTAGTTGACGAGGGATACATACAGTTGTGCGATCTATATGAGGGTGCTGTGCAGACACAAGACACTAAAGCACTGTAGAAATTACACAAGTCAATGGACAAGTACAAATGTATGCTTGCAACCAATTCGAGAACTGCAAAGTTGTGGTTTCAGTACATGGCATACATTGGCACGCTCACACTTTTTATAAGAGCCGAAAGGACATGTGATTGGCAGTTATAACTTATTCCAGTCAGCCAGATGATCAACTGGTTTGCAGCAACTGGCATTAGCAGTTATACGAAGTCCACTAGTCTGTATCTTCAACTTATACTTGAATTGTCGAATACCCACCCATGGTTATATGATAAGTACATGATTCGTGGATATCACACAAAACGCAGATCCGATAGATATTGGGCTGGACACTGGGCAGATCGTGTTACTGAGCAAGTAATGATGCGGAGCCTGAAAAGTCTAGGACGTTTGACACAAGGACGAGGAATTACAGAGTCTGTCCATCACACCTGGGTCAACAGCATGCACATATGTGCCAGTGTTCATGATGCTATGACTTCTCTGATTAAGCTTCAACACATATCATAAATGCAACATGTTGAGCTGGGAAAATCAAGAGTGAACCATGACTTCCAAGACTTTCTCAGTGCTATTGACCGATTTGATACCTATGCACCATTTGGCATAGATGAAGAAGGTTACGATACCTGGCATGTAGTCTAACTGCCGGTGATCATGATGGAATCAACTGCAATCAAGATGAAGAGGTTGGAGCCAAAATACAAAATAATTTTGATAATATCAAAGTTTCTGACATTTTGCTAAAGAAAGCTGATCAAGTAAAAACGCTAGTCACTCTGCAAAAAAGCATCATGATCGGTCAACACGAGCCCTTGTAGAAAGATCGGAAATGAACTAACAACTTATCCAACGTCTCTCTTTAAGAATTCCAGCTGTAACTACGTATGCACTAAATGGAGGCACATTACTCCACAGAGTTAAGTGGATTACAAAATAAAACTATCAGGATATTCTAGATCAATATGTTAGCGATGTTGAAACACGATATGTTCAAAGTGGTATTGTCTTTGATGGCTATTGTAATGGCTCGTCAACTAAATACCATGAGCATCAATGGAGATCGGGAAAGTTAGCTGCATACATGAAGATCAACGAGTCTGATGTGGTTCATGCAAGCCAGAATGTCTTTCTTGCAAACGAAGAAAATAATAATCAATTCATATCCTTACTTGCACGTTACCTTGCAGCTGAAAATCATAAAGTACGCCGAGCAGTAGATGATGCTGACACATTGATAGTATCATCGGCCAAAGAACTTGCATCAGTTCTGTAAATAACCAGTCCTTGACAGTAGTAGCTGATGTCTCTGACATTCTTGTGCTCTTCTTGTACCATTTTAGACCTGACCTATAAGACATATTTCTGGGATCAGAGGGAAAGAAAGGTCAAAGCAAAAGCCTGAAGCTCTGTCGTATCCGTGATGTGTGTGCATATCTCGGTGATTAGATCGCTCATCGGCTGCTATTCATTCATGCATGGGGTGGCTACGACACATATTCAGCTTTGTTCGGTTAAAGTAAACTGCTTTTCTAAAGATGGTTAAATTTTCAGAAGCAATCCAGAAACTGAGTGATGAGCTCGGTACATAAATGACTTTACACAAGAGAAGGTTAGCGAGGCTGGGCTGAAGCTATTGGTAAGACTGTATGGAAGGAAGCCAACTGATACACTGACTGGGCTGAGGTACGTTTTGTGCATGCATATAGCAGCAAGAGGTATGTCAAAAATGCAATCAGAGAAACCTCCACCAACAGAGCGAGCAGCTGCCTACCAGTATCTAAGATTACACCTCCAAATTGTACAATGGAAAATCCTAATGCTAAGCAGACTTGATCCTACAGAATGTGGATGGAAGCTTAACGATGAGAAATTAACACCCGTGGTGATTGATTTAGAACATGGACCACAAGACATCCTCAAAGTTGTTCGGTGCAAGTACACACATCCATGTGGAACAATGGTATGCTCATGTCGTAAAAATGGCCTCAAGTGTGTTACGGCATGTGGTAATTGTTATAGTGATTATCAAATCTGCACCACCATTAAAATCTATCTCAACCAAAACATTAGCAACAGTTCCACTTTTACGTATTCAAGGATACATCACAAACGATGTATTGCCATATGTTATGTGCTTTTATCACTGAAATATCATTGTCGCAATTTAAAAAATAACCATACATAAAGGTCGTGAGGATATTGAAACTAATTTGACTGGCAGCTGTAGCTTCAAATTAGATTTTAAATATTCAATAGGATATAGCACATGTCTATAGTAGTATGGACGTCTGAATATAGTAATTAGATCACAAATAATGTATCATATTTATTTTCTCGATTTGTATGTGTTACAGGTGCATATTCACACCAAAACTCTTGAAAATAAAATTGTTACATTTTATAGTTTTAGAGGTTTAAATTATGTGCCTAGATGTAAGGATACCAAATAAATCTTAAAATACGATGATTTCATTACATTTTAATTAATATAATTTTTAAAGCTATGACTTAAATTAGAGGCACGGGTCCCTAATTCAACTTGACAACAATAAAGATTATATTAATGTATGTGATATGAAATCATCCCATGCTAAGATTTATTTCGTTTCATTACATTTAGATACACAATTTAAGCCTCTAAAAGTACACAGATTTAGCAATTTTATTTTCAAGCATTTTGTGTGAATATACACCTTTAATTAACTAATTTACATATTAGTTATTTGAATTTATTTTATTTTAATTAGCTGATTGTTATATTTTTATTTTATCATATATATGGTATATGAATCAGGTAATATAAACAAGTTAGATAACAAACACATTAATGATATAACAGATTAAATGCTTTATACCACCCAAAGCTCGTTGTATACATATTAATTAACTAATTTGCATATTGTAAGATTTCCCCAAAACGGATTTTAGCGGAATTTGGATATCTTATAGAGGATGAAATTCCAGTTCCAAAATCAGCTTGATAACAATTTTTTCGAGGTTAGGCTAGTTTTTTGGGTTCACCTACCGCACTATTAGCTTGTGATGTGGAATAATATGCATTTATGTCCTCTCCCTCCATATTCTAGGACCATTTGCAATTACATGATGTGATTGTGACGACGATGGTGATAATATATATGACGATAAGTTGAAATCTAAATTTGCATTTGATTTATATATATATATATATATATATATATATATATATATATATATATATATATATATATATATATATATATATATATATATATATATATATAATTTTGTCAAATAGATTTCTTGCATGTAAATAATAGTATGTTTGTTTGTTCAGCATTGCTGTATTCCATATTATAATTTGTTAAATCTGTGTTACATCGTTGGCAATAGAATAGAAAGTGATTATCATCGTCAACAGCATTACATTTATCACATAATATAATCTCAGTCTATTCCTATCGATCTTGGGACCGTGTGAGTTGCCATATGGTTGCAGATTGCGAGGTGATGTATATTTGAGTCTCCGCTCCCTGGTGGATATGTGAGTGGGACGTGGTGGGTTGGGGGGTCAAGTCTGGTGAATAAGACAAGTCAATATGACATTGTAAATTACAGCGGCACAGTTCTTGGGATACTTCGTTGCTGCTTGCAGTTATATTTATATTTATTATTTAGCTGTATCTAACACTTAATAAAATAAGTAACATTTGATCTGGAAAATGGAAGCTTGATCAAATAAATGTAGGCCTAACTATTTACATCCCCTGGGTGTTTTCACAGTCAGACCAAGCAATTTGATTGGTTCCTGGAGTGTTACATGTTGCACTTCATTTGGCATATGGTACTAGTTTTTAGCTAAATATCGCTAAGCAATTGGAACCTACTTGGTTTTTAGTAATCAATTTCAGAGCATGCAAAGCAGCTATTTTAATAATGAATGTTTTAGGCCGCAACTTGCCATAAAATATCAGAGCAAGTGCATATACTTACTGTAATTTTATTTTGCTAACTAGCGTTTTACAAACCACGGAATAATAATAATAATAATAATAATAATAATAATAATAATAATAATAATAATAATAATAGTAATAATAATAATAATAATAATAATAATAATAATAATAATAATAAACCACGGAATAACAATAATAATAATAATAATAATAATAATAATAATAATAATAATAATAATAATAATAATAATGAATAACAATAATAATAATAATAATAATAATAATAATAATAATAATAATAATAATAATAATAATAATAATAATGTACGTGCCAGCTTTCTATTAAATCAGACGATATTTCTCAGAATGATTGTTTTAAGTCTTGGTGATTTATAGTCAAAGTCAGATGGTGAAATCAATGTCATAAACGCCAGTGTCAAAAGGAGGAGCAGGCTAAAATCGATATCAGGTTACTCTGGAAAACCCGTACAAATCAGAATTCTTTTCCGAATATTTTATCGTATATAGTCATTTATTAGTATGTGCAATCTACCGTTGATGTTTTTCTTCTAAATTTGTTAAACGTAGCAAAGAATATTAGCACCCTATTTCATATTAGGGGTTTTTCTGTGGCATTTCAATCTCGACTATATTGACAATAAGGAGGTGTGAAACTAGTTCTTTATAACAACAGAATTGGCATGATTATTGTTATTACCAAAGTCCATATATATTTCTAGCAAAAGAATTGCATTGCTAGAGACTATTGTAGGTTCGATACAAAAATATGTTTATTTTACACAAACACGCATCATGTTTTGTTACACTAATTAGAATTTTGTTTTTTAGGTGGTGGAGTAAATAGTACTCTCATACCCGCTGGTACTATCACGACTAATGCCCCTAGCACTAGTCATAGTAGCACAATTCGATTGGTCAATGGAAGGTCTCCATATGAAGGGCGTGTGGAAGTTTATTATTCTGGTCGTTGGGGAACGATCTGTGATGATAGCTGGAACAATAATGCCGCCAGAGTTGTTTGCAGAATGCTAGGCTACAGGTGTGTATACTTGGATCAACGCACAGAAATAATACCTGTAAATGGAGGGCCACATTTTTATCTATGCCCTGCCCATTTTTATCTAAGCTCTGTCTACTTGTTCCATCCATGTGTTGGAATATATATATATATGAACACATATTAAATTTTCCAATAGAGCTAGCGAAGTTTAGGTATGCTCCGCTCATCTCTAGCTAAACTCACCCACGCTTCTGAAGTGTTGGGATCGATCGATCCCTGCACCTGGCTGAATCTCCTTTTCCAGAAAACTACACAGGCAAGCTGTTGAATCTTTTGAAACTAATTTGACCGTGTGCTGTTTCTGCCTATGGTGCCCTGTCAAATTAATTCAAAATTATTGAACACCATGTTTATTAAATAGTAAAGACATACAATTCCTACAACAACCCTTAGTCCATCATCAATCAAAAGCTTGTGATGCACCTATGTACGTAGCTCATGACTTTATGATTCTGATTGATAGCTAAACGGGAAGTTCCATTATTCTGAATTTCAACGTGATCCTTGTATATATGTTTGAAATATAAAATGTTAAACTAATTAAATTCTCATTGATCACTTACATGTGAAAACTATTGTCAGATTGGATCTATAGATTTTAATGAAATTATCAAGAGGGCTTTAGTAGATTGTGAGTGGTAATGAAAGGAAAACGATCCTTGGTGATTCAAACTCTGTCTTTTATTGTTAGCGCTGGGACTGCTTTTTGTTGCGCTCGTTTTGGCTCAGGAATCGGTTCCATCTGGCTAGATGACGTCACATGTTTAGGAAATGAATTAGATATTGCGTACTGTCGCCATAGGACCTGGGGCCACCACGACTGTGGCCACCGTGAAGATGCTGGAGTCCGTTGTAGTGGTGAGTATATATTTTGTCTGTCATACTGTTTTAGCTTTCTTCTGCAAGCATTGTTGTATGTACGTGGATCGACTGCTGAACATTTATGCCTATTGCATAATACCCCCACTACCTGCCACACACTACCCACTCCAGTCCCACAACTCCACACCACCCACCCCATCCCAAAAGTTTTAAAAAGATTAAGACGAGCACTAAACATCTACTCGCGCAATGACAGTCAGCAGAACGAAATCCAATATGACCGTTGATGGCTGTTTTGAAAATCGTATTCATTGGTGAAAATTGGATACAGATTTAAAGGACGGATAGAAAACTGTGTGCCTTCAATGAATGCTGTACGAGCATGATCTGTATCAGAATTTGCATAGATAAGTATGGCATGGTGACATTGCTATTCCATTACACATTTCTACATATGTCATTACCTCCCATACATTTTCACGGTGCAGTGTATCTCACTATAATATTTCTGCAGTTGCATAGGTTTGAAACACATCCTTGACACGTCCACACTTGTCTACAACAACTTGGGATATGACTAGACATCATTAACCTCGGGGCTAGTGTTGCCTCACACCATGGAATGAAAGTGTGCCCATGGAATATGATAGTATCGTGTATCACTTGTTGATGTTGCATCGGATGGTGTCATTTTCTAGGTCACCTACATCCAGTTTACATAAGAGCATACGATTATCTATGAACACTTTCCAGGCATGTTTCTCGCGATGTCCAGCTATATATGAACATGTATCTCACCATGTTAGTGTCTGAATGGCAAGCCTACTTCGAATTTCCTATTTAAAAAGTGAAGATTTGAGATCCTCAAGGATACTGTGGACATGAATATATTTTTGATTCTTTGATGCCCCCATCTTTATCCTTAACTTAATGCCTCGAAGTTCATCATAATGTGCCAAGAAAAAAATAAAAGCACCGTTGTCTTGTGCAGACACTACAACAGATTATGTGCTGTAGTAATACAACGCAGTACAATTCTGTTGTATGTTTTCTCGCACTCAGCTTGTAATTAGCTAATGTCCAGGGATATGTCTGCTCACTTGACCCCATTTTCCTCATGGAAAACTCCGGATATGATGACAATTGTTTTGTGTTTGGAGCACTTATGATGAGCCGCTATATAACGAAATGAAATAAATTTGCCTTACTTTGGGTAAGCGCCAGAAAGTTTGAAGAATGTGCAGGAGTGGCACAGACCTGTCCTAAATTATTTTATGGATTGGTCTGTAGCCTTTGAATCTTTTCACTCTCGTCAAATATTCAATAGAACATGGACCATACCTATCTAAAACTATGTCAATTCAATTAAACTGCTCATCAGAAAAAAAGACTTATCGAAGAAAGTTTGCTGCAGGATCCCCAAAGGTTATGCATCCGGAAAGTTTTCATAGTGCCATAACATATTCGTGGCCTCCAATCACGAGAGATTATGTGCTGTTAAGTACATCAGTGATGTACACGGACAGTCGATATGCTAACCCATATATCATTAAAGATTATTTCCCATCCTCAGATTGCCATACACCTTAGACAAAACAAATGGGACTGGCATTAGCTGCTGATACAAAATTGTGTTCAAATCCACTGTCTTCCCTACTGCTGTAATAAAACACTGTAATTAATATGTTTCTTTGAGCTTTAAATCATTCTGACAGATTTGTCTTTCCTCTTTGTTTCATGTTATACTACATAGACAGTTGAAAGTGTTTGAGGCTGTGTTGTGTGTAATGAATGACGAAATTTAACATAAGGATCTCCGTCATTTGGCTTCATAAATCTTTCTCGCACACAAATATTCAATTGCTCCCAGTCAACGTCTTCCACATTAAGAATTGCTTCCTGAATCACGTATATAGTCAAACCCATTGTTACGAGTTTATGCAATGTGCTCGACGTTTGGTCAGCAGAGGCTATTTGGAATTGGCCAGAAGTACAATACTTTCACTATCATGATCTTGCTAGTTCCTTGATGGGCTAGATTCGTTACATGCCATTTGGTCATCTAATTCAAGGTTATACATATGTGACCATATGTGGTGAAGATTGGGCATATTCTTCCGAAGGCATTCAGATGAAGATTGCCAAGACCATCCCTCTGAGCTCGGATAAAGTGTAAGAGGATAAATACCATGTTCATATATTGGCACCAATATTGAAAGGTGGGCCTGCTTTCTGATATAGCCATCGCAGATTCTGCCCTCATATCCTGAAAATTAAAAATATAGTGTTCAAGGCCATGAGACTCTGAATATTTTTGAGAGATTTACTGAGGGCATTGTTATACGCTTGGAGGCAGCTAAGTAACTGTCATACCATATGCTCTACATTGTTTGCAGAGTAATCTTGTGAACTCGAATATGCTTCGGCATAGTGTTTGCCAGCAGTAATGCGTTCTACTGTGCATGATCCTAAAATGTTGAGAGCGATATGAAATTATCAGAGCAGTAACAGGTAGACGTTCGCACGTATGTAATGGACATTTCCAGGTTTCGCAGTGACCCGCCCACCTATAGCTAAGCTCCAGCCACACATCGCTCATGATGGGATCGATCGATCGCTGAACTCCCTGAGTATTAATTTCCGGAAAACTATACAGGTAAGCTGTTAAATATTTTGAAAGTAATTTTGCTGGGTGCTTTTGCTACCTATGGCAACAGCACTCAGTAAAATTAGTACCAAAATATTTAACCGCTTACATGTATAGTTTGCTGGAAATTAATACTGCCCATGGCAGCAACAGTGCCCAGTCAAATTGGTTTCAAAATATTCAACAGAATGTTTATTAAATGGTAAAGACATAAAATTCATAAAACCTATCAAGCATTAAATACGGACTAAATCGAATCATCCATGCCATAATTAATTATGACGTCATCCTATAGGTCACCTAGTTAATTATGACGTCATATGATGGATAACCTGGAAAGGTCGATTATATGGTAGATCCGCGTAGGTTTAGCTGAGCTCCAAGCACACTCGGTGAGACAACAAATGCCTATGTTTTACTCTGTATTCTGTTTGCTATGTGCAAGAATGGGGCAATTGGTTACGTTGATAAAAGGATACAAATGTATTAAGTGCCAACAAAATGTGTCTAGTTTCGAAGAAATATGGTAAATTCAGCCGGAAATATAGAGCAGATAGCGTATTACTGAACCCGGGTGTCTCGATAATTATGAACCTACTTCTTAAATAACAACCTTTTCAGATTTTGGAACTTGACTAATATCTATAGGTATGTAAGCCAGCTATGATAAATAAACGCTCGTAACAATCTCTCCCATATTTTGCCCTGATCACATCCGTGTTCCAAACGAAAACACTTTTTTTTAATACAAAAATGCACATTATCGAAGATCGATCATTCTGATCTGTGCTAAACCCTCAGTGGCCGCGTGCGTGTATGTGTACATGTATGACTGCATGTGTGAAGATTAAAAGTGGCCATAACTCCGGTGTGAGATATAATTAAGTTTATACCGAAATGCTTCTCTCTCCAGATTGATAAATGACATATAACGTTTTGTCTAGTGTGTGCGTGCGTTCGTGCGTGCGTGCGTGCGTACGTACGTGCGTGCGTGCGTGCGTGCGTGCGTGCGTGAGCGTGTGAGTGACTGAGTGAGTGAGTGAGTGAGCGTGCGTGCGTGCGTACGTGCGTGCGTGCGTGCGTGCGTGCGTGCGTGCGTGCGTGCGTGCGTGCGTGCGTGCGTGCGTGCGTGCGTGCGTGCGTGCGTGCGTGCGTGTGTGCGTGTCTGTGTGTGTGTGTGTGTGTGTGTGTGTGTGTGTGTGTGTGTGTGTGTGTGTGTGTGTGTGTGTGTGTGTGTGTGTGTGTGTGTGTGTGTGTGTGTGTGTGTGTATGTGTGTGTGAGAGAGAGAGAGTGTGTGTTTGCGTGCGGGCGTACGTGCGTGTGTGTGTGTGTGTGTGTGTGTGTGTGTGTGTGTGTGTGTGTGTGTGTGAGTGCGTGCGTGCGTGCGTGTGTGCGTGTGTATAAGGTATGGGCGCATGTACACGTGTAAACCATAGAAATGTACTATATTAACTAGAAAGAGCAATAGCTTTTCTGCTCTATACATTAGATTGATTTTATGGTCTGCCATATTGGTGTTCTCATCCGGCATGTCAGCTAATGATAAAACTGTAACAAAACTATGTTTAATAATCAGGCTGCAAAAGCTATATCTGCTGCATCAATGACGAAATGTCATCAAATTTAATAAGTAAATACATACATGTTGCTTTAACAACACTTTGTCTGCAAGTATGTGTCTTAAGATTGATTAAAGTTGTTACAACCATAAAACCGTTATAAACAGAACCCTGATGTATCAAGAAGGTTGTCATGCTCACAATGATGTCGAAAACAAAATTAGTCACATATAGAAACAGTTGTACCATGTTAAACAGTTGCTATCTAGCTGATAATGTTACTGTGCCAATAAAGCTGTTGCTAAATTAGCTATAAAGATAACCCATTCATAAAGAATTTGCAACCAGAAATGTTCTGCATCCACAACGATGTCATGTTCAAAGCTTTTGCGAAAATAAAGCTGCTGAACTCAAAGATGTTGCAAACAGAGCACTGTTACAGACAGAATGGCGTTGCATAAAAAAAATGTTGCACATTTTCTGTGAGCAGGGACAACAATAAGAGCAACACCAGTGATAGCAAAATCAGCAACAGTAAGAGTAAAAACTGCAACAGCATTCATTTGAATGATGCTGAATATGTAAATGTCATGGACCGTAGCAAATGACAATTATCCCTCATGCAACTTAATGTCAGTAATAAATCAGCACTATCTGTCCTTTCTCGGAGTCATATCTATAAGCTTGTCAACACTGCAGTGATAATTTCAAGGCAAATTTCATTCTAAATTCAAGCGAAGCCGGCTCCAAAAAGAATGCAAGACTGCATGCAATTGTTTGTAAAATATTTTGATCGAATGTTGCTGTTGTTGTGAGTAGCACAACTTTCAGTCAAATTGTTTTCAAAGTTAGCATGATTATTAATATGCCAAGGCGAATTACCACAATAATCATGCGAGGATCAGCATTCGTCTAATTACATGACAACCGTGGCTGATGTTATTGTCATCGTCGCCATCAACATTGACATTGCCATTAACATTGCCATCGCCATCACCATTGATGTTGTCAGCATTATTATTATTATTATTATTATTATTATTATTATTATTATTATTATTATTGGTTGTATTCATGCGCAGGTGGGTGGTTGTTTCTCCGTCAACATCCCAATCCATACAGGCCTAGTTTGACGCCCACTGACCTAAATATACACCGACAATGAAATAAAATGTCCTGAAAAATGAAGTGCACCATAAAAGCTGTTGCTATCCATAAAGGTGTTGTATTCATAACCCTATTGATAATTAAAGCTGCTGCAACGAGAATGCGATTGCGTCCATGTTTTTGCATCCAGAAATCCATTGCAAATAATAAAGCTGTTATATGTATTAACCGGTTCACCAACTAATTTCCCATATCTTATTTTCAAGGCAACCATACAAGAAAACTGTTAAAAATTTGAAATTACTATTTTTGAAAAGTTACCAATAGAATGACTGGTATGCTTATCGTGGCAGTCATTCCAGTGGCACATTTTCAAAGATAGTCTTCTCTTTACTCTGCAAATGGTCATTTCTGAAGACCACGGCAGAAGCCGTTATGGCTGATATGACCACTAAAGGATTAAATGGCATCTAATACAGATTACCTACCAAACTTAATCATTAACCCCATGAAATTAATTTTTTTTAATGAGGCAATACAGCCACTAGAACCATAAATATATGTCAATTTGCCAGGGGTAATGAAACTAACATTTCATTCTAAATTCTCTGGAAACCTATTTTCAAGAGAGCTAAATATATGAAATATATTTATTCTGAAAACATTTTGACTGAACCTCTTCCTACCCTTAGTGAAAACAACTTTCAATCAAATTGTGTTTAAGATAATTAACCAGTTACCCGCAATGAGTTAGAAATGCATCATGCGTATTTGTGCAGAAGGAAATGGGTCATTGGCTCACTATCACACCGCAGAGAGGAAGTGTTATTTATTGGCAAATTAATGATAACACGGATTGTTTAGGTTTTTTTCAGCAGTTGCCATGTTCTGTTACCTGCCCTTGGAACTAAACTATAAAGCATTTTTCGCTAAATATTTGGTATCATTTAAAACACACATTGTCATATTGATTATCTAGATTTGTTTATTTATTTTGTATTTTTTTATAAGGAGAATTTTACCAACATCACTGATAAAATTTAAAAACTAAAATATCATGTACTTATTGACAAACTAATTTAAACTTATTAAACAATGTCTTACAGGCTAAAACTGTCTGATGAATCATTAACAGTTTAAACATCAAAACATTGTTGTCTTAATATAAACTAGTGCATTATCTATTTTTTATTTAACACCTTTACCCGTATCGATGATCTTGGTTATGTAACTTTTAAACATGCTATTACGTCCGACAAACAGGCTGTCCAAACCCTCTATCATGCCTTTGGTACAGCAACTCTGTCTTGATAAATCAAGAGGAAGGTCTGGTTAGGTGTCACATAAGGTCTGGTTGATAAATATATTAAAATGCTTAATTTTACATCGTATTGGAAACTGCATTTGCCAAGAAAGTACAAAGAAAAAATACCATAAAAGATAAGAAAATAAACCTACCAACGTCATAAGAAATGCATATGATATCAACAGAAGTACCTGAAATAAAATGTGCATAGTAACAGTGTATCGGTATGACTAGATATATAAAAGATATTATTGTAAAATAATTTGTATGAATTAAATTGTATTTAGTATTAGCCAGGATCCGAACCGTGGTACTTATGGTTTAGAAGTCAAAGTCTCTACTGTTGGACCAATGATGATTTTCTGTCAAAATGTCCTGTTTCCTGTATGTGAAAACTGGTACCACATGGAATATATACTAATTTTTGAAAGATGAAATATAACTAAGTATGATTATTTAGATTGCACACAATGGAAATAAAAAAAAACCTGTTATCAATTTAAGACTTATTTATATGAACGGCATACCCCTGCAAATAAATGTATATAATGTAAAGCAGACAACATTTTCTTTAGTAACAACTCTTTCCATAGCAAAACACTTCAACTTCAAATTGTCTCCCTTGTCTTAATCATAGTGTAGGGCTAAATCTATGAAGTATTTTTGCACAATACACTGCTTATCTTGTCCTGTATATATCTTAGTAACTATACATTCGATTGTTGCAAAATTGTGAGCATATGAACAGATCATATTGTCGGTTATATAAATATCTTACTCAAGGCATTCTTGTTAGGATTTCATGTGATTTATGTTAGAAAAAGTTAATAATAAGATTTCTTAACATCTAACCAAGCTTATGCAACATATGTGGCTTATAAAATAACAAACAGATGTTTCTTAACCTGGCTTGTCATATGCTCAGTTTAGGTTTAGCTTTATTTATTCAAAATAGTGTAGATGTTGCAAGTTTCCATATTGATAATATTTTGTATGATGAATTACGGCTAGTTGACGAGGAATACATACAGTTGTGCGATCTATATGAGGGGGTTGTGCAGAAACAAGACACTATAGAGGATGTCGCCTAATCTAAAGCACTGCAGAAATTACACAAGTCAATGGACAAGTACAAATGTATGCTTGCAACAAATTCGAGAACTGCTAAGTTGTGGCTTCAGTACATGGCATACATTGGCACGCTCACACTATTTATAAGAGCCGAAAGGACAGGTGATTGGCAGTTATATCTTATTCCAGTCAGACAGATGATCAACTGGTTTGCAGCGACTGGCCATAGCAGTTATGCCAAGTCCACTAGTCTGTATCTTCAACTTATACTTGAATTGTCGAATACCCACCCATGGTTATATGATAAGTACATGATTCGTGGATATCACACAAAACGCAGATCCGATAGATATTGGGCTGGACACTGGGCAGATCTTGTTATTGAGCAAGTAATGATGCGGAGCACGAAAAGTCTAGGACGTTTGACACGAGGACGAGGAATTACAGAGTCTGTTCATCTCACCTGGGTCAACAGCATGCACATATGTGCCGTGTTCATGATGCTATGACTTCTCTGATTAAGCTTCAACACATATCATAAATGTAACATGTTGAGCTGGGAAAATCAAGAGTGAACCATGACTTCCAAAACTTTCTCATTGCTATTGACCGGTTTGATACCTATGCACCATTTGGGATAGATGAAGAAGGTTACGATACCTGGGATCTAGTCTAACTGCCAGTGAGCATGATGGAATCAACTGCAATCAAGCTGAAGATGTTGGAGCCAAAATACAAAATAATTTTGATAATATCAAAGTTTCTGTCGTTTTGCTAAAGAAAGCTGATCAAGGAAAGACGCTAGTTACTCTGCAAAAAAGCATCATGATCGGTCAACACGTAGTTCATCTTGAGACAGGCAATATGTTTTGTAGAATTACAGCCCTTGTAGAAAGATCGGAAATGAACATACAACTATTCCAACGTCTCTCTTTAAGAATTCCAGCTGTAACTACGTATGCACTAAATGGAGGCACATTACTCCACAGAGTTAAGTGGATTAAAAAATAAAACTATCAGGATATTCTAAATCAATATGTTAGCGATGTTGAAACACGATAATGTTCAAAGTGGTATTGTCTTTGATGGCTATTGTAATGGCTCATCAACCAAAGACCATGATCAACAATGGAGATCGGGAAAGTTAGCTGCATACGTGAAGATCAACGAGTCTGCTGTGGTTCATGCAAGCCAGAATGTCTCTCTTGCAAATGAAGAAAATAAGAATCAATTCATATCCTTACTTGCACGTTACCTTGCAGCTGAAAATCATAAAGTACGCCGAGCAGTAGATGATGCTGACACATTGATAGTATCATCGGCCAAAGAACTTGCATCAGTTCTGTAAATATCCAGTCCTTGACAGTAGTAGCTGATGTCTCTGACATTCGTGTGCTTTCTTGTACCATTTTAGACCTGACCTATCAGACATATTTCTGAGATCAGAGGGAAAGAACGTTCAAAGCAAAAGCCTGAAGCTCTGTAGTATCCGTGATGTATGTGCACATCGTGATGATCAGATCACTCATCGGCTGCTATTCATTCATGCATGGGGTGGCTACGACACATATTCAGCTTTGTTCGGTCACGGTAAACTGATTTTCTAAAGATGGTTAAATTTTCAGAAGCAATCCAAATACTGAGTGATGAGTTCGGTACATATGACTTTACACACGAGAAGGTTAGCGAGGCTGGGCTGAAGCTATTGGTAAGACTGTATGGAAGGAAGCCAACTGATACATTGAATGCTCTGTGGTACGTTTTGTACATGCAGATAGCAGTAAGAGGTATGTCAAAAATGCAATCAGAGAAACTTCCCCCAACAGAGCGAGCAGCTGTATACCAGTATCTAAGATTACACCTCCAAATTGTACAATGGAAAATCCTAATGCTAAGCACACTTGATCCTACAGAATGTGGATGGAAGCTTAACGATGAGAAATTAACACCCGCGGTGATTGATTTAGAACGTGGACCACAAGACATCCTCAAAGTTGTTTGGTGCAAGTACACAAATCCATGTGGAACAATGGTATGCTCATGTCGTAAAAATGGCCTCAAGTGTGTTTCGGCATGTGGTAATTGTTATGGTGATCGATGTAGGATTGTTTCTGATGATGATAATCAAAGTGAATACGCTATATTGATAACTGGATAAAAGATGCGTGTGTACGATCTCTGAGTAACTCCTCTAAAATTAATGTGCATCTAATTATCAAATCTGCACTACCATTAAAATCTATCTCAACCAAAACATTAACAACAGTTCCACTTTTACGTATTCAAGGATACATTACAAACGATGTATTACCATATGTTATGTGCTTTTATCACTGAAATACCATTGACGTAATTTAAAAAATAACCATTCATAAAGGTCTTGAGGATATTGAAACTAATTTGACTGGCAGCTGTTGCTTCAATTTAGATTTTAAATATTCAATAGGATATAGCACATGTCTATAGTAGTATGGACGTCTGAATATAGTAATTAGATCACAAATAATGTATCATATTTATTTTCTCGATTTGTATGTGTTACAGGTGCATATTCACACCAAAATTCTTGAAAATAAAATTGTTACCTTATATAATTTTAGAGGTTTAAATTATGTGCCTAGATGTAAGGATACCAAACACATCTTAAAATACGATGATTACATTACATTTTAATTAATATAATTTTTTAAACTATGACTTAAGTTAGAGGCACGGGTCCCTAATCCAACTTGACAACAATAAAGATTATATTAATGTATGTGATATGAAATCATCCTATGTTAAGATTTATTTCTTTTCATCACATTTAAATACACAATTTAAGCTTCTAAAATTACACAAATTTAGCAATTTTATTTTCAAGCATTTTGTGTGAATATGCACCTTTAATTAACCAATTTGCATATTAGTTATTTGAATTTGTTTTAATTTAATTAGCTGATTGTTAAATTTTTATTTTATCATATATATGGTATATGAATCAGGAAATATAAACAAGTTAGATAACAAACACATTAATGATATAACAGATTAAATGCTTTATACCACCCAAAGCTCGTTGTATACATATTAATTAACTAATTTGCATATTGTAAGATTTCCCCAAAACGGATTTTAGCGCATTTTGGATATCTTATAGAGGATGAAATTCCAGTTCCAAAATCAGCTTGATAACAATTTCTACGTGGTTAGACTAGTTTTTTGGGTTCACCTACCGCACTATTAGCTTGTGATGTGGAATAATATGCCCCATATTCTAGGGCCATTTGCGATTACATGATGCGATTGTGACGACGATGGTGATAATATATATGACGACAAGTTGAAATCTAAATTTGCATTTGATTTATATATAATATAATTATATATATAATTTTGTCAAAATAGATTTCTTGCATGTAAATAATAGTATGTTTGTTTGTTCATCATATTCCATATTACAATTTGTTAAATCTGTGTTAAATCGTTGGCAATAGAATAGAAAGTGATTATCATCATCAACAGCATTACATTTATCACATAATATAATCTCAGTCTATTCCTATCGATCTTGGGACCATGTGAGTTGCCATATGGTTGCAGATTGCGAGGTGATGTACATATGAGTCTCCGCTCCCTGGTGGATATGTGAGTGGGACGTGGTGGGTTGGGGGCGGGGGGGGGTCAAGTCTGGTGAATAAGACAAGTCAATATGACATTGTAAATTACAGCGGCACAGTTCTTGGGATACTTCGTTGCTGCTTGCAGTTATATTTATATTTATTATTTATCTGTATCTAAAACTTAATAAAATAAGTAACATTTGATCTGGAAAATGGAATCTTGATCAAATAAATGTAGGCCTAACTATTTACATCCCCTAGAGGTTTTCACAGTCAAACCAAGCAATTTGATTGGTTCCTGGAGTGTTACATGTTGCACTTCATTTGGCATATGGTACTAGTTTTTAGCTAAATATCGCTAAGCAATTGGAACCTACTTGGTTTTTAGTAATCAATTTCAGAGCATGCAAAGCAGCAATTTTAATAATGAATGTTTTAGGCCGCAACTTGCCATAAAATATCAGAGCAAGTGCATATACTTACTGTAATTTTATTTTGCTAACTAGCGTTTTACAAACCACGGAATAATAATAATAATAATAATAATAATAATAATAATAATAATAATAATAATAATAATAATAAACCACGGAATAACAATAATAATAATAATAATAATAATAATAATAATAATAATAATAATAATAATGAATAACAATAATAATAATAATAATAATAATAATAATAATAATAATAATAATAATAATAATAATGTACGTGCCAGCTTTCTATTAAATCAGACGATATTTCTCAGAATGATTGTTTTAAGTCTTGGTGATTTATAGTCAAAGTCAGATGGTGAAATCAATGTCATAAACGCCAGTGTCAAAAGGTGGAGCAGGCTAAAATCGATATCAGGTTACTCTGGAAAACCCGTACAAATCAGAATTCTTTTCCGAATATTTTATCGTATATAGTCATTTATTAGTATGTGCAATCTACCGTTGATGTTTTTCTTCTAAATTTGTTAAACGTAGCATAGAATATTAGCACCCTATTTTATATTAGGGGGTTTTCTGTGGCATTTCAATCTCGACTATATTGACAATAAGGAGGTGTGAAACTAGTTCTTTATAACAACAGAATTGGCATGATTATTGTTATTACCAAAGTCCATATATATTTCTAGCAAAAGAATTGCATTGCTAGAGACTATTGTAGGTTCGATACAAAAATATGTTTATTTTACACAAACACGGCATCATGTTTTGTTGCACTAATTAGAATTTTGTTTTTTAGGTGGTGGAGTAAATAGTACTCTCATACCCGCTGGTACTATCACGACTAATGCCCCTAGCACTAGTCATAGTAGCACAATTCGATTGGTCAATGGAAGGTCTCCATATGAAGGGCGTGTGGAAGTTTATTATTCTGGTCGTTGGGGAACGATCTGTGATGATAGCTGGAACAATAATGCCGCCAGAGTTGTTTGCAGAATGCTAGGCTACAGGTGTGTATACTTGGATCAACGCACAGAAATAATACCTGTAAATGGAGGGCCACATTTTTATCTATGCCCTGCCCATTTTTATCTAAGCTCTGTCTACTTGTTCCATCCATGTGTTGGAATATATATATATATATATGAACACATATTAAATTTTCCAATAGAGCTAGCGAAGTTTAGGTATGCTCCGCTCATCTCTAGCTAAACTCACCCACGCTTCTGAAGTGTTGGGATCGATCGATCCCTGCACCTGGCTGAATCTCCTTTTCCAGAAAACTACACAGGCAAGCTGTTGAATCTTTTGAAACTAATTTGACCGTGTGCTGTTTCTGCCTATGGTGCCCTGTCAAATTAATTCAAAATTATTGAACACCATGTTTATTAAATAGTAAAGACATACAATTCCTACAACAACCCTTAGTCCATCATCAATCAAAAGCTTGTGATGCACCTATGTACGTAGCTCATGACTTTATGATTCTGATTGATAGCTAAACGGGAAGTTCCATTATTCTGAATTTCAACGTGATCCTTGTATATATGTTTGAAATATAAAATGTTAAACTAATTAAATTCTCATTGATCACTTACATGTGAAAACTATTGTCAGATTGGATCTATAGATTTTAATGAAATTATCAAGAAGGCTTTAGTAGATTGTGAGTGGTAATGAAAGGAAAACGATTCTTGGTGATTCAAACTCTGTCTTTTATTGTTAGCGCTGGGACTGCTGTTTGTTGCGCTCGTTTTGGCTCAGGAATCGGTTCCATCTGGTTAGATGACATCACATGTTTAGGAAATGAATCAGATATTGCGTACTGTCGCCATAGGACCTGGGGCCAGCACAACTGTGGCCACGGTGAAGATGCTGGAGTCCGTTGTAGTGGTGAGTATATGTTTTGTCTGTCATACTGTTTTAGCTTTCTTCTGCAAGCATTGTTGTATGTACGTGGATCGACTGCTGAACATTTATGCCTATTGCATAATACCCCCAATACCTGCCACACACTACCCACTCCAGTCCCACAACTCCACACCACCCACCCCATCCCAAAAGTTTTAAAAAGATTAAGACGAGCACTAAACATCTACTCGCGCAATGACAGTCAGCAGAACGAAATCCAATATGACCGTTGATGGCCGTTTTGAAAATCGTATTCATAGGTGAAAATTGGATACAGATTTAAAGGACGGATAGAAAACTGTGTGCCTTCAATGAATGCTGTACGAGCATGATCTGTATCAGAATTTGCATAGATAATTATGGCATGGTGACATTGCTATTCCATTACACATTTCTACATATGTCATTACCTCCCACACATTTTCACGGTGCAGTGTATCTCACTCTAACATTTCTGCAGTTGCATAGGTTTGAAACACATCCTTGACACGTCCACACTTGTCTACAACTACTTGGAATATGACTGGACATCATTAACCTCGGGGCTAGTGTTGCCTCACACCATGGAATGAAAGTGTGCCCATGGAATATGATAGTATCGTGTATCACTTGTTGATGTTGCATCGGATGGTGTCATTTTCTAGGTCACCTACATCCAGGTTACATAAGAGCGTACGATTATCTATGAACACTTTCCAGGCATGTTTCTCGCGATGTCCAGCTATATATGAACGTGTATCTCACCATGTTAGTGTCTGAATGGCGAGCCTCCTTCGAATTTCCTATTTAAAAAGTGAAGATTTGAGATCCTCAAGAATACTGTGGACATGAATATATTTTTGATTCTTTGATGCCCCCGTCTTTATCCTTAACTTAATGCCACGAAGTTCATCATAATGTGCCAAGAAAAAAATAAGAGCACCGTTGTCTTGTGCAGACACTACAACAGATTATGTGCTGTAGTGATACAACGCAGTACAATTCTGTTGTATGTTTTTTCGCACTCAGCTTGAAATTAGCTAATGACCAGGGATATGGCTGCTCACCTGATCCCATTTTCCTCATGGAAAACTCCGGATATGATGACAATTGTTTTGTGTTTGGAGCACTTATGATGAGCTGCTCTATAACGAAATGAAATAAATTTGCCTTACTTTGGGTAAGCGCCAGAAAGTTTGAAGAATGTGCAGGAGTGGCACAGACCTGTCCTCAATTATTTTATGGATTGGTCTGTAGCCTTTGAATCTTTTCACTCTCGTCAAATATTCAATAGAATATGGACCATACCTATCTAAAACTATGTCAATGCAATTAAACTGCTCATCAGAAAAAAAGACTTATCGAAGAAAGTTTGCTGCAGGATCCCCAAAGGTTATGCATCCAGAAAGTTTTCATAGTGCCATAACATATTCGTGGCCTCCAATCACGAGAGATTATGTGCTGTTAAGTACATCAGTGATGTACATGGACAGTCGATATGCTAACCCATATATCATTAAAGATTATTTCCCATCCTCAGATTGCCATACACCTTAGACAAAACAAATGGGACTGGCATTAGCTGCTGAGACAAAATTGTGTTCAAATCCACTGTCTTCCCTACTGCTGTAATAAAACGCTGTAATTAATATGTTTCTTTGAGCTTTAAATCATTCTGACAGATTTGTCTTTCCTCTTTGTTTCATGTTATACTACATAGACAGTTGAAAGTGTTTGAGGCTGTGTTGTGTGTAATGAATGATGAAATTTAACATAAGGATTTCTGTCATTTGGCTTCATAAGTCTTTCTCGCACACAAGTATTCAATTGCTCCCAGTCAACGTCTTCCACATTAAGAATTGCTTCCTGAATCACGTATATAGTCAAACCCATTGTTACGAGTTTATGCAATGTGCTCGACGTTTGGTCAGCAGAGGCTATTTGGAATTGGCCAGAAGTACAATACTTTCACTATTATGATCTTGCTAGTTCCTTGATGGGCTAGATTCGTTACATGCCATTTGGTCATCTAATTCAAGGTTATACATATGTGACCATATGTGGTGAAGATTGGGCATATTCTTCCGAAGGCATTCAGATGAAGATTGCCAAGACCATCCCTCTGAGCTCGGATAAAGTGTAAGAGGATAAACACCATGTTCATATATTGGCACCAATATTGAAAGGTGGGCCTGCTTTCTGATATAGCCATCGCAGATTCTGCCCTCATTTCCTGAAAATTAAAAATATAGTGTTCAAGGCCATGAGACTCTGAATATTTTTGAGAGATTTACTGAGGGCATTGTCATATGCTTGGAGGCAGCTAAGTAACTGTCATAACATATGCTCTGCATTGTTTGCAGGGTAATCTTGTGAACTCGAATATGCTTCGGCATAGTGTTTGCCAGCAGTAATGCGTTCTACTGTGCATGATCCTAAAATGTTGAGAGCGATATGAAATTATCAGAGCAGTAACAGGTAGACGTTCGCACGTATGTAATGGACATTTCCAGGTTTCGCAGTGACCCGCCCACCTATAGCTAAGCTCCACCCACACATCGCTCATGATGGGATCGATCGATCGCTGAACTCCCTGAGTATTAATTTCCAGAAAACTATACAGGTAAGCTGTTAAATATTTTGAAAGTAATTTTGCTGGGTGCTGTTGCTACCTATGGCAACAGCACTCAGTAAAATTAGTACCAAAATATTTAACCGCTTACCTGTATAGTTTGCTGGAAATTAATACTGCCCATGACAGCAACAGTGCCCAGTCAAATTGGTTTCAAAATATTCAACAGAATGTTTATTAAATGGTAAAGACATAAAATTCATAAAACCTATCAAGCATTAAATATGGACTAAATCGAATCATCCATGCCATAATTAATTATGACGTCATCCTATAGGTCACCTAGTTAATTATGACGTCATAGGATGGATAACCTGGAAAGGTCGATTATATGGTAGATCCGCGTAGGTTTAGCTGAGCTCCAAGCACACTCGTTGAGACAACAAATGCCTATGTTTTACTCTGTATTCTGTTCGCTATGTGCAAGAATGGGGCAATTGGTTACGTTGATAAAAGGACACGAATGTATTAAGTGCCAACAAAATGTGTCTAGTTTCGAAGAAATATGGTAAATTCAGCCGGAAATATAGAGCAGATAGTGTATTACTGAACACGGGTGTCTCGATAATTATGAAACTACTTCTTAAATAACAACCTTTTCAGATTTTGGAACATGACTAATATCTATAGGTGTGTAAGCCAGCTATGATAAATAAATGCTCGTAACAATCTCCCCCATATTTTGCCCTGATCACATCCGTGTTCCAAACGAAAACACTTTTTTTAAACACAAAAATGCACATTATCGAAGATCGGTCATTCTGATCAGTGGTCGCGTGCGTGTATGTGTACATGTATGACTGCGTGTGTGAAGATTAAAAGTGGCCATAACTCTGGTATGAGATATACTTAAGTTTATACCGAAATGCTTCTCTCTCCGGATTGATAAATGACATATAGAGTATTGTCTAGTGTGTGTGTGTGTGTGTGTGTGCGCGCGCGCGCGTGCGTGAGTGAGTGAGTGAGTGAGTGAGTGAGTGAGTGCGTGAGTGAGTGAGTGCGTGCGTGCGTGCGTGCGTGCGTGCGTGCGTGCGTGCGTGCGTGCGTGCGTGCGTACGTGCGTGTGTGTATACGGTCATCAAATTTAATAAGTAAATGCACACGGCTTAATTTTACGGCTTCCATACAAATCAAGAAGACTATTTTTGAAAAAAGTTACCAATAGAATGACTGGTATGCTTATCGTGGCAGTCATTCCAGTGGCACATTTTCAAAGATAGTCCTCTCTTTACTCTGCAAATGGTCATTTCTGAAGACCACTGCAGAAGCCGTGATGGCTGATATGACTATTAAAGGATTAAATGGCATCTAATACAGATTACCTACCAAACTTAATCATTAACCCAATGAAATTAATTTTTTTTAATGAGGCAATACAGCCACTGGAACCATAAATATATGTCAATTTGCCAGGGGTAATGAAACTGACATTTCATTCTAAATTCTCTGGAAACCTATTTTCAATAGAGCTAAATATATGAAATATATTTATTTTGAAAACATGTTGACTGAACCTCTTCCTACCCTTAGTGAAAACAACATTCAATCAAATTGTGTTTAAAATATTTAACAAGTTACTCGCAAATGAGTATTTGTGCAGAAGGAAATGCGTCATTGTCTCACTATCACACCGCAGAGAAGACGTGTTATTTATTGGCAAATTAATGATAACACGGATTGTGTAGTTTTTCAGCAGTTGCCATGTTCTATTACCTGCCCTTGGAACTAAACTATAAAGCATTTTCCGCAAAAAAAATTTGGTATCATTTAAAACACACATTGTCATATTGATTATCCAGATTTGATTTTAAAATATTAAAGTAGTTCTTATGCAGCAGGGGTTTGAATTAGGGTTATATGGGTTTTCCTATTGGTTTCTATAGTAAAGAAATTGCTTTTTGGGATCACCAAGATGTCGCCTTGAACATGCAAATCTGGGTGCAATGCTCTTTCTATGTATACGACTTCTATGGTGTACACGTTCAGGTGACGTGTTACGGTTATAAAAATCGTAAACGTGTACACGGGAAAATTTATAAAATATACGTATTTATGTGAAATAAGTAGGATAGCAATCAAAGTAAATGTATACATTTTTGACAAATTAATTTTCAGAATTTACCGCCCACGCTCTATCCGTCAATGCTGTCCAATTTCCGAATTAAACCTTTAACACTCAAGCATGCCAAAATAACGGCTCATACATCCTCCGTATAGCAGTTGCTAGGAGCACGTGCATTCTTCTTGCCTAATTATAGTGTTTTCCTGACAGAAAGGCGTTGAGAGAACCCTTTGTCAGGGCACCACCTTCCATTAAAGTGTGGGCTTGTGATGACCCATCTACAAGGCACCCCAATGCTGACAGACAGCGGACCATACTATGGAAAGCTCCGAAACAAATAACAACATTGTCATATTTAGGTCGCATAGTGTCCTACAACTGGCAGGCTAACTAGACTATAGCCAAGTCATAGGCCACTACAGTACAATCCTCCTTACACTCTTCAGCAATGGTAACGTTACTTTTCATCGTTTCATTCACTACATCATGTCTTGTTGGATGTGCTCCAATGTTCGCTAAATAGCCTATCTTCTGAGTTGGTAAATCATCTCTGGTTATCGTGGACTTCCAGCCAGACTACATTGGTGGTTGTGTAATTGCTTTGCAAGATATTGCCCATGCAACATCTCTGGCAACATGGGCTTTGTAGTTTACAGGCGTGCCCATTGTGTGTATATCGAAGGAAAAGTTTGATATCTTAAGGTTCTTTCTCACTGGTTCGAGTTCTGGATTTGGTATTTCAAGACTTCCCTTACTTTGCTTGTTCATAGGAATAGGAAGTGTAATCATTGCTGTTGTTTACGTGATATGACCTAATGATATGGCTACACTTGTGGATGAGGTCGAGGTTGTATTGGATGTTGTCGTTCTTGCTGCTGGTGAGGATATAAGTGGAAGTTCATTTTGGATACAGATGACTTGTGTCATGATACATTGGTTCATCATAGTTGTCCCATGCTGAGTTCGGGCATACTCCTTTACTTGCTTCTAGGCCATCAGGAAGAACTCTATTTTTCTAAATAATTTTAGCGGCAATCTCTGTCTCATATTCTTCTGCAGTATGGTATCCTACACAGTGACTGAAGTGATTAGCAATATATTGAATCTTCCTGGAACCAGTAATACTCTTCAAGCCCATGCCCTGCAGTATGTGTTTAGATGGCGTCACCGTTCCACTGGTAGCTTTGTAAATATCATCTTCAACTGATGATTCAATATGCCGCGCCATTCTTTGACTGGCCTCATCTTTTGAGACAGTGTACAGAATCCGATAGAAATCTGATAGCTCAGCAGGTATATTTTTACACTGACCATCATGGATTGCTTCTACTGTAATAGGGCTTGAGAGTTTATTCTCAGGGAGCTCTGAATCTTCTGTCTGAGGAACACAGCTACATTCTTAATTTCATTGTTCATAGCATCCTTTGCGATATAGAGATAAACACTGTGTTTCTTAATTTCTTACTCAACCTGAAGCTCGATTCCATTATGTTCTTTGATTTTAAACAACAGATTGATGATTCAGAAGTAGGTTCCACGAACCATTCTTCTGTGAGGGATTCAATGAAGGTCTTATTTACATTAACCAATTTATTTGAGGCTTCTTTCAGAAAGATTTCGGAATTTATATATGAAAGTAGTCATAAGAAAGTAGCTTCTCGTCTCTTTGTGTATGGCACACATTTGTCTTGTACTCGAGCCTTAGCAGCATTAGCAATATAGCATGCCCTGCCTGCGTTATGGTACTTGACTTACTTCACTATGAATTCAATGTGTTCATATTCACGAAGGAAGTCTTTGTCTTTCAGTTCCCTTGCAGCATTTATTATACTGACCTGTGATTGTATAGTCTCACATGTAGATAGTGTTTCAAACCGCTGGGGAAATGCTTTCGGTATGGACCATTGCAGAAAATGCACTATTTCTCTACCATAGATCTTGTTTCAACAATATGTTCATAAGAACGATATTTGATTCCCTTTGACTGTATCTGATAAGCTGTAAATTTACTATAACAGCCAATATGCAAACCATAATGAGGCAATGATTGGGCTTCAATGTTAATTGATTCACATATAACAAGGTACTTTGATTTCTTCTGATATTGTTTTCTGGCTTGAGCTATGTCCCCACTGTTTCCCATATCTGTTTAGTAAATGGCACCAATTAAAATTTTGTTTTTTAGGTGGTGGAGGAAATGGTACTCTCATACCCGCTACTACTATCACGACTAATGCCCCTAGCACTAGTCAAATTAGCACAATTCGATTGATCAATGGAAGTTCTCCCTATGAAGGACGTGTGGAAGTTTATTATTCTGGTAGTTGGGGAACGATCTGTGATGATTATTGGAACGATAATGCCGCCAGAGTTGTTTGCAGAATGTTAGGCTACAGGTGTGTATACTTGGATCAACGCACATAAATAATACCTGAGAATAGAGGGGGGCATTTTTTTACTATGCCCTGCCCATTTTTATCTAAGCGCTGTCTACCTGTTCCATCCATGTGTTGGAATATATACATATATATATATATATATATATATATATATATATATATATATATATATATATATATATATATATATATATATATATATATATATATATATATATATATATATATATATATATATATATATATATATATATATATATATATATATATATATATATATATATATATATATATATATAATATATATGTATATGGTTATATGTTTATGACACATACGATTTATGACTTGGGTCATTATTATATTGGATTTGTAATGTAATTTTGTAGGATGGAAAAAAGAAATTGATATATTATCCGTATGTTAATACAGAGATGAATTGACTCTGACCATATGATCAGCGGGAGGCAGATTGTTATAGACAATATGGATCTGAGAGTTAATTATAGAGAAAGGGTCATATTGCTCGTATTATTATCCTTGTACATCAATAATGCTTATTTTCCATATTTTAGTTCCGGAATTCCGAAACACCGTGCATATTATGGAGAAGGATCTGGCCAAATTTGGCTAGATGATGTAAGGTGCAATGGCCGTGAATCAACAATACAACAGTGTTCCAATGGTGGTTGGGGTGTTCACAACTGTATACATTCAGAAGATGTGGGCGTGCGGTGTACTGGTAAGCTATACTCTTTAGTAAGCTTATGGCTTAGTGATATAGACTCTATCATTTTCTTTAGCTGGATGATGTCATTTGCTTGCTAAATCAGGGACAGACCTGGCTTTCACAAATTATTATCCAATTTATTAGCAAACTACCCTTTTTCTTAGCCAAATCTGAACATATTGGCCAATGTTTTCCAAAGTCTACGATCATCACCACCGGGTAACCTCTTCAATACTACAAACCAGATACAAATTAGGTTGAATAATTTGAAACTAATTTGCCTAGAAGTTGTTGTTTCCTGAGGCAGCAACAGCTTCCACTCAAATGCGTTTCAAAATATTCAAAAGCCGGACTATATGGGTGCTTTTGATCCGAGATAGGATTTCAGGGTTTACTTTGCCACAATAAAACATAATATAAGTACTAGTTACATAAATAGGCCTATACTTATCATACAATTTTCTTCAAAGTGAATTTTAATGATTCTCTACTTAGAAATTATGGAAAACATTATTTAATCATTAGCTAAATATAAAGCCAATCCTGATTTCTATTAGCCAGCTCTCAATTTTAATAATATGTGTCTAATTAGCGGATGGGTAGGTCCGTCTCTGCTAAATTAACATATAGTAAGATGATGACATTACTTATATCATGTGTTCATTACGAAGTAAGTGGCCGCTTAACCCTTCTTATGTCAACAGCGCCTCAAATCGCTGAAAATACTATTCATATGTCTTAAACCTTTAATGGCCAATTTTCCAAGAGAAACCTAATTTTTGAAAATTTACCATTGAAATTTACAATTATAGTGTTCTGTTGTCCTGCAAATGTGCATTCCTCAAGACCAGAGCTTGGCCTTTAATGGACTACTGATCAAGAAACTTAAGTCTTCGCTTAGTCAGTGTTCATTAGCAGGCCAAGAGATTATTTTAGAAAATTTACCACTGGAATAACTGGATCGCTTACCGTGCCAGCCATTCCAGTGATACACTTTCAAAGATAGTTTTCCCTTTTCCTGCAAATGAACATTCCTCAAGACTACTGCAGATGCCCTTTTGGCCGGACTGACCTTTAAAGGGTTAAGTTTTCACAGTAAGGGTTAATCTTGGCAATCTCGCCTGCTTGTTTGATGCTGAAAGCTGCCGTGCAGTGGGACTGGTGAATTCAGTGACTTTCCGTTATCTCTCTGGAGTTATTATAATCAGGGTTTTATAATAACGGCATCATGTATGACCCTGAATTAGACATGACTCTGTGTGATCTGTGACACACCATCAACACACTTATCAATCTACATTTAATCATTAACTGTCTGACTCGATGAACAGTTTCAATGGACCTTTCCGGTTTTAGCTATGCCCCGCCCATCTCCAGCTAAGCTCCACCCACAACTCCCTCGTGTTGGGATCGATCTCTGAACACTCTGACTATCAATCAAAAAGTACACATGTAAGCTGTTGAATATTTTGAAACTAATTTGACTGGGTGCTTTTGCTGCCTAAGGTAGCAGAAGCGCCCAATTAAATTAGTTTCAAAATAGTCAACAGCATGTTTATTAAATAGCAAAGAATTACAAAGATATACAATTCATACAACGTGTGGGACCATTTGACATTTGGTGACGGTCTATATGGAACCCTTTGCGATGTAATGGTTATGCCGTCATCATACACGCGCTGAGCTGATTATGACGTCATACGAGGTCTGATGATGAATGGATACTCTGAAAAGGTGAATTGCATGCGAGCATGAAGCCAACCCACCAACAACTTTCAGTCAAATTATTTTCAAAATATCCATCCGGTCCAGAATTATTCTCTTGTCGCTTTGCAGCAGTTAGATAGTTAAAACAGAGCCAATACTCATTTGAATACCAGCACTCATCAGTCCCGAAACAATTAAAATCATTGAACAGTGAAATTTAGGAATCGATGAATAAATTAATATAACTCGTTACACCACATTAAAAATGTTAAAGATGCATTACCTCCGAGATATAAATATTTTTGGAAATGTTCAGTATTTTTGTTGTAAATATAATGGTCCTGGTGTATTATTGTTGCATACTAATTTTTATGCATATGCCTACATTCCGACCCCGTCACACACAGTTCTTATTATTTGCTGTTTTTTTGGAAACTCGTGTACCGTATGAGCTTTCAATTTAGGGAAGCATTATATTTACGAAACAATCCAATTGGAAAGGATTCTTAAATATGGTTAGACAATTCGCCGGAAACAGAAAAAATACTAGTGCCACGTCGATCGGCGATGGGAAACATCAAAGAACTACACACCGTGAGGGCTGAAGCCGCCAAAAATTATGTCGTGACATCACACAAATAAGTTGCGTAATACTATTTTTGTTTATACAAGACCAGCGACGAATCGCAAGCCGCCGCTAAGTAGCTACTCTGGTTTCTCTGCGAAACGGAGATGCAGGCGACCGTCAGATTTATGTTTACATAATTTTATATCTGTGACATTCATAATTTGCAACTTCTTGGATATTGAGTAGTCGTATGTATAAAAATTGATTTTAAAATGAGAGTATTGACCCACTAGAAGAGTTTTATGGACATGGTTCGGTATATTAAATTTACAACTCTATCAGATATAGCCCCTTTAATTCAACTGAACAAATAATTGTCTAAAATGCACATAATCAGGTTATTGCTTCTTAGTTGGCAAAACAGTCAATATCCTGCGCATTTGCTTCATAGACTATAAACTAATACACCAAGTGCATGCGTGCGTGCAGACGTGAATGGATGTGTTTATGTGCGTGTGTACGTGAGAGCATGTGTGCGTACGTGAGTGAGTGAGCAAGTGCATGCGTGCGTGCCTGCGTGATATAATATAATATTTTTACCATGTATATTTGCATCAGACATTGATGGGTGTGCTGCTAATAATGGTGGGTGTGAACATACGTGTAGAAATACTCAAGGCAACATCACCTGTTCATGTAACGCTAGTTATGTCTTGGATTCTGATAGACGTCAATGTAATTGTAAGTATATCACAAATTTAGCTGAACATAGAATATTAATTCATCCTGCTTAGCTTACTACGACTGCCTATGATCCAACTTAGTTGTTTAAACATAGCAGTGAACAAACGTGATTCTACCC